>KZ308539.1:1413203-1468496 GCA_000376725.2 Ladona fulva
AGTGGTACTCGATGGTGTTACTTCAAACAGATATATATATATATTATTAAATACCCTATGTTTACGATAATAGTTCATTCCATCACATTATCATGTAATGTGATGGAATGAATAAGTCTAAAAGGCCGCCATGTTATTTTCATCATCTAACAATAAGATTAATTAACTGGTTGCGTTATAATTTACAAACGGCAATATTGCCTAATTAGACTTTTAAATTATCAAAATATGCATTTCCAACTTTCTTGCCGCAATTACCTCCTCAGCCTAAACACTGTTATATCGTACACAAAAATGTTTACTCTCAAATTGTTTTTTGTACAAGAATACAAAGTCAATGTTTGCATTTTATTTGATTTTTCTCTATCAATCGGGTAATTCAACCGCAACTTGTTATCAAGAATAAAAGGAAAGTTCCCATCCTAATCTCAAAACTAAAATTTAATTTAATATCATAACGCAAATTTTAATAATTTAAAAATATTAAAATGTGCGTTACGAGGATGTGTATCTTGATATAAAAATCGTTAAATCGTGCAGTAAACGTTGGAGATTTGAAGACGAATTCTTTCCTGAAATGGTTACTAGCTCCTGAAAATATGAAAAGAATTTATGAGTTTCTATGTAATAAGTTAAGAGTGTCTTATCATTTCATGAGATTGTATGAGGGTATGAGCGCTTTATTATCTCAAGTACCACCCTTGGATAAAAACGAGATACTTTAAGCTCAAGACACTGCTACATATTAGGATACCTGGTAATGCTCGTAGCATCGTATCCTGATGATTAGGCCTCTAAATGTATTCCTGTTTTGCTGGTTGCCAACCATTATAGCCTTTAAACTCTATTTGACAGAAGGCTGCGTCCCCTTTTCACTAATAGCCGAAATCCCCTAAGGAAGAAACTGATGGTGTACAAGTCCTGCATCAGGCCTAGAGCAGCCTAGGGAGGACCCCTGTGGAGATCGGCTGCCACCTCAAGAATGAAGAACATCGAAGCAGAGCAGAACAGAGCGCTGCGGAACTGCCTGGGGTTCCCACCATTTTCCTACACCCGCAACGCCTCCATCCGAGCAGAGACCAAAACGGAAGAGCTGGCCGAATACATAAGGAGAAGAGCAAAGAAGTTCTTCACTTCGGCCAGGCACTCCAAGCTCAAGATAGTGGCGGATCTGCTCCGCAATGAACCACGTCCCGGACTCCTACAAAAGGTCTGTTGCCTCCATCAACAAGGCGCTCTGGCCCGCCTCCAAACGCCGCAGAATGAGTTAGCATTCTGCAACAAGGGTCACATCAAGTTAAGAGAAGAAGGATAAAGAGAAGAGACTTAGAATCCAACATGGATGGAAAGTCACTAAGCCCCCCCCATCGTCAAAGATATGGGGCCAACCTGAAGAAGCGTACGCATAATCATCACCATTTTCAGTCCGACGTCGGATGTAGGCCTCCCCAAGTGTTTTCCAATTCTCTCCATTCTGAGCTTCTCATTGCCATGTTACCCCTAGGTACTAGATATCTCCATTCCGTCGGTCCTGTGGTCTTCTTGGTCTCTTCACATCTCTTGGTGTCCAGTTGGAAACTGCTGATGTCCATCGGCTGTCGTTTCTCCTCGCAAAATGGCCTGCCCACACCCATTTCTGTGATCTTACCTTATCTATGATGTCTGTCACTCCTGTTATCTTCCTAACCCAGGTGTTGCGTTTCCTTTCTCTTCTTGTGATCCCAAGTATACACCGTTCGATATTTCTTTGTGTAGTCAAAAGTCGCTGGGGTATTGCAGCGTTCAACACCCGTGTTTCACTTCCGTACGTCAACACAGGTAGAATTAATAGGTTGAAGACCTTTCTCTTCAAGACTATTGGCATTCTTGACTTCAGAATATATTCTTCCTAAGGCTTACTCCAGCCTACTTTAATTATTCGATTCACTACATTAATCCTTTTTTCTCCCATGTTGTAACCAGTTGCTCCGTCATGTTCAGTTCTTGGAGTCTTTTGATGTCTTTGTCATTGGATGCAAAGAGTATTATATAATCTGCAAAACGCAGATGACTGATGTATGTACTCTGTATTGTTCCTTATACCTTTTTCCTCCCAAAAAAAAGTTTTAAATACTGCTGTAAAAATAATTGGTGAAAGGCAGTCTCTTTGTCTAACTCCATTCTCAATCCTAAACTCCTCTGTTTCTTTACAAGGCGTTACAGAGGCTATGGCGTCCTTATAGACGCTGTGTAAGAGTTGGATGTACTCAGCATCCATCCCTTGTTTCCCTAGAGCTTCTTATTTGGAGGAGGTACTTACCGATTCGAAGCCCTGTGCATAATCCTCAGAGTACTAAAGGTCATCTCGTTCTCATTCATTCTTCTGATGATTTCCTGTTGACACAGTATCATTATACCAAGGATGTTACCATTATATCAAGGATGAAGACACTTTAAGAACTTCCACTCCATGAAACCTTGTGTTTTCGAAATCATCTTTGGAAAATTTTGATATTTTTAATAGGAAAAGTTGACTTTTTACTACCAACGTTCAATTATGGATGAACGTTATTCGAATAAGAGTGGAAATATGTTATTCAATTTAATCGATGAAAGCAAGAATTTGAAACTATTAGATTTTAACTCTGTCCTTCGCACAGATGCGAGGCTAAACTTTCGGTGAAAAAAGTGAGTTTATTCGTGTTGGTATGGCATCTAAGGCGTTAAAATTACGGAGGGTTGGAAAACCGCGCTTATTTAAAGAAATATATAGCAGGCTCTTGTGAAGCGCTATCTGAAATCCTGTCTTCTTTCTCGTAAGTCGCGTTCTTGGCTGAGAATCTAATTTTCTTTCGTTATCGGAGGAAAGTGGGCTTTCATCCTTGTACCTTTTCTTGTCTTTAACAATCAATCAAAATTTAATAATAAAATTAGTGGTTGAGCATTACTTACAACTCTCCTTTTAAAATATATCTATAAATCGTTAAAACAGAATATAAACCTATTAAAAAATAGGTTTGAAAGAGTGTGTAAAAAAGAGAAGTGTAAAAATACATTTGCACTTCAGTTTTAAAACTGTCATTTTGACATGCGATGAATTTCGGTGAAGATACACTTATCTTTTCCTAACAGTGTTTAAAATTTAGACAAAATTGAATGCATTTGTATATGACCATTATTAAATCTCGTCTCAGGGACAGTATTTCTGCCTTTACTTAGCTGTATTATTTTGCAATTATACCATCGGTAAAAAACAGTAAGGTTGTTAATCGATCATTCGCTAAATCATCGTTTATTTATTTGCATATTCTATTTCTCTGTAAATTGACACACCCTTTGAGTAATTGTATTCTGATAGGTCATTTTGCCTTATATCGTAACAATTGAAATTGAAAGATTAACCTGTGGTTGATTGCTGAAATCGGTTCCGTTCAAAGCTAAACCCATGAAGTTCAAGGTAATATCCTTACTAAAAATGAATTACGTTATTTAATAGAGACATAAACAAAAAAAAAATATCAGTTACAACGGCTTGAAATGCAAAACTGTCTCAGAAACGCCCTTCTATAGATAGGATAAATGAAAGCGAAAGGTGTCACATTTTAGGAAGAATTAGGTAGGAGATGTAGGTGCGTTAAGAAAGAGTGAAAAACACGAGATGTTTTGCAAGGCGACGAAAACACAGCGAGAGTAAACGTTAAAATAGCTTCATCAACAGAAATGGAGATTGTAGACAATGGCGCAAGATAGGAAAATAAAAAAGAAGTAAAGTTGAATGGAAAGAAAACTAGGAGTTAAAGCCAGAAATGTGTTTGCATGCAAAATGAAAGGAAATAAGGGGATGGAGGATGGTGGGAGTGTAAAATGGAAAGAGGAGAAAAGATAAGGAGCGGCGAGAGGAAGAAGATAAGGGTGGAATGAGGGCAAAAAGAACAGAGGGCGGTGTATTCTTTGTCGGCCGTTGATGAGAAAAAATGTTCGGAGGAGAGGAACGTGAAGATGGGTAACTAAACCGCAGAAGAGTGTTTGCTTTGAGGAAAGGAAGTCTCACGAGGCGCTGCACTAAATTTAATAAATCATTTTCCTCGGAATCTATGAATTTAGATGGACCGTTACTGCCTCTGGTGTCGAAAAATCAACGAATATTTTATCTCTGACGCCTAGTTTCTCGGTTATAGGTTAGCTTCTAGGTTGCTTAGTGGGGCCTCCAAACGTGATAAGTAGCAGAAAATTTTGATTTTTCCAATAAGGGATAAAACGGGTATTGTTAAAAAGTCAGCTGATTGCTATGGTGACAGTGATGACCTTAGCTTCTCAAAGAAAAAGGAGTAATTACTCTTTATGTTAATGCGCTGATCACGTATATAATATAATTTCACATTTTACAATTATCATTGACAATATGGCCAGAGTTGAAATCAAGTTATTCCATACTTGTATTAACAAAGTCTAACTAACATATAAAACCTGTACTACTTTGGTGAGGGTTCTAAAATTTATCTTATCAACTGAGAAAAAATTCGTTGACTTTGTGTAGAGGCCAGTAGTGAGATGAAAATTGTGAATTTGTGACGCTACACAGACCAACATGGTCTAGTGAGCAATATGTTTTAATATTCAAATCAATCTCATTTGCTTCATTAGACAAACTCTTTCAAAGGTATTTGACTAAATATTCATGCCTGAAATCGAGACAAATTCTTTACAGAGATCAAGACGGAGAGACATTTTTTTCTTAAGAATAAACGATACCAAAGAAGACATCTGCTACGGTATATTGCTACTAATTTCCAACAGAGATTACCTTTCAAATTTCTGCAGGAATTCTCTTTCTTACCTCACCTTACTTTTACGGTTCTCCAAACTTTCAGCGAAAATAAATCACTCAAAAAATTCTCTTATTCAACTTGGAATATATTGGGAACTTCGTAGTACTCTGAATTCATTTATTCCAGATCGGAAGTCAAATTCTAAAGTGAAAACGTTTTCCTCTTCTTTTTCCATCGCGTTTGATTGGCGGTGAAAATTTTGCTTCGAGAATTCCAAACCACATCTGGGAAGATGTTCCCTTTCTGGTTCGGAGGTGACATCTTATTTATTTTTCCTTTTCTTTCGGTTTCCTTTCCGCTTAGTGTCCTCTTTTCCTCTCTCTATTATTTATTTTTTGAACGCTTATAAACCATCATTATTTAGTCCGGTGATTGTCGGGTGAAATTCGAATTGTAAAACATTCTTTAGAATTTAGTTAAAGGTTGCTGTTTAAACTACTTGAGGAAATTAAGATTGAACGAATGAGGAAAACTTTTATTTTGTTTTCAAGGTAAATTTGTTAATAACTCTCAGGGCTCCTTTAATAGAAGTTAGCTTTTATAGCTCATTTTGCATTTTGATATTTTTGCGTTCTAATTTTTTTTCTATGATAGTGTTTTATTACTACACTACCATACGTTACTAAAATTCAATTATGCATCGAATAAAGCAGTGGTTCTTCACCAGGGGTATATGCTTTGATGAGCATGCGAGGAGCTTGCTCATGGGTTGCAACACGTTATAGTATAAGGGAATTACTTACTATTCAGTTGCAAAGACTAACAAATAAACTATTATGTCTTACGGAGCACTTTAGTGGTTCGATTGGTTCATTTTTCCTAAACAATTTCAGAGTACAGAAGCTCTATTTGTGTTCGCCGCAGTCTATAAATATTTGATATTTTTCTAAGGGATGCGAAAACACATTTTGCAAAATCAGGGGGTTCCGGGGACGGAAAGGGTTCAGGATCACCGGAATAAACCAAATTTTCTCCATAACGTAAACAATCATCAAAGAAGCACAAATCGTGATTCTGGCGCACGCAAAAGAAGTTACCTCCAGCAATCCCAAAGCAAACCAATTGGGACAGTGAAACATTGCTACCACTATGCCAGTATAACAATATTCAGAAGTTTAAAAATTACTGTATAATATTTCGTACTTAGTATAAGTTATTTTTTTCTAATTAAAATCAAAATAAGAATAATAAGTTTCCATATCTAGTTCCTATACGCAGTTATACCACCACGATGTGATATATTGTTGGCAAGGGTTAGAGCATACTTATTATTGTATAAAAAATTGTTAGAGCATACTTATTATTGTATTGTATACATTAAATATTGTGGGAAACGGTCATGCGCATTATCAGACAAGCACCGTACCTCAATTATAATCCATACATATAAACTCCCCTATCAATTTGTTTTTATTAGATAGAATTGAGAAGAATGAATTACTATAATATAAACCTATACTAATGTTTTATTTGTGTTAAATTAAACATAACCATAATGTTATTAACTCATGGTGCATGTACCTCCTGCCACACGACGAAAGGTGGATTGCAGGGTACATATGTAGATGTAATCAATGATCAATACATCTCTGGGAAAGAGGACGAAATTGTACTGCATGAATTTTGAAAGAAAATGATACATCCTAAAACATAAAGCTCCTTCATAGCTGAACCAAACTCCTATATATTTAGATGAAGCAACGGCACTCGATTTTATCAAAAGGGGAAGTCTCACCGCAGCAAAATCCACCCACGAATTTCCGTGAATTCATAGGGAAGCTTGACGAACTTCGGATTTCAATGGACCTCTCGGAAATAAAAGAGGAAATTTCCGTTTGGCGGAAGAAAGGGACCCATGGAAATTTCAATAAGTAATTCCAAATCTTACCTCATTTTCCCCGAACGTGACGAAAACCTTTCTAATTTTCGGATATCTTGTTTTTATCGAATTTCCTCCCAAACTAGCCACAGTTGCTCTTTCTCCTCTCTCCATCCTCTTCGCACTCCCACCTCGAGTCCTTCCTCGACTCTCCATCGCATTCCTTCATTTCCATTCCGACGAAAAATGTTTGTCTCATTACTCTCACCCCTCACCTGCCGTTCGCCCGTAAATGCGCCTCCTTAATTATTGTTCAGTTTAAAGAGGGTAATGAAATCCTTTGGAGGAGGATCCGGAATAACACTCCGCCCTCTGATAGCCGCCCGCACTCATCTCCGAAACAAGCGGGAAAAGGAGAGGGCGCATGATGGAGCCCGTTTATTAACGCCCCCCATTCGATGGAGGAATATTTTTTCCTTCTTCGCAGAGTGATGAGGCCCCTTTTTTATCTCCTTTCTCCATCCCTCTATCGCCTCCGAAACCATATCACGTCGGGCTGATTCCGCGGGAGAAAAATGGAAAGCGTAGCGCTCTTCTCTCGGAGAGAGTTAAGGCTCCGATTTATTTCCGTGGCAACCATAGCTAATGGTTCGTGCTCTTTCTTCTCTCAGTGTCGAGTGCCTGTCAAGGCCCTTTCATCCTTTCCCTTTTACTTATAGCTCTTGACGTCTCAGATTTATTAGGTTTATTTTTCCCTTAAAACGCTGGAATTACAAAAATACTTCTGTCTTCCCCTCGTTTTTTATGCCTCGCGGAAAAATGTATCCTCGCATTGGCGTGAACTTACATATACCCTATACATTCATTTTTTGTATTTTATCTACGAACAGTCTTATGTTATGATGAAATATACGATAGTATGAATTTATTTAGAAGGCATCTGATTGATGACGTCCTCGTGAGTCACATGTAGCTCCTCTGTTCACCTTAACATTCGCGATAGTTAAGTTCCCAACGATCTCGCAAATGTTGAAAATTGCGAAGAAGCATATTTCTCTGACAACCGTTTTACAGATTCCTCAGACACATTATCCGTTTAACTTTTTAAAACTTCGTTTCCCCTCGCTTTCGAAATTTTTCTGATCCCAAAAGATGTGACCAAATGGCGGACTATTATGTTTTGGACTTTAATATAAAAAGATTCAAAGAACTTGAAGGTAAATTCACCTTGAAATGTTTAATAATAATTGCTTTCATGGTCCGTATATAAGTACATGTGGGAAAGATGAATGTTTACAATACACTATAAAGTAAAAAGTCAATGCACATGTTAATCAAAACATAAATTGATCTCTAATTTTATTTAGACTATGGAGATTATATTATAAGTTTTTTGTCTAAGAATTCCTTCTCACAGAATAAAGTTTTATTTGACCGGTAACATTTTATTATTTGCGTAATAAACCGGTGACATTTTATTAATTGCGTCTTCCGCAAAATACTTAAGTGTTTCGCTTCTACCACAAAAGTCATTCGTTGAGCGGACGTGTCATTGAATACCTTTAAAATCGGAGAAAAAGGGAAAACATCTTGAGAAAAGAGCATCATAACTTCTACAGCGAGAGTTTGTTTTCTTCTCCTTAAAATAAGCGTTTCATAACATTTTCCCCAAAGTTTACCACATTAATTATTAAGGAGAGAACTTTCGAGAACATTATAATTAATGATAAACATAGGAAAACAGGGAGCTTATTCAGCCTGTCATTTATTCTTCGACGAGAGCAAAATCATACTCTTGGTAACTACCCTTTTGAATAGATTACCTCCGAATATATTTAATATAGCAATTAAAAGCCGAATTAAGTAACTCGGGCGAGTGCATTGCTAGGGTTATCATGGTTGTAATCTCTATTGTTCTGCACCGCTTATGCTCATTCCGAACCTATCTGCGATTTAACTCAGGACAGCACATCTCTCCTGTCACCTGATAATACCTACTTATCATGCTTTGATCATCAATAGCCTTAGAAGTAATTGACTGGGTCAAAGATTTTCTCTGCGATAGGGAACAACAAGTGGTACTCGATGGTGTTACTTCAAACAGAGTCAAAGTTACCTCAGGCGTACCCCAGGGCAGCGTGATTGGGCCCCTTCTTTTCTTGATATACATAAACGACTTGAGCCACGAAATCGATAGTAAAGTGAGGATATTCGCGGATGACACAGTTATATATAGAAAAATATCAAGCGAGGAAGACCAGGAATCCCTAGCAAACGACTTAGTTCGTATTCAACGGTGGTGCGAAAAATGGCAACTCGACCTAAACACAAGCAAATGATCTGTAGTAAATTTTTTCGAAAGAAAACAGTTGCGGCAGAATAAATCGTACAGTATTAGCGGAACAGTAATTAAAGTAGTGGACTCGGTAAAATATCTCGGAATTACTCTTACGAATAACATGAACTGGAGCACGCACATCCGTAACATTTGTGCTAAAGCAACTAGATAACTCGGTTTCATTAGGCGTATTGTCGGTAAATGTGACGAAAAAGTTAGAGAACGATGTTATTTTGCGTTGGTTAGGCCTCATCTTGAATATGCATCAAGTATATGGGATCCGGCAGACGATACATGCATCCGTGAACTCGAGAAAGTGCAACGGAAAGCGATACGTTTTGTTAAGAAGTGCTACGATAAAAAAGCAAGCGTTACCAAAATGCTGTCAGATGCAGGTTGGGAATCCTTAAAAGATAGGAGACTAGAAGTTAGATAGCGATTGCTTGATAAATTTAGGGAAAGTACATTTGCGGAAGATATAGTAGATATTATGAGACTCCCCTGCTACCTTGGACGATCCGACAATGAGCGCAAAATAAGAGAAATAGATGCTAGGACGAGTCGTTTAAGGAAGTCATTCTTTCCGCGAACTATACATGATAATAATAGGCTAAAAAAATAGTCCGAACGCCCGGTGTTTTCACCCCCTGCCACACGCCGTAAGGCGGCTTGCAGGGTATTTATGTAGATGTAGATGTAGAATAGCATTAATTACTACATTGGTTGTGTTTGTATACTTATCAAGTTTAACTTAGAGAAATAATATTTATACAAACATATCTGTACAATAAGTTTTGCTCCATCCTATGCTGTCCTTAGCCATCCACACAATCTTTACATAAACTGCATGATCAATTGTTAACATAGCTCCTATACTTTGTAGTTAAATATACTTAATGAAATGAGTTCTTGTCTATACTACCACTCATCTAACCCTGGTATCAGTACTATCACTCACCTCAAAGATATATAAAAAGGCTGTCGGAGCTTTTTTCCACTATCTTTCTGCCTCACTTTGTATTTAATCAATCCCAGGCGATAGCTTGCATAATATCATTCTTTCAACTCTAAAGCTCTGGAGTTAATTCAGACCAACCCTCACAACCGCCATTTTTTCACTTTTAATACGCCCCTATTCCTACCTCATCCCCTCCCTCGTAATAGTGCCCCTCCTTCACTCAGTCTCTCTCACAATTGCCCTCGCCACGACCTCACTCCTCTACCTCTGTTTTCCAAAGCCATCCTCTTCGTTACATCCATCGCTATGTAATTAAACTCTCCCCTCGCCTTGATGGAAGGCCTCTGAAAGGGTTTGTAATGAAACAAATGAAGGTTGAATAATGGCGGTGTAACCTGGAGGAGCGGAATATGTGCTCCAAACGCTTTGAGTTTAGAGGGGTTTTTCTTAAGCGTTTTCCTAGGGAAAGGTGTGCGCAAAAGGAGATACAGCCGTGTTTAATGGCAAACAGCTTCAAGGATTTCGACATCAAGACAAGTGCGTCAGGCTATTTAAATATCCATGTCACAGTGAATTTGGAATTAATAAATTGGCTAAGGCTCAGAAAGTTTAGATATGGTAAAATAAATTAATGCTAATGAGATCAATTAAATTAATGGAAGCGTTGAATTACTGGTAACACACATAAATTTGAAAGATTTATTTTTCATTTTAGTTTTTTTTACAGTGAATTAAGCATTATTAAATTCGTCGTTTTAGATAGGAAGCACTCCAAAACCTTTACATTACAGCAGCAATAAAGCTATGGAATTCTTTACTGTCTAATATAAAATATCCAGTATTCTCACACCCTTTCAAAATAAAATGTCGTTCATCTTCGGATCAATAGATCTCCAATGTAGGATGCCGCATCACTCTTTAAATAAGGTACAAAACTTCACCCTCGATTTTCTAGATCATGAACTTATTCCTATTCTCATACATCCTAATCTTACCTGATTCCCTCAGGTCGGGTAAATACTGTCATACGTAGTAAGAAATGTCCTCTGCTTAAGAAATACTTCCATTGATTTTGTTTCTGGTTCTTCCCTTCAACACACAACATGCTTTCTCTGTCTACATCTAAATATCTTTAGCTTGTTTAAATTTAGAAATTGAAATAACCGCTGGTAAAATTTTAAATATCCTTGTGCATAGAGTAATTTCAGCTTTTTTCCTCATTGCCTTGTTATCATTTCAATATTTCTTTGTTCCTCGATATTTTATTTCTTCTTTCTTCCTTGTTGCTGTATTATGTTTAATTAATTTTACTCAGTTTTATTTTATGCAAATTCAATATCTTATAGTTTCTGTATTGTGAATGTGCATTCGTTGTTTTTTCAGTCTACTTTTTCTTATCTTCCCGCCTTCTCAATACATTTTAATTGTTTTTGTCGATAGTTTTTTGCACGTTTTTTACGCTTCTCGTAGGCTTTTTCCTGCAAGGTTTTTCTTAATATTTTTTCCCGTAAGTTTAGACCTAGTTTTTTTTTAACGCATNTCTTTGATAAATACTAACAAAGATCAAATTGTATGCCAAGAATATTAGCGGAATTCCGATAAATTGCGTACTCGATTTCGTCGAAAGTTCGGAGATTTCGCGAGATTTACATAAACTTACAGCTTTAAAAGCTATTTTGCATAGATTATTTTTCTTAATATTTTTTCCCGTAAGTTTAGACCTAGTTTTTTTTTAACGCATATAATATTTAATTTCTTTTATCGATTTTTCTTTTTTCTATCTTCCAAAAGCTTTGTCTTTTTTTTGTTCTCAACCTCGCCCTTAAATTAAAACGTTTTTCACACTTGTTATTCCGTTTATTATTTTATTTTAAGTTCGCTTATTTTTCATTTGGAAACCCCGATAAACCAGTTCGACTTTTTCTACGTCAATAGAAGTTGGTCGTGTTGGTTGAGAATCGGAAGTTTGCTTATTTAGACTCTTCTTCATTATTTTCTTATTCATCGGGAGTCAATCGCAATTTGAGGAGTACCTTTATCATACCGATACGTTTCAATTAAACACGCGCATGTAACGGGTGAGGAAACAGTCATTCTTTTTCATAGCCCAAAATGCCATGGGATACTGTTTTAATATCTTTTAACACTGTTAGCGCGGGTTTGTTTATTCATTTATGCAATGTTATCAACTTTCTGAATAATTCCATTTTGCGTTTCCCTTTCAGCGTACTGCACTGTTGGGCCTGAGCTGCGAAAATGATTTTTAAAATACTGACAACCCACTTACAATTAAATGTCATTGTTGTGAGTGGGTTGCCTGGATTCTGAAATTTCTTTCGCTTTACTTTGAGCCCAGCAGTGCGAATTTTTTGAAAGCGGTGAACTGGAACGAATTGAAATGGAAATTTTTGCAGCCAAAAAAATAATCTGAGAAAGATGTTAGAAACAAACGATTTGGCCGCCCGCCAAGCGGGTTCGAGGGCTGGGGGCGGGTTTGAGGCGCCCGCAACACTAAAGTACGGGCTCGAATCCGTTTATTCCGAAGTTAGGATGAAGAAAAAGCTCCCGGTGGGGTTGGCGGCCCTCTAATCCCGGAAGCGCCCGCGACCGGATTCGAACCCGAGACAGTTAGCGTCGCACCTAGGTGCCGCGACCCACTACGCCAGCCTGTCGAACGGTGAAAGTGAAGCAGAATTTAGAGCTGTTTCGTCCAAGGCTGTCCCTGAGGAGGGAATTCTAAACGAAGGGCGCGCAGTTCAAAGCACCATGCGTTATTTTCCATTAGTCACTCACTTGACTCATTAACGTCTAGCTAGTTTAGTAGCTGCCCGAAACTTTACCATTCTCTATCCGTTCACTGATAAATAACTTTTTTTTTCGTTTCCTTGGTCTTGACAAAGTAAAGTATATTCGTCTCATTCCTCATGGGAACATTTTGACTGGTGTGGGAATGTGAGACTACTAGACACTTGAAAAGTAGCCCGTCAAGCATGACGGAATTTAATATAAAATATATCCGTTTTCTTATATACTCCTAAGCCAGAACGTGTCCGTCGTACGACGGACATTTTTGGTAACTCAATATAAATGTTACCGGTCGAAGATTTGTATTACCCTGGATAACTTTTGTATAAATTTATTAGAAAAAGAAATGACTCTAGAGAAAATTTTGCGAATTCCAACTATGAAATTAACATTAATGAAAGCTTTGCTATTTTCAACTTTAAGCCAATAGATTAGTTAAAAAAATACTATCTTATTAATACAAATTAAAATAGTATATTTATTCTACAAATTACACAACTACACTATTACACAAATTAAAATAGTATACTTATTGACGGATATAAGATCTACTATCCTTTTAAATTCCTAGTTTATTCGTTAGCTCGACAACAAATATTTGGTTTGGTGAACGCCCCCGTCAAGCACGATAGAACTCATTATAAATCGAATTGTAAGTATATTATAACTGCATGATCATCCATTGTATGTACGTCTAGTATAACAGAATACTCATTCACTCTAATTCTTTGATAAATACTAACAAAGATCAAATTGTATGCCAAGAATATTAGCGGAATTCCGATAAATTGCGTACTCGATTTCGTCGAAAGTTCGGAGATTTCGCGAGATTTACATAAACTTACAGCTTTAAAAGCTATTTTGCATAGATTATTTTTCTTAATATTTAATTACGTTCTTCTAGTAAAAATCTTCCCCTTTTTCAACACAGTTATTATTCGCCATCAGTATTGCAAACCAACATAGAAATTGTCGAAAATCGGGTGGAATAAAAAACACTACTACATGACCATATGTTTGTCACTGCCATTTGTCCATTGTACTTTGTATATGCGGCAATGGTAGAAAACTGCCCGTCCACACAAAGTCTATCTTTAGTTCCTAGCTTCTATTATTTCTAGAAGAACTTATAATTCCCGTGTATTTTTATGGGATAGGGCTTGAGCTCGAATTGTATTATGAGCTCCTGGGTTCGAACCGGAATCTTCTGAGAGATATGAATAGTTCTCAGGGGGCTTTCAGCCTTGTAGAATCATAATGCAGTTTGTCTTATATCTCTACAGCAAGCCGTTTCTGAGACGTTTTGATTTTCATATATGTATATCATACATATAATAGCAAAATTAATTTAATGAAATCAATTTTTTAAAGAACAATGATCATCTTGCTAATAACATAATTTGCAGATAATTGAGGATTAAATTCGTTATCAACACATGGAAGTTAATGAGAATGAGTCATTATTACTTATGTGTTTTCGTGGTTTCTTATCGCCCCCATTATTTTGTTGGTGTTTTCCCGCGTCGTGGGTCTTCCATAAAATTTTAGTTGAGGATTTTTCCCCTCAACCCAAATATTTGTTTTTATAAGTATCTATATCTAGTTACATATTTATTTATTTACCAACTTGACTACCAACTTGCTAATAATTTCTATCTATTGTTTGTGCTGATTTCCTTGTACCTATGTTTGCCAGATTCCTTGGCTGTATGTATAAATTTTTCTAGGTTTAAGTAATTTGTAGTAAATTGTTTATGGTTATAAGTGTAATGTTATTATCATTTAATATCACCAAATGTTAGGAGAAGATAGGCAATTTTGGCTTAACCTCGCTGTAAGAGTGAAATGATAATAATAATGAAAGAAAAGCGTAAAGTAATCATGATTATTCTTTCATTCGTCGCTAAACACCTAATTAGGTTTCCTTGTGAGATTTAACTCCTGTTTCTCAGCACATTCTTTTTTCCAAATGTTTCATTACGTATTCCACATCGATGACGAAATAAAGTCGTCGTAAGAAGAACTATTGGAAATGACACCAAAGTTATTTTCTAAAAGGACGAAGTATTCACGGGAGGATTTTAATTAAACTTCAATTAAAATAAAGTACCTTTTCCTTTTCTCAAACATGCATATACCGCTTTAATTCAATGTCAAATACATAAGCTGCAATGTTTGCCATGAATTCGTTATTTGACGATCCCGACATAATCTTATTTTGAAATAAAAATAACACCGATTCTTGAAATTATTCATGCATTTGACTTTGTTTTCTCCGCACGTTAAGTGAGCGAAATTTTACTGAGGCTAGACTGACTAATAATTTGCTGAATGACTCGCCGAAAATAATTTCTGTTGTTTCATTGTCCAGTCTGTTCCAGGCAAGCTTTCTGTCCTGCACGAGACCACTTAAAAATGTGAGTGACAACAGTAATAAAATGCGATGGGTGGGAGGTTAAACTACTTGGTTTTGGAAAAGGGTTAGATTTGACTTTGCACGTAAAGGCAGGCACCTAGAAAAATTCTCAAAGAGAAACAAACATGGAAAAAGTCTACCGGGACCGGGACACGAATTCGGGTCTCTCAATTTTCGGTTGGTTGCTTTAGACATTGAGCAATCCTATAGACATGCCGTTCGGGAGAATGTATAGGCCAGGGTGCGTGTATTATTCCGAATATGCGGCATCATTCCCGATACCGACAGACTTTTTTCATGTATGTTTCTACTGGGTATATTTTTTATCTGATACGGAACGAATTTACTTTTTCTTACCGAGTGAATGTTGTAAAATTTGCTAATTCTAAAATATTTTAGAAGTTAAGGTGCAAAGACGGATTTTTACCTCTATTTGGATTGTCTTACATCTCTTTTCTATGTAGCTATAGTAAGATACGAGAGAAAGCAGCTTGCATACTGCAAGCTTAACATAAGATAGATTAACTAATGCATTATGCACCACCTACAATACTCCGCCTGCTATAAATGGGACTGTCATCCACCAACTAGAATACCCTAAACGAATTATTCAAAATACGTCCATAAGAATTGTCCTAGCTTTGAAACTGGGCCCATATCACAAATATCTTTACGGCAAACGATAGAAATCCATATCCTCTATCGATGTTGCGAATTTCAAACTTCTACCTGACCGGGAAATACCCAAACGAATTTTTGAAAATTCGGTCGTATGAACTGTCCTACCATCGAACCTGGGCCCACAGGGAAAAATCTCTACGGCATTCGATAGACCGTCATCCATTCTAACAACACCGTGAATTACGCTTTTTTATCTTAACGCAAAATACCCTAAATGAATTCTTGAAATTATGATATACGAATTGCTCTAGCATCGAACTAAGGACTTACAGGACATAAACCTTTAGGCGTACAATAGACGATTATCTTCTCTATTGGTGACGTAAATTTCAACGTTCTATCTTATTGGAAAATACCCTAAATGATTTTCTGAAGTTTTGGCATAAAGAATTTACCTAGCATCGAACCTGGAGCCATTAGCGATAATGCTCATGCGTCCAAAAAAAGGTAAAAATACATTCTACCACTCCGTAGATTTCAACGTTGTATCTTAATGCAAATACGCTAAATCAATTTTTGAAAATGCGCTCAATGTATTTAAACGGGAAAAGTACCGTTTTTGGGGCCTCCTATAATGGAATCGTCGGCAGCTTTAGAAAAAAATGACAATCTGTTTACGTCAAAAGGGAACGCTTATCACGCATCCCGTAGGTTTGAAAGGGGCGGTATCTCTGGGAGAATGCGATAAATGTGCAGACCAGTTGTGTAATCTGCTTCAGATAAGCGATTGAATACCTTTAATTTCCCTGGTCCCTGGGAATTAAGTCCTTTGAATGTTTTACATCGGAACCTACGATCATTTTGGAAGAGGTGTTTTCAGTACGAGGAAGAGAATCACTTCCTGCACTTGCAGTTAAAATTTCAATTCCCTAGCTTTACGGGAAGTACCCGAAAAAAAATTCCGAAAAATGTAAGAAAACCCGTCCAATGCATTCTTATGGGAAAACAGCCGTTGTTATAGAAGTAAAATATTAATATAAGACTATTTTTATATTCTATTTTTTCGGCATTTATCAACACCTCGTAGTAGAAACAATAGTTGGTGAGGGTTCAACATACACTCCTATTTGAAATTACTAACATTAAAGCAATGAAGCAATCTGGAACAAAAATGTCTTGTCAAGCAGGATTGCAAATAGTGTCATGCGTACATACATACAACACTAATCACAAATTGTCACATCCACAAAGTTCATGTAAACATAGGCCAGTAATCACGACCACTCTCTGTAAGTCAACTAATATCCACTTAAACGCTAACTTATTACAGAGCAAGAAAATTTAGATGTAATATAAGCAAACAATCGAACATATAAGATAACTTACAATAGAAATAAAATGAAAAACAATTTTAAAATGATCGCAAGTAGGCATATGACTACGTTTGCGTTTAAATAATTTGGAATGAAATATAAGTATTAAAACCGAACCCTAAATTTAGATCAAAAAACGAAGAGAATAAGTTAAACTTATTGCAATTAGAGTAGTATATTAGTATTGCTAAAAGTGCTTCGACAGCTTATTTATTGCAATTAGATATTGTCAAATAAACCTTTAAATAGTGCAGACTAGGAAAGGGAGGGAAAATAAATGTTAAATTAAGATGAAAACACTGTATCTATCAGGAATATGTCAATATATGAAATAGTTCGTTATATGGTATTTTTGTTACACACAGCCCCACAACAGTAAACTCATTTGTAGTTTCATTGTAATTTTCCTCATTTCATCCACATGTGCATTTTAATTTACCGTAAAGTTTCTCCTCTGGAATTGTTCCATTTGCATACTTCTACTAGATTCAAAAGTCTACGAATAATTTTCAAGCATACTCTCACACTTCTTGAGATTTCACGCATAATTTCGATATGCATCGAAATGTTGCGCGATTTGTATTTATTGCGACAAATAGACGGAAGATTTTCGATGACAATTCAGAGGGAAAGGCGAAAATTAGGAATAGCTTACCGTCACTTCATTTCATCCACGCGGGATGAAGGATACGTATGAAACGCGAAAAAAATGGGAGAAGTAAATGTGAAGGACGCACGACTTTGTGTGAAAATACATTGCTTCTCCTTTGTCACCGTTGAAATCGCCATCCCATTCACGTTAATGAATCACTTATTTTTGGCAACCGAATGTCCGTGGCTCTGGCATTTAGTGGAAGGCCTTTGGTCGGATTCCCACGTGTTTCACGTCTCTCGAATACGGCATGAAAGAACACATCCGTCGACATTCTTGACAAATTGTGGTTGGGCTATTTTTTCACAAAAGGGCCCGGAATGTTTCGAGGCAGAGATAGCACCGGAGTATTTTCCTTATCTTGCTCGTTTTTAATTGCGGTTCTGATTTTTGAAAAGAGACGCTGGATACCCACTGTCTTCTTTCACTCGGGAGATAAAGAGTGTCTGCTCTCCTATTTATTTTTGACTAAGATAGTTAATTGTGAGGTATGTGATGGAAAAGATAAGCCAGTTATTTTCATCTTTTATAATGCCGTTGAAAAATGAGAACTCGTTGTGGCTACTGTGGGTAGATTCTCGAAAGAGATAAAATAAACCTTCTTCCTTCTTCTCCTTCGCTTCGCATTATTCAATGTTATATATGTTTCGGTGCCCATATCTTCGTAGCATTCTCAATCCTATGCATTGATAATTATGAACTTTGTAATAAAAGAAATATTTGAAGACCGGACTTCGTGGGAGCTTTACATAGCGGATAGATAAGAAACATTTTCACATATTATACTAAAAGAAAAAGTAGAAATAACTCTGTTGGAACTTTAAAAACTAATTTCCCTCTTTCCATTTCTTTTTCCATGATTAATATATTTATTAGTAATATTTCTTTTTTGTGATGTCCTTATGTACATACTTTCCGCTAGGCTCTAATTTTCCTTTATCTTTTCACTATGCGTAAATATTTGCATATTATGATGGCTTTGTTACTATCCATTTCATGCACCTTACCACATTCAGTAATTTCTTGTTTTTTAATTCTTCTTTCTTTTTTGTTGACCAATTTCCATACGTAGTACCTTTCTTGAGAGCTATATTTTCGTGAAATCTCGTCTGAGTTTCTTTTCTTGTTTTAATTTTCCGAGCACCATTGTTTGTCTCGTCAGAAGCGCTAAATCTGTAAATATTTTGCTCTATATGCTTTCATTATTCTTAGGCAAGGACGAAACCAAAATATCGAAAGTGATTTTTTTTTAGTATAAAGGGTCAAGTGAGATTGTATTGTAGAATTTTGATGTTTTTGTTCCAAAAATGTATTTATTAATACAATTTTTGTTATAATTTCTGGAGACCTCCAGAAAGCCACCTTAATTTTGATCTCATATTTCCGGTTTATTCCTGGGTCCCTATTCATTCTAATTTACGCAGATATCTGGAATACAAAACAGCATTACTTCTCCAAATGATATTATTTTCCCACACCAGCACACTGCCCCTGTAAACAATCATTCGTGGATCCAGAAATTCTTTGTGGATTACTCCAGCAAAATTTCGAAAACTAATATCATAGATGTAAGAACGTGGAAAATGCCTTTTCCGATAATTGTCTTATATTTTGGGAAGTTTCTTTCTCGACGTAATTTTTAAGAAGTGATTTTTTGCGAGGCTCCGAGAAGTCGCAAATAAAACTTACGAAGGATTTATAATAACATCAGGACCATCTTAATTCATTTTCCTTTCATCTCTTACCGAAGTAAACAGTCCCACTAACTATTTAACTGTAGAAAATGACATAATGGCAAATAGAAGAACTTTGCATTTTCAAAATAAAATTAGAAATCGTTTCTGATTACCGAATTTAACTCATAAATACAAATGAGCAAAATGCTGTGTTGTTTGCAACTATAGGTAGTAATATTGTTAAAAATGCTTCGGAAGCTGAAACCATTTCGTTTATAGGCATTCACTGGGGATCGAACCCGGGACTGTCCCCATCAAATCAAAAACGCTACCAACTTGGCTATACAGGAGCCCCATTTGCACCAGTAACATTGTGCGTAAATTTGTTTGTAAAATCAATGCGGGCCTTTTGGACGATACTCACTGATTGAATCATTTTAATAATCGATTATTTGCTAAATCCTGACGCTTTTGCCGAAAACTTTGATTTCCGACTTTACATTTGATGTAGAGGACTCATCGCGCGATCAAGGCTCATGTTTATTCGTATTTGTTCAAGATTCATAGCATACAATTTCACTATATCTAAATTTCGAAGATGAGGAACCGCTTATGCGAATCAGTAAGGATAGTTTTGAATATTTTGTTACTTCAAATGTGAATTTTTATCTTACAGTGTCTCTCTGTTTTCTTGTAATTTTCACGCCATTTCCACATTTACCTCAACACCTTAACGTTCTTATAACCTAGACTGTAGATTTTATAATCTATATAATTTCCAAAAAATGTATTTCGGAGCATTTTTAAATTTTCTTGAACATATTCTGCGATACTATAACCTTTAAATAATGATGATCCCTCCCAAGAGGACTATCATCGAATGGTTCACTAAGGTTTTGGAGGTATGAATGAGGAGTATTTTTAATAAAAATTTGCTCCATCACGGATATTAGTAATATTATTTCAACAACCATTTTTTTAATATTTACACCTCACGGTGTTTTTATATTTTTTATGAACACCGAATTATGCAGGTGTGGCTCAAGTTCTATAACGGTTTTTTTATCACTTGAACTATTACAAAAACACACTGAATATAGCTGTCCTCTCGTCGCAAAAATCCGCGAAGGATGTTGAGTCTCCCATAGAGGCGGAATTAACTTGGGGAATGATGTTATTACTTTCAATTTTGGGAAAGCGCGCACGAACGAACGCTGCTAGGCTGCGGTTACACGGCGGAAAATACGAAATGATATTTAAAACGTTCCGCCCTGCTAAAACAGTTCTCTGCGAAACTCCGTTGTTGCATTAATGGAGACTGAGTTTTCCAGCGAGATTAAGCCCCGCTTCGATTTTCATGAACCTTTATTATCTCCACATTTCCTGGAAGATCGCGCGTTCAACGAAGCACTTCACTCTTCTGTTACCGTATTCGTATGGAGGTAAAGTAGTTCGTAGTCTTATTGTTAGATGGGACTTTTTCTGATGAAGTGGAAGTGACATCAGGGGTACCTCAGGGCAGTGTTATTGGGCCGATATTATTCCTTATTTATATTAACGATATCAAAGACAACGTCAAGAGTAACGTACTGCTCTTTGCGGACGACACCCTTATATACAGAAAAATCCAAAAGGTGGAGGATTCATTGATATTACAGAGTGACCTGGACGTTGTTACCAAATGGTGTAAAGATTGGCAGCTCAGTTTAAACATAGAGAAATGTGTAGCAATGAGCATGACCCGCTCTCCGATCAGAAGCGTGAGCCTAACTCCCTATCACATTAGCGGCTCAACGTTAGAATTCGTGAGTCAATACAAATATTTAGGGGTCGTTTTCAGTAGTAATTTATCATTTAAAACGCATATACGAGATATAGTGGGGTCAGCCGATAGGACATTGAGGCTATGTAACCGCGTTCTTAGAGGCAGTCAGTCGTGTGTCAAAGAGGTAGCTTATTTTTCACTAGTTCGCCCGTTACTTGAGTACTGCTGCGCGGTGTGGAATCCGCACGAGAAGGGTTTGATTTTGGAACTAGAGCGCGTACAACGTAGAGCGGCTCGTTTCGTTAAGGGAGACTACAAGTTCGACAGCAGTGTATCAGATATGATTAAATCCCTCGGCTGGAACTCTCTTGACGATAGAAGACTCGAGTTTAGGCACAGATTGTTCGAGAAATTCCTGAGTAGTGACTTACATGACGAAATACGCGACATAGTGATTCCTGCGCTTAGCGAACGCAATTTTCGAGACCAGACGTCGAAAAAATTTCGTGAGATTATTGCACGAACGGATAGTTATTATTGGTCTCTTTTTCCAGATAGTATTAGACGCGTAAATAGGATGAATAATTAGGGACTTTGGTGTATTAACACCCCCTGCCGTACGCCATACGGCGGTTTGCGGGGTATTTATGTAAATGTAAATGTAAAGAACATATGAGTTGGGCTGGACTTGAATAAAATGAAGTGTATTGTGTCAATGAAATCATGCCATATTTTTCGTTCATGAATTGGCCCGATTTTCGTGTCAAATGGATATTCTTTGGAGTAGCTGGTAAAATTTATTCATACCTACAGGAGAGATAGCTAGCCTGTAGTCCTGCTCAGACGCTATTGCTCCCCCGCAGCTTTTCCTTGGCTGAAAGCTCCGAAGTGTATCTAATGTAAATGATGCATTTTAAAGGCTAATTTTTTATGGATATTTGACCTGAAAATTAAAGTTTCAGTTATCATGAAATAATAAGAAAATTATTCTGTTTCTTTAAAACCAATTAATGTTGTTCAAAGCTGGAGCTTGCGAGGTTGCATGGTTGCATCATTTCAATTTTGATTCGAAAGCAACGATTTACAGGAAACCGAATCGCAAATTTTCAATCTGTATCAACGACATCTCAGTTATAACAACGAACTCGAGAAAAAGCGTCGCCAAGGTGGAGTCTCTTGGGGTAAATAGTAACGTCAGAGAATAGAAGCTTTTGATAGAAACGTTCGAAGAGCAGGGACTGGAAGCTTTTATGGTGATCCACGAGGATGACGAAAGATAGGCAGCTGATTCTATTCGGGAAATTGGGAAATTTTAAAGTAGTCGGAGAAAGGATAAATCATGGATGAAAATTACAGGAGGAGGAGGTTGGTTGGAAGGTTTTAAACGCGCCACCAAGGATTAGTAAATTTGGAGAAGGCGCGTAGTTTGGAAGGCACGAAATGGAAAGGAATACAAAAGTTAGAATACCTAAAGCTCCGAAAAAAACTAGGATCAGGGAAAGTTAGAACTCGGAGTATGGCTCGAACTCAATAGCTTATAGCAACAAGGTTGAGTACCTACTAAATATATTTGATATTCATCGATAATCGATAGTTATCAACATATTCGATTCTCATCTACGATTGCTCTGAAGGGCTTCTAGGACCCAGAGAAAACTTGTGTGATAAGTAAAGAAAGTATGGCAAAGAAAGTATATTGATAACCTTAATTTTATTGAATAACTCAGCTTTTGAAATTTCATATTTTGAAGGGTGTAGTTCATGTAACAATTTATGGTAATAATGTATTTTTAGCCAGGAGACAGCTGCGTTGTAATATTTTATTGTCGCAGCTAGAATATACTTGTATTGTAATAGTGTATTATTGTATCAAGATGATACCTAGCAGCCACTAAAGTTATATTATTGCAATTAGTATCATATGTGCTACTGTAAAATTGTACAGCATAGGGTTTAATTAATCTGAAGTACGAGTACTATTGTAACATATACAGTTGCTACAGAACTATTGCTCTATTTGCAAAAAATTGATTAATAACTATAATAATAATAATACCACTAAATCGAAGGATTATTTCCGATTTGAGGAAGATTAGCTCCTTATAATCTATGAAATTAATTATTGAACCATTATACATATCAGGCTGATATTTAAATCACAATAGTTAATTTATAAATGAGAAAAAATATATTTAGAGCCATAATAAATATTTCTAGTAATACTGATCAGATAAATGAAGTCATAATCCGGGGACAACCATTAAGGTAAAGCGTTCGCATTTGACGAAAGAGGCTTTAGGTTAGAATCCGGATACTGCTTACAAAACATCGAGAAAATTATTCGGATAGCTATGATTCTAATAATCTATATAATTTTCCAAACAATTTGTTTCGGAACGCTTGGAAATTTCTTTAAATATATTCTGCGATATCATAATCTTTAAATAATGAAATATATCAGAAAGCGAATTAAGAGGGCAAAAGAATACATTATTCCTATTCCAGATGTCTCACAAATGCAAATGCCGCTTACCTTGATTCTAGACGGGCAGTTGAGCAATTGGCTGTCAAAAATAAATTATGTAATAATGAATAATGTTATAATGTATAATGAATAGTGTTGTGTTGGTGATGGGGTGTATTAATGGATGCGTAAAACTAAGAATGTCCCCCGAGTCAGGTGAAACCCCCATCTCTTTCTCAATGAATTATTTGCCTTCGTAGTAAATTTCGTGAGGTTTTTAAGAGTTAAATTTCATATTTTTGAAGGCCTGGCAAGGTGACTTACACATGGTTCAACAATTCATCTATCTAAGTCTCGAAGAAATCCATGTAATTTAATTTTCCTATCACTATAAATTTCTCTGTAATGTGACGTCTTCTAACGAGTGAGGGATTCTTAAGAGAACACGTGTTCCAACGACTCGGTTCGACGAAAAGGCCCCGTGGTTCCTCCTTTCCAGTCATGCAAATTCGAAGCATGTGCTCCGCCAATTGATTTAAATCACAAAATTACCTCACGCTCTCCGTGTCGAGAGTCGTGACTGCCGCAGAAATCGTGCACAGGAGGAAGAATGGAGAGTTCGGAGAAAAATAGAGCTAAGGGGCTGAAGTGAAGGACCACGCGCCACATTAATCTTTGAATTAGGAGAATCCTAGGAATTTTATTTTCGTTTTTAAGCATTACTCTTTCATTCAATCCCTTCACTAAATGCAATATTAGGGCAGTTTTTTCCAATAACCTCGTATCACCAGCAACCTTTCCAAAGATGCATCGCGTAGTTATATTTTCATCGTAATTACATCCTTTCATGTGAAATGACGGATTTTTCAGAATAATGGTCTTTTAAGCAGCATCACATTTTATGACTGGACTACATTTTGTTAAGCAATTAAGGTAATTTACAGTAAACTGAGTTTATTGTTAAAAAAGGCGGTATTTCATTAAATCAAGAATTCTATTGACAATTTTTTGCCATGCTGTTGTTTTTAGGAAACGAATCTCTACAAAAGTTTCTAAAAAAAAAAACATTATTTCTAATAAATAATAGTCACGGGAGAGGGTTGCAAAACAAACCACTATATCGGACGGCAGTTAAACCTCCTTTATGGAAATGGCAATTCTTTACGCATAAACAGGCAATTTATTTAAAGTGGGGCAAGAATTTTTGATAGGTCAAATTGATGTTTGAAATGTAAGGATGCATTTTATGGATACCACTGTTAAACCGTAAAATAAGAATTTATTTGATTTAAGATAATGGAGGAGAATAATTATTATGCATAAAAATTCGCTATTTGATATTCGGGTAATTATCTATTTTTCTAGTTTAATGCATTAGGATATCAAAGGAGCCCATGAGCATTTCATACTCCGTGTATTGCTCAAAGTTAAATTTCTTAACTGTGCCACGAAATATTTGTTTCAACTAAAATATTTAAAAACCAGATTATTCTTAAAATATTTAAGATAGTGGACAAGTGTCTCCAATTCGGATGTTAACACGATGATTAACTTATCAGTCGGAGATGTTTTTCTCTTAGTATTGGTACCACCGCCAGAAATAAATTTTAAACAGAAAACCCGTTGTTATGGTGACACGAGAAGAAACAAACGACGCAAGCGAATTTTTACGCCGCAAGGTGAATTAAAACGTTGAAAACGATAATCGCTTTAGGACCATAGCGATACATCGATCGATAACGGTTCTATTCTGAAGTTCTCCTTCAGCTTTCTGTTCTTTCAATAACGAAGAATGTCGAAATGGTGAGAAAGGAAGGAATTCGAAGGGGAATCCTTGAATAATTAACGAAAGATATAATCGATTTGGGTGTCTTACCAATGGAAACAGCTTCTTGTCACGGAGGAAATTTTGATATTGGTAAATTACTGAATTGCTACGTGAACCATAGCAATCGATCGAACAAAAGACACCCAATCGTAAGCGGAAATTTGCTTCCTGCCTTCCGTTACGGCTAATTTAGCTCTGGAGATGTAGATCATTTGGAATATAATTCAGAAAAAAACTTCTCTTCGATAGCTACCTAAAATTTTTTCATACACCATCTAAAACATTGATGTATATAAATAAGTTTATTTACAATAGCAAAATAACTAATGATATAATGCACTGAATACATTATGTAACCAACATTTTTGGATATCTTCCTGGATATTTAGCCCTTACCACGAAACGCATTCCACTTAGCTGGAAGCTAATTTATTGCTTTACGTTTTCAAAACAGTCTTATATTTACTCCGATGCTTTCGTTTCAATGCCTGTTTATCTCAATTTTATTTCTGAGGGAGGACCCTATCGAATAATTTAAACCATCCATTATAATTGATTCTTTTGAATAACGCATTTCAGTACTATTCAAAACGACTAATGAGTTTTTTATGCATTTCATATTATTTTCAATATCCTACTTGTGAGTATCAATATGAAATGATAATTCTTTTTTCAAGAATGTAAACACCGGTGTTAGGTATTTCATGTATCAGTTGAAATTGAGTTGAAAATGTTTCTTCAATATCGAGAAAGATTCTTTGTTTGATACATTGCCCGGTACGATTGTTTCGTATGGTTTTCAAATCAGTTATTAAGGCATCTGAATAAGTTTCTATAGAATATTTCATTATTTCTTTATTTCATAATTGTTTTAGATGGTTAAAATTTAAAGGTAAAGCAAATTAGAGAATGGGGGAATATTGTTATTTCATATCAAGGGATTTTTGCAAACAACCGAAGAAGCATTCTAAGAGCAAATACGTCAGTGATACTTATAGTAAACAAGGTAGGTTGATTATTTTGAATTTTGAAGTTTCTGTTCATCGAACTTAGGAAAGAAAAACTTGATGTAGAACGCGATGCTGAAATATCAGCGTTGAAAGCTTACTCAATTAGAAAATAGCTGCAGGGTATACTTTCCTCCACTCCACTTAGGCTTACTAATATTTTATCACTTTTTAGTACACATACATGCGCGCTTTCTTCAAATGAGGGAAGAATGCTTTCAGCAGAATTACAATCAACACTGGTCATTCCAGACCCTCATCTATTATGAAGTCGTTTTCGAGCCTTGCTGATAGGACGTTGATTGTAAAAGCAATTATTGATCGATTTGATGGCAGATGAGGAAGTCAAATTTGAGATAATTTCTGATGGGAAAAGTCTGACACATCACAAGTGGCACTCTAACCAAATTTCAGTCGAATTTGCATGGCCATCCCCGAGTCCTTGGTGATTTATCAAAGATAGGCGATATTTAGAGATTACGTAATTGATGATCGAGAAGAATGAGATATGAATATGTTTAGAATTCTAAGTTTCCCATAATTGTACTATACATATGATATTCACGTGCATACGTACAGAGACTAAAAGAGCCATCTAGGATCCACAGGGCCTTGGACGAGAGGATTGCCGCAGGACCCCACTTAGATGAACAAATTCCTCATTAAATTTTCTAGAACCAAGGAAAATATAATTTAAAACTACTTTTTAAGGTGTTGACAAATTTATCCAAAAATGATGAGACCATCGGAATTTTAAGATTCGAATTTTTAGCAATAACACACCAAATTCTGTCCATTATTTTTTTCCCATCAATCTCATAACTTTCTTGTATTCGACTGACAAAATACATAAACTTTTAGCCCCTCTTTAAAAATTTTCTATCTTAAGAAACCTTCTTCTAATTTTAACTTTGAGAAGGATCTTTAACTCAGTTGTGCTGTGATTGTTTAATTATTCCTTAAATTATATCTTTTTTGGGCACGCATCTTTCAAACTCACTTCTAATGCAGTTTCCAGTGAAGATTTTGTTAAGCTCTAACGCATCTGAAGCGCGTGGCCCCCATAGAATCTGGGCTCGCTGCGATGCCCCTCCAACGTCCCCTTTCAGACGTACATATCGCATATGCTATTCCCTTTCGGGAAAGGCACTTTATGCCCCTAATTCACACACAGCAATGCTTTCCTATTTTATTATTATAGATAACATCTATCCTTTTAGAGATAACTGTGCATCTTTCCCTTTATTCACAGATGTACGTAAATTTCCTCCCTTCAGCATCTAAATTCCCCGCATTCAAACATCTTCCTTCTCTTCCAGGTTATTGTCGACCATTCACATTCTTTTTAAGCACCAATTTAGTTATGTGGAAAGAGAAATGAAATAAATAGACAAAATAATGGCGAGTAAATGAGACAGCCCAATTTCAATGCATTTTATCTCAAATCTCTGTTATGGTCGCAATAAGAGAACCTATTTTTCATTTCATTTATTTAATAGATTTTCATTTTTGCTTATATATTACCCTTCCATGCAAGATGTTGATTTTCGACGGCAAACATCAGCTTGAACCGTATACTTTGGTATTATAAAGGTTGAAACGTTTTAAATAATTAATGCAGAGCAAATCTGAAATTTATCATTAACGTAGGCCATTTTAATTTTTCAGAATTATTAACTTAGCGGTGAAGCTATCCGGTTTTTATAATGAGTTTCAATTTATCTTTCGAATTAAGCTTACATATTGGTTATTTTTGGGTGAAAACCTGAGATTTTCGGTCGTATGGCTGTGACGCTAAATTCATCCTTCGACTTTCTCTACATTCTAGTGAATATATCATTAAATAAACATTTGGGTCCTCTCTCATTCACTGCTTCAACGAAAGAATAGAAGCAGTCATCCTAGCATTTAATCTACCATCTAACTTCTTTCTATGGTCAGAATTTTCCCTACATCTGGAAGATGAAGGAATTACAAATTTAAGGAAATCATTACATGGATAGTAAAACTGAAGCCTTTCGTGACATCTCCATCGGATATCCATGCTACTTTTGCGTTTTCGTTAATTTAATGATTTAGCTTTAGGTTAAGAAGATTATAGTACAGTTAAATAACAGAGTTCCCTCTCTATTTGGTTGGCCGCCCAACGTTTTTTTCTTTAAATGTCACCAATTTATCAAACGCCCTACTTTAACCAGAGATTAGAAAGCTTTTAGCTCAATTTTTATAAATAGTTCAATGTTATTTTTCGTTATGAATTCTAGTGAGATAGCATGGTTTATTTTTCCATTAACAGATAATTTTTTTCCATTAACAGATATAAAGATTGCAGTTTAATGTTGTCTTTAGGAATAACTCCGTAACCCTATAATCTAGACGCCCGTTGCTATTTTCCTTCCACCAAAGATTAAAATGATTAGAAGGAAGTATGCTAGCTAGGTAAATCTTATAATATTTAGTCTTTTTCTCCCTCAGCACTTTGTTTCTACATTTTTATAGGAAGGTAACTATGCCAAATTGTTTCAAAATTAAACATTAATTAATGTGCCTTTCTTTGGAAGGTTTTGTCGCAATGACACTTTCTAGCACAGTGAATATAACCATGGTGAGAATGACCCCATAAAATTCCAAAAGCATAACGAAAAGTCGCCACCAACACGTTTTAAATTCTAATTCACAAACATTAATTTGGTTACGTTTTAAATTGAAGTTTTAATTAATTTGACACAGTTAAATGTGATAATTTCACAAACAGCACAGGCGTTTGCAGCTCGGTGTTTGCATTTTGTTTCAGAACAGCATAAAAATATGAGCGCAACTCCCATTGGGAGCATAAGTCCTCCGCAAGCGTCATTTATTTAACAAGACCGTGCTTCGTGCTTTTGATACACAGTATTTAACAGGTTCTCGTGCGTAATTTTTAAGAAAATTTTCAATTTTTCCTACCGATAAATTTCGCTGAAAAGCACAAAGACGTGACGGCACATTAACACACATTAAGGTTCTTGGATTATTAAACGTTGTTCAGAAGAGCAAAGTTATCACTACCCCATTCTTTTCGGTCATTAAAATACAAAAATGCCTTATTTTCTATCTAAGCGTAATCTCGAGAGAATTAATTATGGCTCGCAAGCTTTAGATACCTATTGAATTTTAAGTCCTTGTAATCCAGGGAAAATGACTAAGGAAAGAAAACTGCTATTGAACGCTTTATCTTGGGCCGAGGAAACACCCATAAACGGCCTATTTAAAATCCCGATAACGGCGATTTCACCTCTGGAGTGTTTTGGTAACGCTCGCTGTCAGACCTCGCGTGAAATATGATTAACTGATCTTACTCATGCATACTTAAAGAAAGATGGCTGCGAGAGAGAATACAGTGGCACCTGTCGTCGCCACTACGATTATGATGATCCCCAGACGAACTTTTAGGACTAACATCGGAAAAACAGTGGTATTCATAATTTAGTAGTAATCATCAAAGGCAACTGTTCTCCAATGAATCAGTAAGCATTTCAACTTTTGTGGCAACTTTCATTCTCGAAAGCTCCGAAGTTCATCAACTACTGGTTTAAGAATACTAATACTATCATTATAGATAGTATCATTATATAGCATGCCGATATTTTGCTGATCCAACACTATTTGAATGCGTCTTCGTCTACATTAGTAGTTTCCAACCTGAGGAACACGCACCTCCATGGCACTCCATCTCCCACTCCCCCATGGTAAGTAAAAACTAAATAATGGTGTTATGCTATCAAAGCTTTTTGAGGTAAATTTCTAAGGTACTCCATGCTGGTACCCTTAGCTAAATTTACCGTGCTATTATTTTGGCTAAATATAAACTTTTTTATTCTTATGACAATAGTGTGTTTAGCATAACACTTAAAATTCAATGGGGTGAGGGAACGGAAAAGGTAGGGAACCTCTGGTCTACATGTTTCCATATCAGAAATAAGAGAGACCAAACGCACAAAATGGCTACAGCGTCCCCTGGCTTTTCTCTCTCTTGTGCCTTTAGCTGGTCCTGAAATTTGGAGTCGTGTCTTCGGGTAGGAAGGAATTCCAATTTTTTAGCGCAAAGATATAACGTTTTCAACTTCCCTAATCTCGGAAAATGTTGGTGGAGAAATCAGGAATTCGATCAATGAAGTCAAGGGTACCCTCTCAATGTGATTAACTACTCATGATGAATTACTTAAAATATTTCCTGAGTATCCCGACGTAAATGTCATCAACGGAAAGTAATTCATTATATTTATTGAGATTTTAGTTGATAATTTGTTGAAAGAAACATAATTGCAACTGATCACTTGCAAATACTGCTTATCAAGACAGAAGAGGCCCTATTTCACACTGTACGAAAGATTTAAGGGACTTACGTGATTTCGATAGAAGCCTATTAACGAACTTCCCACTCGGTTTCACGTAGACCTATTATCGGAGTATCGCAGCTCCCATGCGACAGTGTTTTCTCATTGATACGTATTCCTACATGGTGATCGAAAGCATGAGCATCGTTCTCCTGTGTCATTTGATGTCAATGTGATTATCCATAGCATACGAGTATGTGTTGTTTGATGCTAAAGTAATTAGCCATTGTACATACCAAGGGAGGTATACTCAGTGAAAGGAGTGCCCGAGTTGGGAAGGGTTCCATTCCTTCATTTGAAATGCATTTTCACCACTCTACCCTCTCCGACCAGGTCCTGCACTTACCTGCGGTGAATTCCGCATAAATAGAAGTCTAGCTGCATCAATGAAGTACATAGAAATATTGATTCTGCCTTAAACTCGGTCATACTCTTAAAGTTCGGGTGGCTTTGAAATATTCCGCTGTCACTTTTGAGCCTTCATTGAGATACTGAACTTTTTCCTTATGGCATTGGTGTTAACATCTGTCTCACCAGTTGGTGGCCGTTAACCTTCCTCGATTCTACAGCTGAGTTCATTCTTTCCTCTGACCGTTTAATCGCATCATTTCCGCATATTTTTTCGACACATACGTCCAGCTTTTACGATGGAATCGTGCTAACAGGACATCTTTCTCACAAAAAAAATTCCATGTGGCGATTTCCGAGCGGACTCTCCAGATATCGCTTGTCATGCGCCGAGCCACTTGCGGGAAATATATATCGCATCGGGCGGTGGCCTTCACCACCTCCACTCTTCATATTAACGACCTCTTGTTGTGCCCCTCTGAAAAATGGAGATGCAGCCGATACCCAGAATGCACCGCATGGGGAGCCACGCTCGGCTGCTGCTGGCAACATGTCGCGAAGCCTTGCGTGTTAGTGTCACACGCCTTATTTTGCGTGCGTGACACAAACGCTCTTTTCATCTTCCATCTCGCTCTCTACACACCAAGGACTCTAAGTTCCCCTTTCTATGCAAATGCTTCCTAGAATATTATATACACCTCACATACAATTTGTACCTACACACGAGCATAGCTCCCACGCTATTCCCTCCCGGGATGAGCTAGGTAGCAGCTTCGCTTGTTTACAACGCTTCTTCCCATAGTTTTCCTTGCTCGAAAACTTTTTCTCCGGATACAGTGAGGAAGCAAGTGAAACAATCACCTTAGGGCACAGCAAGTCATGAGGGGTAAATAATTTAATATCACATAGTTATATGCAAATGTATTTCCCTGCAAATAAGATGCTACATTTAAATCAGAGAATTATTTGAGATAGCCATCTGTAATGCCGTGCTTGAAATTACGTAACTAAAGCTGGAAATAAACATTCCGTATCGTTCCATTCAGTCCCTTTTACTACATTACATTCATTCATGATATTTTGCGTGAGTTTATATGTATAAATATCTAAATAGCCATAAAATGTTGGTATTTTTTTAATATTTAGAATTTAGGGATTCGATTATTACTTCTTATACTTTCGGATTGCTTTTCAATAAAAATACTGGGAAATAAAGTAAAAGTCCGTATGTTATTTCAGAAGGATGTAGAATGCCTCCATGTCATCAATTATGAACTAAATTAAGCAGATAATTTGCACATATGAAACTCAATAATTCAAAGTTTTCTATCTTTAAAACTTTAGTAAATGATAATAATTTTGCCAATATTAATGATCTTTAATAATAATTATTTGGCCAATGAATGTATTCCAAACTCAGAGGACAACCTTTTTTCATGTAGCCGATGGTATCTGGTTTAGCCAAGACGAATCACAGATTTCTAATATGAAATATAGGTAAACATCACCATCAGCTTTTGCAGGCCTAATGCGTATATTTGCAAAAAAATATAGAGGTATCGTAAGAAGACGAGACTAGTGCCATGAGATAAAGGATTTAATGGACGTTTTTATTTACGTTGTCCAATAACATTCACATGAAGGATTTAACTGAAACTATTAATTGCTAATAGCCCGTCCCCTTTGAAGACCATGGTAATTATATGATTAATGACATCACTGTATAGCTTAGAGCCAACTATTGCAGCAATTCATAGGACAAACGTAGTTTCTAGTAAACAGAGAAATGGAAGTCAAAAGTTTTCAATTTTTTTTTAGGACCACGAAGTTATTGTTAGAAGAAAATCTGACTCTTGGAGGGATCTTCGATGATTTTTCATCTCTTATCTATATCTTATCCTGAGCAAATTCTGACAGTAATTCGCTCTCTCAAATGAGTATATCTGAATTATGAGCAATATCTTCTTTCTGGTTTCTACTCTCACTGTCGTCCACTTTTGTCCTACGTTGCTTTAACTCTATCTCTTTCACATTTTCCTTCCCCAGTCCTCTGTGTTTGCCATACGCCCAGTTGAATTCGCAGCAAACTCCGCTGGCATTTCCTCGTTAGCCCGATGAAAATTTACGAAATGAGCATAAAAATGCACGTGCACCATTTGCCGCTTTGTGAAGATAAATCTGATAATCAATCGTGATCACCTGTCATAAATCATGCATGCCAGATGGCAATGTAATTAGTTTTGGTGAATAAAAAGGTATCGAAATAAAGTGAGGGATTAGAGGTGGAAGATAAACGTCAGCTCAAATCTGTGTCAAATGCATATTAATGAGGAAATCGGATGCGGTGCGCCGAAAAGAAAACAACATGGCTGTCAGCGCGGTGCAGTTTTATGCCCTTTTTATCAACAGCGCGATGAAACAGAGCAGTGGTGACGTTTAAAGCTGATTGTACTGATTTTTGTCAGAAAATCGCGCATATATTGTTTCGTGTTCTATAGACAAAAATTCCTAGATTTTTCGAAAGATTCTTAAAATAAACTGCACACCATCATCAAAGGTTAACTTTCCGAGAATTGTTTTGTTGCAGTTTTCAAAGCCGTCCTGTCCATTGCGAAACTCTTTCCCAGCATTTCCTAAAGTTAGCGTTCACCATCACATGATTTTCGAAATGAATCATAGATATTCTCTCCTCTTCTACTGTTATATGCTCAGCATTTTATACGAAGATACCGCATAGGTTTTCGTGTACCATTTATTTTCATCCATTTTTTCATTACTGGGTGTCGAGTTATATACATTTATTTATTTTTGGTAGAATGCCTTTGCGTAGACTATTCTTACTCCCAAAGAAAAACAGATTAACCCAAGATTTATGGCCTTTCTGGGTGACGAATTTGTGTATCCAAATAAGTAAATGTTAAATTAAGCTTAAAACCACTCCGTCCACACTTTAGTGAGGCCATTCTATTTTCGAGATTTTTGTGCAGCAATTCTGTACTCATTGCAAGATTTTGATACCTAACAGGCTCCAGGCACCATACATTCGCTGTCGACTTTTTCCTCTTATGTTTCAGCATTCCCGGCTCCGATGTTTGTCACGTTACGTTAAAATGCTGGTAAAGATTCTTTATTATTTGGTTTTCATTCATTTCAGTTGAAAATAATTTATGGCTACTGCAAAAGCTTCAACCTAATTTAGCATCTCGTACATGTCTCGTGTATGTCTGTATACATGGGTAATAAATATTTCACAATTTTTAATTTTATGTTGAGATGACTGCACCAATATCTGACATTCAAGAATTGACGCCAGTTGCTCTCAGTATGAAGCATAACAATGTTAATGAAGGAAATAAACTTTTCGTTATTCAGTTTACCTTGCATTTTCTAACTTTTTGCAAGCTAAATTCCGGTTTAATAGAATATCAGACGTAAAGAGAAGAAAGAGGTGTGGCAGATGTAAAAAGTTATAACAACTTATCCTTTCATAGAAAATGGAATGCTCCCCTTAGTTATTCAACCTAAAAACAATACATGGTTTCGGCCTTCACTTGGTGGAATTTCACAAAAATAACACAAAGTTACAAAGAATTTACTATACTATCCACAAGATATTTTAAACTGACGTGACTATGGTTTCATCATCATTATCAGCCAATTCATCAGTCATTTTCACCAGTCATTATCAGTCTGATGATGATGCTACGCATTGAAGCCATGGTCGCTTCAGTTTAAAATGTATTGTGGATAGTTGAGTTAAATAGTTCTGTGTAACCTTGTGTCGTTATACAGCTTAAAATTCTCAGCTATGATTATGAAATGTTTCTTTCAGTTCCTTGTTATATTTTGAGAACTGTTTTATTCAGGGTTATAGTCTTCTCCAAGAATCCGATTCAAATCTAGGAGAAAATTCTACTTCAGTACAAATTATAACAATTTTTATCTCTGAAAAACATGACGACGACAACTTGCTCAATCATTTGATTGTCATTTTATAGCAGTAATTTCCGCACTAGATTTGACGCTTTTCTGCCTTTTCCGGATTTTTTACCCATGAACGCGCTATGGCGTCACATTCGCTTTTAAAGATATATATGTATCCTTAAATATTACTTCTCATAAGATTTCCTCAAAGTTAAGTATCATGTTTAAGTACTTGGTATTGTATCCTTATTGAAATACGGTTCAACCAGGACCATGGAACTGATTTCCACGCATCTACAGTCGGATTGTGTCTGTTTATTGCTGTTAATTGAGATTTTTATCCATCGTTGTCATGAATCTACAAACAAAATGGAATAGAAAAGTAAATAAACCTTTCACTTTCGATTCCAAACGTTCGTACTCCTAAGAAGCTCGGATTTTTATCTTATTTGCACGGCAGAATGAAGATAGTGTTCGTCTTACAGTCATTTTAGTTTTCAACACCTCCATATTTTATCCATGAAAACATTAATTAGAAATTTTTTTGTACAGCGCATGCTTTAGTGTCTTCAATTTCCTAATTTTCTATATTTACCTATCTTATATGTACCTATAAATTTGCTTGTGTACCTTTTTAGCGGTTTCAGAAGAGACCCAGCGGTAATTCAAATTTTTAAGCAGTCAAAATACTAAAAAAGTAAAAATCATAAAAGATTTTGCTACTTCATAGATGCTTATAATTGAGAAGAAACGCGAAATATCTGCATACATTCGCACACAACAGGAATAGAAGAGAGAGAAGGTGAAAAGCCACGCTTTCGCGCCTTCGTCGGTGAGAGAGTTGAATTGATTTTTGACGTGTGACCGTAGGGCTAACCTAAGGACAATTATTACCACCAGCGGTAGCGATAGCCCTTCACATCGGAGAGGGTTTCTCGTGGGAGTAAAAAACCTCGAATAATGTTCTCCCTTCTTAGGGATATGGCGTCGGACACGCGATGAGGTTGGATTGCCCGCGGGGCAGGTTTGAAGAGTTAAAGGGCAGGTTGACGTGCTCATGATTTTCAATTGTCTGAAAGAGGAGTGTCTGTGACGGATAATGGAGAGGGGGCGTGGTAAGGAAAAGCGGACGTGGAGTGTTTCTGGTGTAGCATTCTGCTTTAATCAGAGGTGACCACCTCGAATACAACCAACAGGCGAGGGAATTCGAAGCTGTCACTGAGCTCCACTCAGTACAGATGCGTGGTCGCCCAAAGGCAACTATTGCCGCTGTCTAAATTGTTGAATTTTCCTCTTTCGACCTCCTTTACAAAATTTTTTGGGTCAAACATAGTTTTGCAAATATATCTGCTGCAAAAATTTTTGTCATTCGCTTTTTCGTTAGTTTAATGGAGGCACACAGCTGAATGTTATCTCAAATACGAATTTCACAATAGCAACCTCATTTTAGAATAAGACAATAACTGTGATTCCATAGGAGAACTATGGAGTTAATATTCTGATGATTCTTACGCACAAAAAATTTCCACATTCAATTTTTTTGTTTGCAATGCTCGAACACTTTTTTTATATTATCCACTCTGATTTATAGCAAGGTTGTAGTCCTATATATTTAATGTGTTCTGTCTTTTGGATTGAATTTTGATCGGATATTGTTGGGGAAATTCAGTTATTGATGTGAGTGATTCCCTGCCTTTTCAGATTCAAAAATTAATTTTTCCTGCGAACACTAAGCAGCGATACACGATAATGCAGACCCCTTGCCGCTCGCAGCGTACTAGCTACAATGATACGAGTTTACAGTTTCTCGTATAAAAAATTCCCCCTTTATATATTTTCCTTTATCCCTTAATTAAAATCGTAATCTGAGTCCGGTAATTACTGTTCCAGATCAAGAAAGGAAACGGAATCGAACCTTGCACGTACACCCGGAATAACTCAAAGGATAAGGAGGATGAGGATATCTCAACTAGCCTGACTTTTTACCTCCGATTAGCCTATGGAGAAGGAAATCAGGAACTCGTTTTTAATGAATACGGACATTTTCCCATGTACTTGATACAGGTTCAAAGACTATGATTTGATGAGGTCAGGAAGATCCTGTCAAGGAATAAAGGAGTATTTTAGGATACGAGCCAGAAGAGAGGTTTGCTGCAACTCTTTGTTTACTGCTTCAGATTATTTCGTCTATGTGACTACTTTTTATAGTTCTTGTTTGTTATGAAAACTTTTGCTGTTACATTTTTGCCATCATGAATATTTAAGCCATGAGGATTGCTTAGCCAAATATATTTTAGGTTAAATTCTACAGAATTGTGAATAACAATGTGGTATTCCACGAAGATAAATACGACAGGACACACTTGTAAATGTTGAAAGGAAACTAGATCCTGTTTTAATATAGCCTAGCAAAATACTACTAAATGAAATACTACTTTACAATGATACTTTGCTAAGTAATATTGAACTAGGATCCATATTCCTTTGAAAATTTGTGCCCAGTTGTATTTCTTCAAATATATTTTCTTTTTGCTTCTTGGGTTATTAGTATTCTCAATTAGTCACTGTATTAGTTTTAGAGAGCCTGTGGAATGTGTTTGTATGTGGATTTCTTCTTTGTATTTTCGCTGTGATCGCGGCGAACGAAATAGTTCACAACTGATGTTACTTCCGAATTAAAACGAATGCAACGCAACTACGTGGAGAATTTAATGCAGCGAATCTTTTGAATTCCAGGTAACTAGGCTTAATGAAATATTCGAGCAATAATCCACTGCAGCAAATAAATTTAAGGGAAAAAGTTTTTGTAGCAAGTTTTTAAACAAAATTATTCTGACGAGGCGAAAATATGTACGAAGTCGACCTTCTCTAACGAATCTTCCAGTTGTCACTATTCCGTCGCATTCGAAAACAATTTTTCAAGCAAAAGTCAGAAAATGTTTTCCCGATCTCGCCTCTGAACTTCTTTCTTCGCGTTGTAAACCTCTGTCCCATTATATTTGCACGCGATTGTGTTTGCAATCGTCTTCGTCCTCTCTAATGACGACCTCCCCGTCTTTCTCGTTAAGCAACCATATGAGACATTCCGCCATTATTATCTTTCCTCGCTGTAACGAATCCTACACTACGTTCACCTTTTTCCTCGTCTCTTTCTCACTACATCACTCTTTCAATGTCAGTCTCACACCCAGGCGCCGCGACATCTGGAACTTCCGTTGATTTTGTTTCGTCTCATAAAGGTCGTTCGACATATGAACGACGCATCGATATCGGTCGGTGGAAAAAATTTTAAATGTGGAAAATAAGCACATTTCAGTCCTTGAAATATGGCACGTTGGGCGGGGTTTACTCGAATTTTAAAAGATTAAATATTTCAGAAAAAATGAAAATTTTCATTAAGTTGCTAGTTGTATGCAAGTCATCCAGACGTAGAACCGATAGATGAACCAATATATGATGATAATGTCGTTTATCAGTTGATAAATTTATCTCTGCATATAAGTTATCTAAACTAAGTAGAGCCAAAAGAATCAGGTCTTACGACTTCCCGAGACGTTTGTCTGCTGGCCTTCCAACACCAAGGTACAGAGTTCTAGCCCCAGCTAACCGAGTTTTCTCTTACAACGATATAGTTGTTTGTGTTCGTCCGAATTTAATCTACGCGGATATCGTTGAAGAAAACCTCTTTCTTTTATGATAATTTATATGTTGATACGAATACAATAGTTGTGAAATATGCTTGAATACTTGTGAGAACGATGTTATACTATTTGAGCTTACACTAAAAGATCAGTGTCGGTAGTAAGTACGTGACCGGAAATATTTGATATGTGACTGTGACCTTCCAGAGAATGAAATATTGAAGAAATCTTTCCTTTCGATAGATACGCTCTCTAGCTTAGGAAAAATGTCTCTCTTATCGCCTTGGGAAATGGATGCGCTGGCATAAGATTGATGAGAGTTATCTGCTGACAGCTCTCCAGATTTCCATGCCGATTTTTAATCATTCGCTCTTTCTTCCTATATTGAGCACGATGGTTTAATATCTACCCTTGGGGTTTAAAGGGTATGTGCGAGAAAGGATAAGTGAAAGAGAAGAACTGCGGTTTTCCGGAATAGGTGTGACAGACGGAGAAAAAATCTATAACGAATAGATTACGCATATTATTTTTGCAATAGAGGCTGGTGTTTCTATCCGCGCTATCCTAAACAAATTAGCAGGATTTAAATGTACACACACCCATAAAAAAGCGACCAAAGGCTAAATGGAGAGCCGTCAAAACTTGTTCTTATATTAATCGTCTCCCTCAAGTTCACAGTAAGTCTATTCCGTATCTCTGAATAATGCGGCAGTACATATTGCTTAGGCTGAATAGCACAAATATTTTTCCGAATACTTTTATTATAAAGTAAAATTAAAGATTTATTCTTCTTATAAAGAATATTCAGAACCAAAGTAAAATATAGTGTTCGCAGAAAGGACTTTGTAAACTCACATCTACTTCATCTACTCGCAAAGCATGCTGTTACAAACATATTTTCGCACATTTGGAAGGAAGATATATCAGGAAGATGTAAAATTTTCCACTTTCCGCATCGGGGACTGTATGATTACTGACAACTCTGGTGTATCGCAATAATAATATGCATNAAGAACTGCGGTTTTCCGGAATAGGTGTGACAGACGGAGAAAAAATCTATAACGAATAGATTACGCATATTATTTTTGCAATAGAGGCTGGTATTTCTCTTATAACGGACTCATGCTGTAGAGGGAAACTGTTCATCGTTCAATTCGTTTATTCGTTCGTATTTCATTGCCATAAAATGTTTCTTCCTCCGAAACTTCAAAATATCAAAATAATATGTCCTTCCGAAATTATCTTCCGCAATACCCTACTCATAAAATATGATCTCTTCCTCGTCGTTTTCGATGACTTTTCTCTGAAAGAAATAAAATGTTCGACAAATTTATTATTCCCTTCAAAACATTTCCCACTTAAACGCTTTATCGCGTTAGTTTTATCACTCTTCTACATATTAGAGGACAAAAACCTCTCATCGAAGTATTTATCTTTAAAATATTGTCGAAATATTTCTAGTAAATGACCTTATTATTTTATAGAGTAAATTAATAAATGAAGTTCACCATTTAATGGATGTCGTGAATATGCTAACAAAGAAAGGGCGATAAGTTATGCAATCAATGACACGCATTGTCAGCGATCGATTTAAGATACAATTTCCTCTTTAACCTTATTCCTTTCCAATTCAAATCTTAAATTGTAGTATACCTTCATTATATATTTAAACAATGGTTTGGTATCAAATTTTTCTAAGGGATATTTAATTATTACAAGGAATTTTTAAATCACATTATGTATTTTTTGTTTCATGTGCAATTTTGGCCGCTGGGTAATTGACGTCGTCACTAAAACCCTTTCTTCTTAAATCATAGGTGTCAAAACAACAACTCACCAATTTATATGAAAAATCTTTATTTAATAATTCCGACTAAATAATGATAATATTTACACACATGTGCAACATCAGAAAATTGCAACTTCATGGATACCCACTCCGAAGCAAGAGTAGGATTACACTTTATGGATTAACTCTAAGCTTTTTCACATTTTTATAAATCTTTATCTCAAAAAGATTTTCACCTCTTAAAAACAAACAATAAATATTTTATTACAAATATCAAATTTTGATAAAAGGGTGCCAAGAATAAAAATAATGATCACTGAGTAGGAATGAGTCGATTATATTTATTCTCCGAGAGTATCTCTCCTCCCTTAGAAACTTATCCAAAGTAGTCAAATGCTTGAGGACTTTTTTCTAAAAAAGTACTTTTAGTGTACGCTGCAATGCCATTGAAAAGGTATTACCTCTAAGCTGTCGTCAACGAGGTGTTGTATTCATAAGTCAAGCAAAAAGTTTGTTCTCATACAATTATAATTCGGAATAAGTTTACGCTAAGCATATAAACTTAGCCAATTATCTTCAAATGTGAAGCTAAAAACTTAAGAATGGGAACTACTTCTACCTGAAGCATTAACGACGAAAATAATAAATGACAAGGTAACGAATACTTTGGATTAAAGGATATACATACTCTCTCTGTGTACATTACAAGAGAACTAAATTGCAATGTCAAGCAATTAGCTTAAGAATGAGACGGAGAGATATTCTCGTTTCAATTAAAAATAAAAAGCAACCCCAAAATTCTTTGGTAAACGGGGCGACATGAGTGAGTCTTGAATGCAAAATGAGCGCGAGCATTTGCCCGCGTCAACAGACCGAATCAGCCGCCCTCACGATTCCCACTTCAGCACAATTACATCGTCACAATATTTTTGTACATTTTCCATCAATTTTATTATTAATTTTATATGAACATTGAGTAGAATTCCCTTCTTCAATTCTTACGACGATGACAACAACGAAAAACCGTAAAAGCAGACAATTTGAAGCGTAAGGGGCGGGGAGGTGGACCACTTTGAAAGGAGTGGCGTTCTGGTTGGCGGAGCGTTGGAAGATTCTAAACCCAATGCACTCCTTTCGACAACTATATTGATTTAATAATTCTCTTTAATATTACAAGTAATTATTTATACCGGATTTTTTCACACATTTTTTATCTTCACAAACATTTCTCTCTCACTCGTAACCCTAAAATTGATCACCATGAAGACAAGACTTTCGTGAAAGGATTTTTTGAGGGGAAAATATTTTGACACAATCCGTACCCGCCGTTTCAACTGCAAATGTGTATGTTCTACCGATCCCCAAGCGGAAGGAGCCTTCTCAACTCCTATGTTGGAAGAATTGAAATCAATTTTTACAGTAACACACAGCATTAATGGCTAACGATCACTTTTTCGATCCTTAGCGCCACCATCAGGAGATGATGTCGATAAAAAAAGGAATAAATGTAACAACTGGGAGAGAGAGAGGGGAGAGGGAATTTCAAATTTTGGGGTCAACGTTAATTAAAAGCGGAGTTGAATAGAGAGGAGAGTAAGCACGGTTGGGGTACACCTCTACCTCACTTCCTTCCTTTGGTTACCTAAATATCCTTTACTCTTGTCTTAGTTAATCACCTGATGACGACTCTGTGTCGAAATCACGCTCGTGTATAAATGAAAGCCTGTGTGGTACGGTTTAAATTGGTTACCCTTCTATCCTCACGGAGTCCCACCACGAAATCACGACCGAGCAGTCGACTCAATCTTCTCAACCTCAGCACAGTCGTCCGAACTCAACCACAAAGTTGAGCTTCTCAAGACGGGCATTATAAAATCAGCAGTACTTAGAGGTGCTTAGAAGGGCAATTAGGACTTGATTAGTATCGGTTCCGTCACCTTACGTGATACCTTGGTGGACTGCACTCCTGGGGACCCACAGGTTGCCACGCGCGATCACTTTTCGTGCGAGTCTTCTTTCACATTCCATACGTCACTCGCGCAGTGATGGAGGGGATCACGAGCGGAAAGCGTCACTCGGCTCGAATAGTTCGATATTTCCTCGATCGATTGGTCGCTAACTCCGACGAGGGCAGTAAAGTACACTCCACTCGAGGAGATCTCAACTGAACCATCCGTGGTGATTCTCAAATATCTCCGCAACAAACTCCAGTCCCCACGACGCCGGACGTCGCGACCAAATTGAACACCTATATACCTTTCACTACTGGTACGACACGAATTTCATTCCAAAAGGAAAATGGGACACATCATAATGAGAATAAAAAAAGTTGTTAGAATGTAAAAAAGGACGCCAAAGACGATACGAAGCACCGAACACGACTGGGTTTAAAGCCACTCTCACTCACAGCTATCGCACACCTCTCATTTTATCCTTTTTCTCTAATAATTTCCATCCTCTCTGGTCCACATCTCTGCATCCTCTTCCGACGGCGATACAGCACCGATAGTGCAGCACGAGCACTTGGCTCCCCGAATATTTGAAGGACGTTTCACCAAACCCTGCATGAACAGATGAGAGAGTACCCCAGGGGCAATATTTGGGGTCAATCGATTTAACTGCTCTCCACCTTTAATCACTCCTCCGATGTCTGCTTCGCCCCGTCCATAGCACATGCTATTCCTCTTCCAATGTTCATCAGACCTTACTCTCGCTTACAGGATTCAATCGCGCACATTTTTATTCAATTACATTTAGTAAAATGAAGCTTTCAAAATCTTATTCTGCGTGTCGTGTAGACATGGAATTTATTCACTACGATATATCTGCATCTTTTCACGTCTCCGCCGAAATGATACTTCCGAAATAGATTTGAGGGGGGATTCCCGCGGGAAACAGGAAGAGAATAAGAGAGTGTGAGTTGACGCGGTGTTTTAGGTCCGAGTGCTGACCACCGGCGGTTCCTCTATAATTGATTGGCCTAATTCCGTCACGCGTTAGGAGGCGACAGAGGTCCTGTCCTCTAGCAGAGCAATGGGAAGGACGAACAACATGAATATTCTGTGTGTCCGCAGTTAACATGGCCGCTAGGTTGGCATGCGATTCTACGTTATACTCCCCGTCGCGTGTCCTTGCGGGGCTACCTCGCCAGAGAAACTTAACTTCTCATCATGAAGACGGGGAGGAGCACCTCAGGTGTTTGGATGTGATGATTATATGGTATGGGTCCGAAGTTTATGGGACGGAGCAACGAGATGAAGACAGGAAAGGAATTGGGGGAAAGTTTGTGAGGTTGCCACTTGCTATTTCAGGGACCTTACGTAAAAACCAAGAAATATCGAAATCTCTCTCGAATAAATAAGCCGCGGAAAAGGAACTTCGGTGAGTCGCTCTAAATAGAAACATACGGAATTCAATTTTGGGTTTGTTATGATGGAAGCCCACACTGAGATTCGCCGCATGACGAGAAAAGCATGAAGGTCGCTCTCCCATCACATGGCATATAAGTATGCGCACGGTACGGGAGGAATATGAATTTTGAAAGCAAGAACGATGCCCTGGAAAAGCAGGTTAAAAAAATCTCCAGTACGAGAGAGACGATGGAAATAATAAGGGAGGAAATGGTATACCGATCTTATAGACTATAGTAATGATTCCGAGCAAACACATCGATAACATAATAACCAGTTGAATACAAAAAAGGCAACAAATACGAGCACTAATTGCATTCTCTGCATGTGGACTCCCTCTAGCAAATAGCAAAATCCTACGGACTTATACTGAAAAAGGACATCCTCACAAACGTCTGACGGAAGGGCAACAGAGGAAGGCCGCCGATCATCGCAGAAAACTTTCGATTGGTGCGGTTTTTCTTCGGGTCTTGGCACTGGTGGACGAGGGAGAAGAGGAGCTGGCAGAAAGGAAACTTGAGGGTGTGTCTTATGTTTGCGTGTGTCTGTGTGTGTGTCCGAGGAATGGGGTCTCCACCGCCTACGAGCGTCCCGCGAGAGGCGATCCGAAGAGGGCGGCGGGCATTACGGCCAGCACAAGCAAGAGGGCAGCCAAGACGGAAGCTGTAGGCGGTTGGTGCCTCCATCCGCGGCCAGCCGCCGCACGACCACCAGCAGCCACTAGATCCCAGTCTTCCGAGTCGATCTCCTCTGCAAAAGAAAATGAAGAAAATGAATTATTGGACCTAGGATTAACCGTCAGGATTTATGTATTGTCCTGGACTAAACGCCAAACTCAAATTCGCGTTTTCGCGAAAACTGTGGAAAATAGTTTTTCTATGAGAGGGTTCTCGTTAACTCAGGAATGACCTCAAAATATGAAGTTAAATAAACTACTAACAATGCATCACTTAAAATATATTGTAACCATTGAGCTCAAAAGTTACTATGCAAGCACCACCGGAAAATCATTTTTCATCATAATTCAGTGTTTACATACCGGGAAAATTCAAATTTAAAAGGCTCATGTCAAGAATGACACTCTGTTGATGGCTCAAGAGGTTTATTTATACGTAACATTACACGGAAGAAACATTGAAATAATTTGATATTTTTCTGCTCTTTGTGGCGCCACGGGGGATTTTACGAAATAAAAAGTTGAAGATTCATTCTAACTGCAGCCATTTAGCTACCTTATCTGTCCATGGAAAATAAACCAAGTGAAAGTTATAATCTTATTATTAGAAAATAAACGAGGCCACTAATGATAAAAATTAAAATGGTCAAGCCGAGCGAGGCCCTTTACTTTTCAATATAATGCGTGGTTGCTTAACCCTTGGTGGTAACGTCGGGTTTATATGACCTGAACGAAACTTCGTCAGTGAAAATTTTATGTTTGGGGGGACAGGTAGGAAACAAGAGGTGAACGTAATAACCTAAACCTATCTACTATTCTGAAGTGTCACAATTGATAAAAACGCATGCAGCTCTTATAAACATACGTCTTGACCCGATGCAAGAGTTTGGATCTTAAAATAATCACTGCTTGACCCGTAGGTATTTATAATAGGAGAAGAGAAGGGAGCGCACCGTAGTTTTGATAATATTGTAGCGCAACTAACTCTAATAATATATTATTTGAGTTTTAAAGCAAAATATATGTCGAATTTTAAGTTTTTTATTTAAGATAATTACATTTTAAAAGTGATTTTAAACTTTGCCGTATGGCAAGGGGTGTGAAAACACCGAACCTACTAATAAACTACCAGATTGGTATTCCTAATACTTTAAGAAAGGAGAGCTATCCGTTCTCTCATTAACCATGCGAAATCTCTTTACACGGTCACGGAAATCGCACTCACTGAATACAAGGAAAACGATATCGCGTTTTTCGTCGTTCAAATCGGTATTTAAAAATTTCTGAAACAGCTTGTGCCTACACTCTGCAAATCTTAAGAGATTCCCAGGCGAGAGTTCGGATAATTTCTAATACACCACTATCGAAACTAAGGCCTCCCTTAACGAAACGAGCCGCTCTGCGTTGTACGCACTCTAGTTCCAAGATCAAATCCTTCTCGAGCGGATTCCATTCCGTGCAACAATACTCAAGCAACGGACGAAGGAACGAGAAATAATCCACCTCTTTTATACTCAATTGAGTATATCAGTTAGTTACTGACATTGAGTCAGAGTCAGCTGACTCCACTACATCTTGAATGTGCATTTTAAATGATAAATTACTACTAAATTAATCTACAAGTCACGCGACTAAGGGTTTAGGGTTTAGTAGAATTACAGCATTTCCGCTATGATCGGAAACGTTTTTGTCACATTGTCAAGTGGATATATGTACTGAGCAACTTACCAGGTCCTCTCGTGTAGAACTGGTAAAGCTCAGATACTTCATTCCACCCGTAGCGATTCTTGGCTTGCACAAGGGCTTCGTAGACACTGCCCGCTTCGAGGCCGCGGATGTTGTACCACATGGCATGCGAGAACCCGTCAGCGCCTCCGTTGTTGGATCCTCCGCCTACACCTCCGCCGCCCACCATCGCCAGGGACTCTGGATTGAGCTGCACGTCATGCCACCTCCCCGGTTGCTGGAAAGTTTCGTTCATCTGCAATTGACGTGCAAAGCATGTACATCGACGCTAAGTACAATTTTGCAGGTCAAAAACAAAACCATAAACGAAAACAAAAAATTAAGGACGGATTCAAGATGAACTATGCCGAATAACAAAAGACTTATAACAAAAGAAAACACTGCAAACAAAGTTCACGAGACAGCTACAAGATGTGACTAATGCGTCTTCATATTAGTACTCAAATGAGTTTAAAACTCATGAGCTTGGGATGATAACTTAAGGCCACACGGTCTAATTTTGACATCTCACAGATCTGAAAAATAACGGACTCTTTTCTAGGGGACAATGAACTTAGTTGATGAATTTACATCGAAATTTTTAATGCAAAGTTGTAATTCCTTACAGTCTTACGATTACTACATAAATCATTACAATGAAAGGAATTACCATTCGTAAGAGGGGAGTTAAGTTGGTAATTGTCCCTTAATCGTAACATGTTACACCGATTATAAGAAGTAGAATTCCTCTGACAGATATGGATAAAAAATAAATAATTGTTCCAGATACTTTTGGTGGTTGGTGCCACAGTCTTTATTCTTTTTAACGTCTATTGATTATTTGCTGGTTTATGAGAGGAACTGATAATATGGTCATTTTGAAATACTCACGAAATTTAACTTAAACGTATTATAATCACCTACCAAATGCATCTCATTTCACTTATAGTTCATTTGTAAAAATAATAATAATCTGTACCGATCAGCGACACAAGCAAAATTGTCTACCTTTACCTAACGAAACAAATTATAATGATGTTATATGACGATTTTAACAACCTTAAATGTAAAATTAATCTTCTGTGGCGAGATTTGGTGGAATTCCATTATAAATGAAATAATAAATACGACTTGTACTTTTCCACAAATATATTTTGTATTCGTCGGGCTTACCTGACGATGAACCGAAAGTTCGAAACCATTTGTTGCTAACCAAAATATATTTGTGGAAAAGTACAAGTTGTATTTATTATTTCATTTAACCTTAAATGTATCTGAAAACCATGCTACCTTCATAATTAGTGTGTGGTATAGAAACCACATAGAAAGTGGTTAACCCCAACGTCATAATGGTGTCTAGTTTACCTTCTAATTTCTCATTTAAGTAAGTCTTTTATTTCCTCTACTGTCAATATATTTCCGGTCCTAATCATCTATCGAGTTCGTCGCTATCCTTAAGGGCTTTAATTCCTTCCATACATGTGCTTGAGAAACAGATTGTAGTAGTAATTGTGTGAGTTAATCAAGAAGTATACGACAACAAAAATCCTGCATCATTAACAAACTTCGCTGAAAGTGGCGAAGACGCAAATCTATGAAACATAAATTAAATAATCAAAATTCGACCGTGTGAATTGGACGTAAGGTGACATTTTTGGAACTACTCCAAAAGAAAAGATACTTCTCAAAGGCCTATCAATCTTATAGAGCCAGTAGGATTAGTAATCTACAAGAAAGAATGTTAGTCAAAGAAGCTATCAACAACAGTTGTTAGTGTATTATCAATAGCATGCGTCTTGCATCATTCATACCACAAACAATATTCACTTCACAAAATTACTAGTAAAATATGGTCAAATAACCTTCTCCAAATCTCGTAGGTTTAATTTTGATGCTGGTTTCTGATCCTCTTCGTTTACCTGTAGTTTTCTGTAGAGTAGGCGAACTTCTTCGAGCGGTGGGTAGCTGTCCACCAACCACGTCAGATTGTAGCTGTGTCTCGCACGACTGAAGGGGGCTGATCGAAACTGAGCAGGACTTGGTCGACCTGCAAGTACAATGTATACCATAAAATATATCAACGTTTTCTTTCGAGAGTTGGACTTACAAAGATCATGAACAACTACCAGGTCTATCCGTTAAATATTCAGAAAAATTACTTAGTTCTAAGATACATTTCAAATATGTTCAGATGGCAATATATATATATATATTATACAATTTATAAAAATAGCCAAATATGGCTAGGTGTTCATACATCAAAAACATAAAAGAAGAAATATATTGCACAACGCTACGTTGCAATTTCCAAAATTCTTACAAACACAGTTTGTCGGTGATATACTGTATTACTTACACGAATGATAGTTTAAAAACTATAATTTTAATACATATTTTGCAATGAAATGTCATTTCAATACGTACCTTGTAACGAACAAACTTTTCTGGGGTTAACATCTAGGTCAACTCAATGGAATGTACTACGCAATTTTCACAAAACATCCCATTGAAAATGGAATGGCGATCGATATTCTAGGTTTATTAGCTTAATAATTAAACAATTAGTCATCTTTAAGTAACTTTGTGGTCTTGGTGTAACAGGTAGAGTTCATTTTCCTATAGGGATCACTCGCGTAACAGGGGATAAGAAGCCTAACAGAGGAGAATGAAGTGCGCGTCCCAGGTACGGATCACTCCCTTTATGAGCATTTAGTTAGTAATAGCTGATTAGCCCCGCTTACGAATCCTATCGTTTCATAATTCTATCTTATCGGAAAAATCGGTGAATCATTTTTTTAAAATAAATTCCTCGATGTATTTTTTATGGGAGTAATTAACATAGGAATGATAAATTATGTACACACGACATTAGTTATTATGAAATATAATGGTGCCTCTCCGTTTTTATTTTTTTAAACTGTTAAGGTTGTTCACAATATTTCTTAAGAAACCCCTACCAAAAATTTGAAAATGAAAACATCGATTTACTACTTACTATTTAAATATTAGTTTTAGATGGAACGGGCGACAAAAATTTAATGTTTGAACTGATCCATACAAAAGAATGAAAACTAAGAGAAATTACGGAAATGTGAGAGAACTGATAGGAAATGCTAGGATCAGAGGATTCAAAAATTCTATTAGTGAATTGTATTTTTTGTTGAATAAGAGGACGATTTCCTAAAAATGACATGAAACCCATTCCATATATTCACAACTTGGCATCAACTCAGAAGTAATACTCACCTGACAGCTCCATATACTTCTTGGCTCTCCCGAGCACGTTATCTGCAACGCAGCTGTAATTCCCGAAATCAGTGGGTGTGACTCGCCTAATGGCCAACGTATGCTTGTTGCCTCTCGTCTCCACACTGCGTCGCTCCGTCGCCTCCACTGCGAAGCTGTCTTGGTACCACTTGGTCTGCAACGAACATATTTGCCTTTGATCAGAATCGAGTGCCTTCTCCAGCGAAATCATACATTAGCATAATTTACAACTACTCGGTTGACTGGAAATTTTTTTACGAAAAGTTTATCTCCCGGACTGAGCGAACGCCAAGCAGAAAATTAACCCCTTAACGTTAAGAATATTTTAATTCTATCTCAATGCCTAATAGAGTTATAATTACAAAGCTTAAAAACTGCAGAGTATAATTGTCCCACGTCTCCTAACTTGAGTTCAAATTGCAAATGCGACGATAATATTTTCAGTGAACATACCACTTGTGACGAGCACTTTTCTGATGCAGCTATTACTAATTGAATTTGCACTTTTTTTAAGAATTCCATCTTTTCGATAATAAGATGGGGGTACTCCTCATATACTAATATATTAGTATACAGTACAATATTGCTAAAAGCGCTTTGACCGATGGGTCCCCACGGGAAATCGAACCTGGGACCGCTTTCGCCAAGCAATCCCATACGGGAGATCCCTACCCATCCGGGAGCCCTCAAAAATTCACTTACCATATCTCAGCAGAAATAAAAAAGTGAAGAGTACATGAAAATCGAAGGGAATTAAATTCTTAAATTCTTCATTTTTCTATGTGATTACATTGCCATAATGTACTTGACCATCATAATACGTCTGCATTCCCCACAAAATCAGCTATTTTCAACAAGTTCAACGTTACCTTTTATAATGCACGAGCAACTAATAATAAAGATGTCCTTTCTGAACAACCGCTTCATTCGTTTACTAATACGAAATGTACTACGAGCATTATTACAACAGAGTCGAGTATGATTCTTGAAATGACGAAAATAACTATGTAATAAATACAAAATTTTGATATTACCATCTGATATGCAAGACTAAAAAATATAAACACATTTTATAAAATGAAGTTATTAAATTCATTTTAATTTCATTTAATGATTTAATTTTTTAATTCATTTAAGTTATTAAATTCATTTCCATTCACGCTGAATGGAATCGGAGAAGGTAAGAGCAAAAGTATCTTTTGCAAGTCCACTAATAAGTTGAGCTAGCTGTTAGTTTCTGAAGAGTCATAAAAGAGTTTGAATTTCAAAAGTAGGTCGGGCATTTCAACCTCTAGAAAATGTTGGAATAGACTGAAAATCAAAAGAAGTCTGGAAAGAGTGCGTACCTGGGAATGAAATCTAGATAGGACAGAAACAGAAATGTAAATAAGTAATTCTTCATTAAAGTATTTTATTAATTACTCACATTATTTCATAATCATGTTCCCTCGGGAAATATATGCAAGGCTTACAAGTTTCTGGAACTGTAGAAATTGACGGCGAGGTTTTCTTTTATACTTGTATTTGAAAATGCCAAGAGTTACTGCATTAATCTTAATGCATTAAAATTGTATTGCTGTTAATTATACATCAGAAATTTATGACTATCAATTATAAGGTAACATTATAAGTTCATTGTCCAATGAGGTATTCATTGCAGGACTCAAATATACGTATTATCTCCTTCTTGGCCAGCCAATCAGACAATGGAAAAATATGTCTAGTAATTCTCATAATACATTCATATTTGGGTAACTAAAAGCATACCAGAAATGTTGAAGCATTGAGAACGCGAACCATATATTAAATGAAACAAAAAAATAAAATGACAAGGAAATGAAATATTGGATTTTAAAAATGAATTTAGGGATTACGAATTTCCTATTCATATCACACGTTCTTTGAAACATACAGCTAATTTCATGAGTACCGATTGGGCGAATGAGTAAGAATTGCTTATTCACCAATTCATGTAGTTTCCAGCTAGTATCACGGAGGAAAAAGCGGTGGATTTGGAAGGGTTAATATCGAGGGATTAAGAGCGCTGTTTCGGAAAAATCGATATCTTAGCGCTGAAAGGAAAAAGAGGGTGATAGGAAGTTGCATCAATATCTCTCATTAATTAAAGTGTTATCCCGTGTTTTCGTTCGCCTAATGGAACAGGTTATTACTGGAAAGGTGGGAAACCCCAACCAGTCTGTAAGGCACGCCGAAAACGCAACGCAGCGGTCCCGCTGGAATACAATCAATATGTGATGATTCGGAGGAAACTGGATACATGGATAATGGAGCAGTCATAAAGGAAATGGGTGTTTTATGCGCACTGCGGACTTCCGATGCATATTGTTGCGTTGGTGATAATCAAATTACGTATGAGGATTAAGGACATGCAGGACATGTTGAAATCGTGCACTGGGGTTGATAATCGACTCGCTAATGAGAGTTGTAATGGAAATTAATATTGCAGGCAATTTTCTGCGTCCGCCCAACTATTTCCTGCAACGAGTCTCGCGAAAACTTGACGTGCGTGAGTGGTGCAAAATGTTTAAGATGTACAGCACGGAAAACTGAAATCTAAAGTGCTTCAAATCTCTATTTTACATTATTTTGACTCGCAACTCACGTTAACGAATTAACTATCTATGACTTTGGAAATAAATGTTGATAGGCTACACAACCTTAGCATTAGAAATGCAACTGGAAATAGGATCAGTCGAAATATGAACATATTCAGTGAGAATTTGTAAATATTTAGCTGATTAGAATTAGCTATTAAAATGTTTAGTTCTATATCATCGGAGAGAGAAATTTCACGCGAAATTATGATATTAGATAGCTTAGTAATTGATTTACAATATAATTAATACGGAAGTATTGAATATTTTTGTACGCAGAGAATTAGAAGTAAGCATTTTCCACAAACTCGGTAATCTATAAAACGAATCACAATCGAGAAAAATTTACTCGGCATATTGCATTTATTCTCGCTCTAACAGCAGATGTTACTAGCAATTTACCCGTGAAACTATTTCGCTTGGTCTACCCAAACGTGATCGCTTCCAAAATGTTAACGTTTGAATCTGCCAATCACGTGGATAATTCAGTCACAGAAATGCAGCAAAACTTTCCGTCCCTCAATATTATGAGTCACAGTAGATTAAAAGAACAAAAAATTAAAATATTCAAACATAGCCGATGTATTTTCTAAGATTTTTCATCTATCTTCACAAGTGGGGCTTCCAGATAGCTAAGTGGGCCACGCGTTAGATTTCGGTGAAAGCGGTCCCGGGTTCGATTCCCGGCGGTGGCCTACATGCGAAACAACCAATGCAATCGAAGAACATTTGGCAATACTTCAACCACTCCTATGAGGCTAAGTGATTCTGAGCTTTTTTTACATATCAGCGAGAAGCTTTAAACTAGTTACCTGAAAAACAACGATGAATATCAATTTTACATACAATTTGAGAGCAAGACCGTCGTCAGTCACAGTTTCTTTCATTTATGCATATAATCGGAGTAAAAACTTTTCTGCTATCTTTACTTGAAAAATGCAGCTTCCTAAATAGATGTATCCGTAAAGATACGGTAATGCTGGGACTCGTTATTAAATTGTTTGTCGCATTTATCCATGCACAAGCTAATCTGCATTAATTGGTTACCTAAAATTATATCCTTCGTAATGACTTCAGATTCCGAGAGGGCTCTTATAAATTATAATATTTCCGAATTTAAATTTGAAATTAATCACGCTAATACCCCATCCTTAAGAAAGTTCGAGAGAATCGTAAACCAGCTAATTATCAGGAACTTCCATCCCACTTTTTTCGCGAATAAAAACAGCTGCAATACGAAACAGTTAGAACACGGTGCGTACAATGAACATCGTAGCTGCACGTAGAGATGCGGTTTCCGAAGGTTATTCGCTCGCATGTTAATTCAAAAGGTTTTCGTGAAAAGGTTCCTCTCTCCCTGACTCATCTCGCAAATAAAAAAGATTACGGAAGAGAGCTCCGCACGATGGGTTTTCAGAGGTGGATATGGAGGAGCGACGAGGATTAGGAGAAACCGGAAGTAGGTCAATGGGGTGATGAGAGGGCATCCAGATTCCCTGTATACGCCGCAGGAGTCATCCATCCCCTCCACGACGGAGTCGTCGAGGACCACTCGTTCTCTAACATTCCCATGGGATTGCCTCGCTACGGAAGACGAGGGATCCCAAGATGTCGAACCCACGCCCTCTGAAGCAGTGATATTGTAAATGGGCTGATGAGGGACGCTCGCCAATTTTCGAAACATAAGGGAAACTTTAAATCGCTTAAAATGTTTTTTCTTGGTTTCTGAAACCTAAGACGATATACTAGGACTATCTCGAGAAAACGGGTCTTAAATCAAGTCGCAGAAATGCTCCGAGGTAGTTAAAAGTAATAAATGAGCCCTTTTTGGCGAGAAAGGCAAAAAGTAATACCACAGTACTCGTGAGTGAGTCCACCTCCCGAATTTTTACTTAAAATTTCCGATATCAATATATCTCGTGAATAAGTCGATCCTGGTTTTTTCATAAATATTACATACTGCAAAGCAACTTCTAGTGAATTAATTGTAATGTACATTAAAAGTATATTTTCAAGTAATAAAAACTAAAAGAGATATCAATTATCATTTTTAACAACAGCTTTGAGTTCTATAAAATAACAATAATTTCATTTACGTCAAAATATAAGATATAATGGTAATGATTTTGCAAGGTTCAGATGCTGTGTAGTTGGCTAGACTTTTCTTTGCACTTTCTCTAGACTCTAGTACTTTTCTCATGTATAGTTCGACTCTAGATGTTTTAATTGGAATTTTATGTTTAAAGATCGACCTATACGCGAATTTATACGGTATGTTACGGTTATATACTTTTTGCTTAATTTCTACATAAAAAAGGCTCATTAATTTTCTTTTTAACTGCCTCGGAGTTATATATAACGTTCCCTTAACGATTTCTCTCAACTCGACCTCTAAAATGACTTTTGCTTCGAGTCAAGGCAATAAAATTCTATAGAAATTCTAGACAGATTAAAACATTATATCTTGGGTAACAATATTTTAAACACGTAAATGTTTGAAAGTAAAATTGAGCAACGACTACTAAAAATCTGAACTAGAAAAATGTCGATATTAATTTTCTATACGCAAAAGTTATAAAACACCGAAATAGAGATCAAGGACAGGGTTTATAATTGCTGATACACTTGCTGATATCATACCTTAACCCCTCAGAAATAGAGTTTAGTAAGGAAAGTTTTTGAATATCCAAAGATTTCCAAAGTTTTCTTATAGTATAGATGCATCCGTGTTAATTAGGACTTCAATGCTATCATGACATCGAACATGAAATATCAGAGAGAACCGAAACAAAAGAGTTGAGCTAAAACTCGTCACTCCTCTTTACATTTTTTTCTAAGCATCATTCGCTGCATTAGAACTACAACAAAAAATTTTCATTCAACGAAGCAGTCTAAACAATTCCCATTGTACCCTTTAGATGGCAATGTATATTTCATTGAAAGTTATCAAGATCAAGTGCGATTACGTACGGGACTTTTGTATGAGAAAAAA
>KZ308539.1:1468509-1580540 GCA_000376725.2 Ladona fulva
AGAAATAAAAACACTACAGATGCATATTTTACAAACATCGGCCAGTTTCGGCTAATATATTTTCATCATCAGCTAGAAAAAGCTCGAACTAGAATTAGCAGAATCGGTGATGTGGGAATACATCGATATTTTATGACATTATTTTCCTCTTATTTGAATAATAACTCTTTCGGTTTCAAGTTTTAAAAATATCTTTTTCACGATTTTTCTGAAACTAAACTGGTTTCCTCACAGTCACGTAATAGGAATTCTATAGTTAATGGTAAAAAGTGCTGATGGGAAACGTGTACTCAACAGCGCTTTTCATGATGAAGCACTTCCGTATACAGGGAAAAACTGCTGCTTAAAAATGCCGTGACTTGATTAAGATGTTAGGCATTTTGCCTCGAATAAATGTTAAAATTCATCACAGATAAACATAAATATTGTAAAATTATGAGTATTACTAGAGAAATAGCCGAATATTCTGTAACTCGAAGTAAGAATTCTCCAACGACATCGATGGAAACATGATATTTTCCATTAGTTTACTACAACCCATTCTTCTAATTACCGACAGAAGAGAAATATCCAATATAATACAAGCGTCTTTTTATTGGGCGAAATTGGGACTAAAGAGACCAATCTTCCATTTAACCGTTTAAATAAATAACCAATTGGAATCAAAATAGAAGTAATAAAAACCTAATGAAAAATGTCAATCACTATGAAGATCTTTTTCAATCGATCGATCAGAAAAACATAATGCATCTATACTTTGAGAATGTAGCTCGAAGTTAAAACTGCTTCGTATGGTGGTGAGAAAAAATTAACTTATCCTGAAGATTATGAGCCAAGCACAACTTTCACTGAGTTACGATTTTACGACGAAAACATAGTGGCGCTACAGTTGTGCAAGCCCTGTAATGCAATGGTCTCTCTCTCATTTTATCAATATCAGTTTTTTACGTAGCGATCAATTTTGCGATTGCCTAAATGGAAGTAATTAGAACAGAGATTCCCAAAATGGAGTACCTAGGCCCCAAAGGGATACGCTAAGCTTGCATAGGGTGCATTGAATAGCAGGTAAATAATCATATTACGGTATTGAAAATCCACATCATTCTAGAAGAAGTTGCGTTAGTAAGGAATTATTTCACATAGATACAGCCTGTAAGCCACACCTGGCTGGTAATTCGCATGCTAACCCTTAGAATATATATTTTTTAATAATATTTAGGGGTACGGAATACTGGTACATAAAGTCCATGGGGTTACGGAAATGTTTCGGATCTTAGCAATCAGATGCATTGATTCTAAGTATCTGTGTATTAATTAGAAGAGAAAGCAACAGTCCAAGTTTTCTCCTCAAGAACTTAAATTGAATGATATGAATGGATTAATCGTGAATGTGGCTCCATTAGAAACAAATCTCCTCTAGTCGTTTATATTAGTGATAAGAGAATCTTTTTTAAAACACAGATTGGTGTGGCATAGACAGCTTGACTGTTAGGCAATCAGCAGGAATTTCAGAGGTAGGTTGCGTTATTTCTAATTCTACGTACAATATAAAAGAAACTGGGCAAACATACATGTTACAAGTGATATAAAAATATTAATGTAAAATAAAATAATAACATAATTTAATGTGATTGTACTACATGAAGTATTATAAGTTATTTATGACATTAAACGCTTAAGTTGTGGCATGTGGTACTAACAGCTTCATTGCGGTGTTTTGCATCCCATTTCAGGAAGTTTCGAAAGTTATCCTAATCCTTCTGGAATTAAACACTACATCGAAAAATTAAGATAAATTCCATGATTACTTCCAAAGAACAAACTAAATCCGTACCAGTAATAGAAATATAAAATTTCAATAGAAGAGAAGTTCACTAAAGGTCGCCAGCTTATATACTGCTGCAAACATGGAGCCAGGAAATAAAAACGGAAAATCAGAAAGAAAAAAGCTTACACTGCAGCGTAAACAGTAGAGAGTTTCCTTGTCCGAAAAAGAAGTTCGCAAAGAATTCAGATAACCCACCTGAAACTACACGTTCTTTGAAATTTTCGCGACGAAAGAATGTAGATAGAGCTCGCAAGCTAAAAATAGCTCTTTTTCCTGTGACATGTCACGCAGAAAGCCTTTTTGAGAGAGTATTCTGAAAACGGCGAACCGATACATAACCCATTTAGAAGCAAAACCCTTTCGCTTAGGCATAGAGTGGAGTCTCGTCAAGTGTTTCGGACACATCAACCCGAAGGCGAATTCGAGGTCAAGTTGGCAGTCTTTGTTCCCTACAAGCCCAAAATAGATGCAAAAGAGCAGGATGGAGGTGCTATGGAGCTAAAGATTAGCTGCTAAGATATAACGCATACGACACAATAAAATAAGGGAATGGAGGACTACGTACGACCAAACGGACTGGAGGCCACAGAAGAATTAAGCTGTTCAAATGAGGACAGACGGACATTTTGGAAAATATGCATGCTATTTACAAAAGTTTCGTGTCTTTAATCGCACCTTAGATAATTGAACGTAGTTTCATAACGTAGTTGACAAAGACCTCTTTTGAAATTTAGGTCGAAACAAAGTCTATGCAAAGATCTAAGTCTCACAATATTGATAACATAAGTAGATACGACAAACGTATTCTGTTACCATACAGCCTTTGATATACTGTCGCACGAAGAATGTAAACAACTCCACCTCCATTTGGCAGTAGCTGTGTCAGTTTACTCGCGTATTTTTTCGGGGGCCTTTTGCAAGGACTTTGTACCATAAGAATTTAATCGTAGCGTATGTAAGATCATTTTCTGACGCTCTTCCCAACAACCTTCTCACCCGAAACCGAATATATCGATATACATTGTGACTTATGTATGTAAACAGCATCGATAATTTCGGAAATGATAGTGGGTTGGACTTCAAGTCTCCGCGGAATTCTTCCGGAAAATTATTTAAGAACCTGGGAAGAAGAACTGAGGTCCAGGAAGTGCCGGAGATCAAAAAAAAAGTAAAATTTGTTACAAATTATGTTCGATGCTAGATGTTTCATCAGAATATTTAATGCTACCGACAGCAAAAAAACTAGAAAAATTCGGTAGAAATAAAAACACTTTGTAAAAATTCTACAGATGCATATTTTACAAACATCGGCCAGTTTCGGCTAATATATTTTCATCATCAGCTAGAAAAAGCTCGAACTAGAATTAGCAGAATCGGTGATGTGGGATTCCTTCCTGTGAGTCTCTTCAGTCGACCGTAGGCAGTAGATCAAGTGGATAGGTTTCCTCACCATAAACCAAGTGATAAATTACGCCTACTTAAAATTAGGCTGGTTTAAAACAGCTCTCCATACAATCATGTGGTATGGTAGCCTTTCATTTATATATTGTATTCAAGTCCAATGCAATCTGCTCACCATCGTCGAAACGACCTCTCCCTATATCAATTAGCTTCCACTTATTCCCTCGCATACTAAATTAACGTGTTCTTAATTCCATGTAAATTGCTTTACTTAATGTCAGGAAGAAAAAACAGGAACAATTTTTCACTAGGAAACTAATTCCGTGTTTAATAACAACTTTGCATATTACACAGAAACTACCACAAAGTACCTCGCAGTTCGGTGGATTTTATTTACTTAATGTCTTTCCTTGCCATAATTGGCTACATTTAATAACATTAAGTAAAAATTTCAAATTAGGTACTCCGAATGCAATATTTGCCATTTGGCTCTGAAGGTCCTCCGCTCTAGAATTCAATATTTTTTTTACATAATATCAACTGTGATATTCACATTATATAGTTTATAAGAGCTGCTAACGGGATTTCAACCTCTTTACAACTCACCATGAGAATTATCTCAGTTCACAAAAGAACGAGAGGGAAACAATTCCGGACAGGTTGGAAAAGGTAGAAAGATCTTTCTATCCTTTGAGATTTATTCATGTTTTGAGGAAACATTTAAAACGCCCTTTCCTGTTTAGTCAGACGAGAACATTTTTTTTCCAAAGGCTCAAGTTAGGATCTCGATAACAATATCGTCTGTGGTTGAGCTGGTGCAGCGTAATGAAAATCAGAAGAAAATGGGCTTTTCAAAAAAAAAGAAGACCTTTCAATCTTTTCGAGTAACAGGACTATGCGTAATCGGGGATTTGAACCTCAAGTCGGCAGTGTTTGCGGAGATGGAGAAGCACTCAGGCGGAAAGAAGCTGAGGAAGAGGAGTAATGACTTTGGGTCAAAGGAAAGGGAGGAGGGGAGTAGGTGGGGAAGGACGGTGGGAGAGAGGGGAAAAGGGGAGGGGCGATGTGTGCGGAGGGAGGGAAGAAGGAAGAGGTTAGCAATTCGGATAAAGGGAGCGGAAGGGGAAAAGATGGTAATAAAAAGGAACAAGGACGTATTTAAATGCTGTTAAAGGGAATAAAAGCGAGGCAAACGAAAAAAAAACGTTTCAGAAACATACAGTTGGGAGAAGGATCTGTACAAACGCTGTTGACACAATCTGGAAAATAGATTAGGACAATTTTTTTTGCAAAATCTATCTCCGCGAAATCAAACATGCGAATGGAGAAGAAACTACGAAAAAGAAGATATAGTCATGATTGTATGATAGGTAGTGGGAGAATTTAACCAATATGCCTTCCGAAACCTAGAAGAAACCTTGGTGTGCAGAACCTTCAACAGAAAAAGTGATAGGGGAAAAAAGAGAAGAATGGGTAAAAAGAATAGAATTAACGGGAAAATATAGAAAAAGGGATCAGAAACTGAATAAACTTATTACATAGCGAACAAAGAAAAGCCAATGGTAAAAACGTAAACCCAGTAAAAATATTTATCTGCACGAATCCATGCATTTACCGGCCGCGGAGGCAGAGTTGTTGGCACATTATACCCGAAGTTCCGGCTAATGGGATTTTTCTGGTAAGGATATGGTGTTTTGCGCTCTTCACAAATAAATACTATTAAATTGCGAATAATTGGTGTCTTCCTGTTTCCATTAAAGAAGTTATTATTATTACATATATTTATCGCTCTTTCGCCCTTCCCCCTCTGTTCCTTTCCGGATTAAGCATGTTCTTTCTCTCGATCGTCCCTTATACTCCGTCCATTTTTCCTATCCAAGGGTTAAATGGAAGATGGAGATTTCTAATCTCGATTTTCCCAATGAAGACGTTAGTATTATATAGCGTAATACACAAGCCTTCCGCTTCAGATACATCCGAGCATATTTTCGACATTCTCCATACTCCTTAGAACATTTCTTGAGCATTTCATTCATCACAATCTCCATAAAGCAAGATATATATTACGCCTATGTAAAAAATAGGCTGGTTTAACACAGTCTTCCATACATCGGTCGGTCGGTCTACCTCTTCCTTTAGAACCATTCACAAATCCCTCAGTCATTCCCTCTAACAATAGCATTCCCTTTATATTCATCCACACATTACTGCAAAAATTTTACTAACGCAAAACACCCTTTCAATAGTTGCGTAACCTTTCTTTTAGCCCACATTCATTCATCACCCAGTCATTGCCAACTCTCTCCCTTTTCGCCAAGTAATACGTAATGATAATACGAGCTGACGTAGGAAAACTAATCGAATGTGAAGTAGAAGTGAAGGGAATATTAAACAGAAAATGAAAGTTCGGCAGGGGAGACGGAAAGAGGAGACGAAAGGAAGAAAGGAAAGCGGCGAAGGATAAAGAGATGGAAAGGCAGATAAGGAAAGAGTAAGGGCGGCTGGGCGCGGTGGGACCGGAGGAGGAGAGCAGTGAGGTGGAAAAGATGGGAAAAGGATTCATGGGAAGAGAGAAAGAGAAATGGCTTCATCAAGGCTCCCCCATTCGCTTTGAACCGCTGATGAAAACTTCTCGCCATAAAACTCGATTTTTTGCGTTTCGAGAGAAACCGCCCTATTTCACTGGTTCCCATGGTTATTCCCCACTCCTTGGAGATCTTGATTTAAGAGGGAGGAGAAGATGAGAGGTCTCGCGCTGATCGATGAGGGAAACAATTGATTGTCTTTCCTAAAGTTTATTTTGAAAGAGGACCAGTGACGCAATAACAGCGACCTAATGCACCAGCCGATCTCAAGGAGAAAGACGGATGTAATATCAACATTCTCTTACGAAAACGGTGTAAATATAGCTCGGATCACGAGGTTGTGTATTTCGACGATAAAATACGGTGACCGTTATGATCTTGGTTGAGCATAAAGCGAGAGAACATACTTTGCAAAAAACAATTAGGGATTATAGACTACTACAAATTTCGAAATATTAGTCCAAATGTTAATAAACGTGGAATATAGATCCAAATTTTACATTAATAATTTAAATAATGGGTACGGAAATAGCGGAGATGCTGAGGTAGTTCACAACTAATTTTGCTGGTTCACAAATCATATAATAGAAGAACCTGATTTGTAGAGTTATGAATAGTTTTGCTTTGAAATAATAAAGTTTACATCGTTGTCCTTTTCTAGTAGGTAGTATTAAAGTTAAATTACAATTAAATTCCTTCAACGACAAGTTAGTAACTGGTGAAGCAACAAAACGCTTTCTTTATAACATACTTTAATTTATTCTTTCTCTATAAAAACAGACCCAGCCGAAGAAGTAAAGTATCAAAGAGAAAAAACAAGGCGATTTTATGATCAATTTTAACTTGAAATTTACAATTTTTTAATTATAATTCTTTAAAAATGATTTTCAAATTTTCAGTTCTGTTTCTCACTATTACGTCAGTTTTTCAGAAATAATCATTTTTGATCACAAAATCGAGACAGAAACGTTTGGAAAAATCGTAATGCAATAAAAAGGGAATATTAAATGTGTAACAAGCTGAAATAAATTGACTGACCTGATGAATCCACAGTTCAGCTAACTAAGTTCACTAAATCAATATCTAAATTAATTAAATTAATCTGTTGGAATGTGGATGTATCAAATTATCAGGGGAATCTCGGGAATAGAATCGAAATTCTTGATCAACAAAATCACATTGTACACTGAAAAATTGTTTCAAATGATGCTGAATGAACATCAATTACTTTCCAAATTAATTACCTTTATTTACGGAGGATTTCCGAAACTGCCCGATCAGATTGTCGAATAATTTTCCTCTAAAACTCGACCAAACTATGCTGTGATTTCATTTCATTTGATTTCTAAATGCAGTACTGCGACTATGAGTAATTAGCTCTAACTATATTCAAGTAAAAAATTTACAAACAGAATGTCATAGCTTAATACTGCACTATCGAAAATTACGCAATCTCGAATGGGGCAAATGAAACTGTGTACTTATGACGACGAAGAGGACTACAAAAAAGGAAATGGCGGAAAATACACAGAATCGAAGAGAAAAGCACGAACACACTTTGCCAGCAGATGTCTCTCAGGCAAAGAAATACGACTAAAAGAAACCAGTGTAGAGGATGAAACGGTAAATAATGGATTCTCGTGACTATGAAATTATGAAGAATCGAATGAGGGAACAAGGTTGGTGAACGTTTCCTAAACTCTATAATAGCACACCCTCTTTACAATGACTGCAACAAGGATGAAAGCACTGAGATTGGAAAAGCCACTCAAGCAGAAGGAATCGAAGCTAAAAAAAGTAACTTTTTCGGCGAAAGCTTCTTACAAAGCTATCAACGACCTTCTTCGATAAGAAATAAATAGAAAAACATGGAATCAATCATCTTCTAAAAAAATGGAATTTTACGAAGCTATCTTTTCAATAACTACTTTACCTAAGTAAGGTATTATTGATTCGAAGGGATTCTTTTTGAGTGCCACGTAAAACGGAGTCTATCAAGACTTCTGAGGAGTAGAAACACAAATAACCATCCCCTTTCCATTCCCTCCAAAAATAAAAAAGTTGTCCAAAAATAAAAATTTCGGGTATATTCGTAGGAAGAATGGTATACTTATGAATCACAAGAAATTCAGAAGGTTTGAAAAATTCTTTTAATGCTCTGCCTTTCTAATTACTATCATCAATAATGTACAATATTTTTCCCTTGAAGGAAAACATGTAACAGCATGTAACTCCGAATATATCAGAAATATTCTGCTCTCTGTGTATTCCCTACATATTCCTAAAAGGTTTCGAGATAAATTAACCAAACTATTATACATTGAATATATCAAGAGGGTACTTGTCTCAAATACTCCTCATGAGTTTTTCTAATGTAGAAATTAAATCTAAGGAATTCTCATTCGTAGATTAAAAATGTGATGTAATTGGAAAAGTAAATTCAGTAAATTGAGTCTAAATAACGAAGAGAAATAATACCAAGAGGATGTTTCTGGTGGGGTAACAATTTGCTTTTGGACACATGAATTTTAATTAAAAATTGGAGGAATGAATTCTCTCTAATTAAAGTTTCACCTATAAAAAATTACATCCATTAAAAATAAATGCCTCCAGACAGCCAAGTGGATATTGTTGGCCTTGGGTGAAAGTGGTCCTGGGTTAGATTCCCGGTGGGGAGTGGGTTTCCCTTGTGTGAGAAATTACCTCAGTTTAAGCACTTTAATAATACTACTGCATCATAAACATCGTAAAATAACATGATGTTCAAAATGTTTGAGTAAACTCGCATACGTTGACTCTGACTATGATTTCATAATTGTATTTTTATGGGCTCCCAGATAGCCAAGTGGGCAACGCTTTCGACTCTCGTAAAAGCGGTCCCGGGTTCGATTCCAGGTGGGGCTCACGTGCGAAATGACCTTAGCTGTCGAAGCACTTTTAACAATACTACTACTACTTGTATTTTTATTGTATACATTGTGTTAATTTGAGTATATATTGTAGTTATTTTGGGGTATATATTGTGTTGACTATGATCCAGGAATTATGTTTATTATGTATACGATTGCCACCGTGGAATACATTCCATAACGCAGCCTTTTGAGTGATAATAATAAAAAGGTCGTTGTCATCCGAAAGGATTGCAAAATTATTTTTCCAAACTTCGGTCTCCATAATGCCCTAATTCATAATATGACTGTTAACTCTTCAGAGAGAGATATAAAAGATATATAGATATTTTTCAAAACACGAGCAAACTCATTAAAATGAATGGAATCTCTTAAAATTCAGTGCCAACAGTAAGCATACATCGTGCGCCCTGTGAAACATTCGCTATTTGCAAACGTTATACAGCTAACAATTTTCATTTAGAAACCAAAGATACGATTTTCGATCAGAAATCCAATCTGAAGTTCTTAAGTAATTTAAGATCTAATTCAGATCACCTATTACGCAAAAATTCGCGATAGATATTCTTACGACCTTTGCTTTTCTTAATGTATCACAGGAACGTTCGTTAGGAATCTTGCAAAATCGAAAAGAAATGGTAAAACAATATCCATTATCAACTTGCTAATTAAACACTGTTAACCAATCTCGTTACAGAAGTTGGAAAGTCTCCCTTTGACCCTTCTAACCTTGTGAAGCTTAAAATTCTTGCAAGTTTGGGAAAACTTTTCGGAAAAATGCTTCCTCGGGAAGTTTTCAAATATTTTTACACTGAAAGATATTTCAATATTAACACAGACCATCTATAAGATGAAATTTATTAAAATATATATGCAAAGGAGGGTGAACGTTTAAAGAGATAAGGCACGTTTAATACAGGTTAAACGCCAATGTTTCACTCTTTCCTTACATATCGCTACTATGTTCTTATAACTCCATTATACCTGAGGAAGATCTGTTGATGGCAGGACAAATTTCTTAATCTCAATTAGGCCAGAATTAAGAAGGCATATGCTGTTTATTTCTTTTACCTCCGAACAAGTTACATAAAATTAAAATGTATGTACGCCAAAGACTATCGATATCAATTTGCCTCTCTTTGAGCAATCAGAAATACATTGTTAGCAAGGTAGGTCATATACTGATAAAAAACAAGCATTTTATGGATAGACGGAAAAATATTAGTCGATATCGTACTCAAATGTCACATCAAGACCCAGTTCTTCATTTGTATTATTCTCCGAGTGTTAATGTCCGAAAATTAATTTAATTTTCTTGGGATGTAACCATTAAATTTAAACGGACAACCAACTTCTCAGATTAAAATATTATAGGAAATACATCCATCTATCAGTCAAAAGAAAATATCTCATTTACGTTTTCATTCTTCATTGACGGTACTATCCAAGTAAATACAGCCAAATAATTCCAGAAGTTTAATAACAAAAACCAGTAGGAAGGGAAGAACTATCTTCAATGTCCATACCAAGACTACTATGATATTAAAAATAATTTTGAAGTTTGGAATATATATTTCGATGGGAATAAAACCATCCAAAACGGCATACAGATTGCAGCCGGCCGACCCCGCTTCCTTCTTCCGAAGATAATAAAATTTTTCGGCAGTAAATTCGTTTTTCTTGCATAATCCGGCGATATATCCTCAATTTAAAGAGGCGAGAGGGCGATTTTAAGAGGGAATCGGTAAATCAATGGCAATGCGGAGGATTCGAGCCCTACAATAGTTATCGCCTTAATCCGTTCTTTAAATATATAATTTTGGCACTGGACCCCACTGGAGTGGAATGATAAAGGCAATAAAGAGGCATCTTAATAGGGGGCCGATAGATGGGGGGCTAAATCTCTGAGGGAAAATAAGAGCATGAAGATTTTCCCGGCACAATAATAAGCCACATATCAAAGGAGTCATTAAGACCATCTCCTTGACGTATCCGTGAGTTTAAAGACCAGAAAAGGTTGTTTAGATGCCGCCATTCATCTCTAAGCTAAATACTCGGCAGCTGATTAGATGCAAAAGCCGCGATCTCAACACATGACGTTGAAACCCGTACTTTAAAATTCTGCTATATTTAGCCGGTCATATTCGATTCTGACCGAATTCGGTTCGTAATCTGAAAATATCTCATTATAAATCTCATTAATAATATAAAGGTGAAAAAATATATAGCTATACAGAGTCCCCTTTCGCTTCCGCAAAAAAATTATCACTTTTCCTATTAGTATCATAATGCATTGCTCGGCAAGAAAGGAAGAGTCCACGTCTCTTTTGAGGTGTAAAGCAGTTTTCTACCTATTTTAGTTCTTTTCTATTGACAACGCATTAATCATTCGTCATTAAGTCAACATTTAATATAGGGACCAATTAACGTTTTCTTAACTTAAGATAACTCGTCTTTAATCTATGTCAAGGATACGTACCCTTAAAAACGAAGTCCCCATACCCTTATATCAAACAGCTTGAGAATATGCAATTGTTCTCAAAACTAATTAACAAATTAGAAACCGAAAAAATCGACATCAGGATGGCCACGTACCCACTAGGCCAAGGAAACGTTTTAAACAATTGCAAATTTCAACTTTCATGGAATTTTAACGAGCTAATTCATCAAAGATTTTTTATAGCAAACATTCTAAGAAAAATGTGCCATATTGAGGCGATGCACTCACATCGATTGGAAGTTTCTGCTTCCGCACAAATTTTTGTTTCAATAGACACAAAAGGCACTATAAAGAAATATATCCGAAGCGATCTCCTGCGAGAGGCAACGTAGCCGCATCACCTCTGAGATGGGTTATTTCCTAGAAAAGAAATCGGCATTGGATGCCCTACTCTTCTCTTGTTCCTACGCAAAAAAAAGACATTTCCGAAAAGAATGAGCTCCGACCTATTTGGGATTGGAGTGTTTCTTTCCCACGTTAGCTGTCCCGGTTTTGTGGGCGATTGCTTGGAGCAGAGGGCGACCCAATTCCAAATATGATACCCCCACTCCCGATTCTCATTACGATAAAACGTTCCCTTTATCAGACCCTTCAAGGATACGATACGGAAATTAAAGCGAAAACTTGTACCACGATTGCAGAAGTGGACTCAAGACGTATATGGGGGAGAATAGAAACTTCGTAGATATGATTTCAAGTAACAATCATTTCTTATTTGATTTTTAACCTCCGTTTTGGTGACAATTCCTCAGGGCACAGCGACATAAGTTTGTATGTGCATGAACATAGGAGAGCTGTCAGAGCATCTCAAATAAGAATTAACATTAACTGCTTCCAATGTGCATTGAGAAATACAAGACTAAATGAATGGTAACTTTGGAAACGTTAGAACAATCAATCAGTAACGCTAATTTTTTAAAATATCAAGTGACAGACAACAAATTACTGTCGCACATAATGTAGCAATACGTGTAATTAAATAATGGAAAAAAAGTACGTGCTCGTTGAGACTTCCGGAATTGCAACCGCTGCACGATAGCTTAAACACACAAGTACTAGATGTCCGTTACTGTCACGTGATTTACATCTAGTAGGTGTCGCGATAAAATTGTTATAACCGGAAATGTCGAAGAATGAAACAAACGATAAACACAATGACAATGCATGACCTTCCAAGTATCTGAAGCAGACACTAAAGGGACCTTAAAAAAATGAATACTTAACATATAAATAATGGATTATTTCATTAATTTCTCCGAACGTAACTCCCACCACTGCATATAAAGAAAATCTCCAATGAATGAGCTGAGCGACCGAAGCTTGAAGATATTTCTGAGAATATTTCCAGAGCAACGGAAAAGAAACGATAACCAAGTCTATCATAAGTGTCGCCCTTCCATCCGATACCAATAATAAACCACTCATTTGGAAATGTGAGCTACTTTTAAAGCAGATATGGATGAAGAAGAATCAAAAACCAAGAATAAAGGGAAATATAATGCGAAAGAGATATTTGTCCTAATCTTTCTTTGAGTAAACCTGTTATTCTTAGCTTTTTATTACATTTTGTATATTGCGAGGTTCTTGCTATAAACAGGGTATCAAAGCTATTGAAAAAGTGTATTGAGCTAATAGGAGACTATGTTGGGAAATACAGATATGTCTTCCCAAAAGTTATGTTTTTCCTTTGATAGGTAGGGTACTTCTGGGGCTACCCTTATAGAGGTAAATATGCGTAATGCTCCTTCGAGTATAAATTTTGAACTTCACATTTGCTTCAAGAGAGCATTAATGTTTTACATGTATTTTGGACTACATTATTATGTAATTTCAAAATGTTTAAATTGGGAATACATTTATTTAATTTAATAACCCAACCCATTTTCCTCGCAATCAACCACAGAGGACGATTTCCCTGTATATATTGCAGTATAAACTATCAGTAAAAATGTTATTTTGATTACAATCCGTTGAATTTACGAAAATATTTCCTGCACATTCATGCGCGTAGCCTCTCTTTCAAGTGAGATATTTACTACATCGTTGAAGTACTCTTCATCTTCCTCGCAACCCTCAAGCTTACTTCGGATGGTATTAGGACCAATAGCTTAATAATCGCTTCCTTAAACCTTCCTTGAGTGTTGATTTCATTCCGTTCGCAAACATAAATCACTCGAACATTGCCGAAAACAGTCGGACATAGTTTGAATATCATTTAAATTTAGTTCTATTCTTTGACTTACATCTGGAGGGGGTTCTCCATGGACGATGCACACGAGCTGAGCCTCGAATCCCTCACCGGAATGGACCCAACTGCGCTCCACTTCTATCTCCGGTGGATCTGAGAAAAGAGCAGAATTAAATTTAATATCTACATATAGTATATATAACACTCTACATATAATGATGCACAATAACATAGAAACACTATGAATTAGCTGAACATTCCACAGATTCCATGATCCTTAATCTCTATTTTCTTCTAAACTTTATATAGATATATACCTCACAGCATTTACACAATCTATTATGCGCGTACATCGGAGTAAAGAGTATTTATAGGAAAACTGATGTGCATTAAAGGAGATTAATTGAATATGAGTGACACAGTCGAAGGCTGCACTTGACGGAACATTTTGAATGCTAGGGCACAAAAAAGAGATGTAATACTCTAATAAAAATCGGACATTGTTTTGAGACTATGTTTTATTCTCATTTTTCAGATGAACTAATGATTATTTATTTCCCACCGATCTATTAGTATTTTAAACAGGTTTGATTAATTGACCGCATAGGCCATCAAATTTAAGATACTGCGAGTGGATAGGAATAACGACGTGAAATTCCGCAATACTTACAAAATTATTTGATTTCTGTTATTGAAATTCATGAGCTTGGCACAAAGATGAGGAATATCAATGTATCTAAATATCTGTAAGCTACTAAAACTATTAAACTGCTGAAATTAAAACATTTCCATAAATGACAAATTACCAAAAATACCTTAACAAAAAATGTTATTTATTATTAAAGCAAAAAAAAACACCGCGAAAAATATTCTTTCCTGAATGATTAATGCTCGAGTTAATTAAATACAAGGGAGTCTTTAAAGATCATTTTCCAAACAGCTCACTTACTGTAAGCACACTTCCAATGAAATATAAGGCCTCCAATTTTTTGCTTATAAATAAACGCGAACCAAGCAAATTTTCCCCTAAGCTAACATTTCCTCATTTTTTCTAATTACCCGCTCGAAAGAAGAGCCCCGTTTTCATTTCCTAAAACAGAACATTAATTTCCAAATGATTCAAATGCAAAGCTATCCCATTAAAACTGAATCACCGGTACATAACGCGGATATATATATATTACGGCGAAGAAAGAATTACGCGGACGCCTTAGTCCTCCCAGCGTCTGCTACTTAAATCTCCTCATTGCCGAGTAATACAGTTCGAAAACAATTAGGATGCAAATGCTCGCCTGGGAATTCTATTTCAGTCGAGTATCCTCCTTGCGCTCTAAATAATACTCAAAAACTTTCGAGCTCCCTCAAAAAAAGCGGAATAAGAATTCGGGATATAATGCGAATCTACGGTTCCTAAGCCCGAAGAAGCGGTGGGGATGCGGCAGATTGCTTCGGATGACGCGAAATAAGGCGCACATGCGCCGGAAAGCAATTACCTTTCCCTGAAGAAGATAAGAGGGACAAGGAAAAAAAATAGAGCGAATCATAAATATGTCTGGAAGAAGGGAAGGTTTCCGAGATTAGCTTCAATCTGCTCATCTGTTTAGGTTCCGCAGCCGCCTCTGTACACATATCCCAATCCTACTTTGCCCATCACTCCAATTCCTCCCACGCCTACCCTCCTCCTCCTCCCGTCGTCCCTCCCCCCCTCCTCCGACCCTCTTCACCTCTACGTCTTCGGCATTCGCTCTGATGTTTGCTCCTCCCCTTAGCAAAATACCCTCACAAGAAGTTTCCTCACGCAATTTTATGAGCTCCGGAATAATTTCCTCCTCCTATTCCGCTCCACCCTTTGCTCTCCTTCCCTTGACTTTGTTCGCATGAAAAATGCATTCTCCTCCTTACCCTCCCTCTTATTTTTCCTCTCTTCTCGAATATTCCCCCTTCTTCCTTTCCTTTCTCGTCTTAAAGGATAACTCTAGCTTACGGCGGTAGTTTTGGAATTGAACAACCCTCACTAGTGTGATTTCATGGATTATTTAGGTTTATGGCATTTTCTCTGGTCGCCTGCCTCGCGGATTACGTAACTTTCGAGATGGTGTTTTGAGTGAATGCCTTGTTTCTCTCAGCCAATCAGGAATAATTGCGCGCATCCCTTAACGGTCCACATCCTGCTGGTCAGCTGAACTGGTCCACGCAGTATGAGAAGAGTCGTTACAAGAAAACTGAGACATTCGTAGTAACGTTAGAAGATAAAATCATCCATGGGTGGAAATAGGAGACTTAAATTAATATAAGACGTTCAGGAGAGGAAGGTATAAGGAAATTAAAGAACAGGCGCGGATAAGGACAGATAGAAGACGCAGTAATGATTTAATCTCATTTATCATTGCTTTTCCAAATATAGTAGAAGTGAAGACATTTTGGAACTGAATTGATACTGTGAATTTTCAGCTAGTTAGTAATTCCGTCCTTTCTGAGGATAAATTTGAGTCTAGAAGTTAGACTGTAACTACTCTCAACACTCGAACAAAATTCAGCATTATTCTAACATAGAGTGAAATTACCTCAGCTTTATGAGCATTCTTCACAAAAAACTGCTCTAACCTCAGAATGCTCTATGCTCAGAATTACCAAACGCGAACATTGACGCCCTAAGTTAATCAGCCAAAGACATGGGAAACAGGTTGAAAATAGTCGCGAATCAGAGCATTTGTAGCTCTATCCATTTTAAATTTCTAATGTATCTCATCAAGTAAGCACCTATTGTAAGCATTACAAAACATAATAAATTATCGTATCCACATATTTATTTACAGCTTATGTATGTTGGTTAACGAGTTTTTGAAATAGTTTCTGTTTTTTATCTTTTACTCCAAGTTTACCGTTATTAGAGAGTTTTAGCACTGCGCACACCGTAGGTTCGACTACCGTTATATTGATACGTCCATACGATCTACTGGGCACCGTAGATAAAGAGTTTCAGCATACCGTCAACCAACAACAACAACCCGAAGGCAGCGCGTGTTGAAATTCTTCCCTGTTGCCTTCACCACCTCTTCTTGTACCTCCCTCCATCCATTCTCATAAGGATTAGTCCCTATAATTTGTCCAAGCAAGATGATATCGCCCCATTTGGAGAATAGCAACCTTTCTTGGTTCGCCATATTGGGCACCTTCCGTCGACGTGGGAACTCCAAAATTAAACGTGCCCGTGAGACCTGTACAACGTGGAATTTTGCGCATGCGCACTGAGACATTTAGAATATATCGGTTAACCGATAAGTCCCTACTAAAACTCTCTATTATTAGTTCAATTAATGTTGAAAAACATTTACAGTATCACTGGTAAAATAAGCTACAATATATTCCTGATAAATCGTCAAAACATCTAGTAAACATGCAGTAGGCCACACCAAAAATCGCAATCAATATTTACAGGAATCTTGTATGTACGTTCGAATTTAAACTGAACCCGTTTTCGGTTACCTTAAATCATCGAATATGGTGTATGCTGATGACCGCCTGCAAATCAATCCTGGAAATTGCTCTGCAGAATCCTTAATTTAATTGCTCCTATTTCACACCAGAGAGACAACTGCCACAGGAAAAACGAAATCGCACGTGATTGGGACTCGTACCCTGATCAATTACTTTCCGGTCAGCCGGAAAGTCGAGTTCGATCGACTATAGAGACGCCGTAGACCAATAGACAATTCTTCGGGATATAGTCGATCATTGACTTCACTTCTACTTAGAAACTTGAAACTGACGTTCAAATGCCACACTACAGGATTCAGGGAATGATAAAATAATAACTTCATAGACTTACTTGGAATGTATGTATGTACGTTACCGAAGGACCGTTCTAAAAGAGGATACGGAACATGAAGGTTTCATTCAAATAGGGAAATGCGTAGGAGGTAAGAGCTTTCCCTTACTCGTTATATATCTTAAGGTATTTTTTTCCTCTGTAAACAGGAAAATCTAAAGATACACACAGAGATAGAAATGCTCTCGTAGGGAGTGAGTGCAATTGCTTAACAGGTGAAAGGACTGATTTTTCTCCATCCTTCTGGAATTGGAAACGAAAAATCCCAACACCTTCGAAGGAATCTAAATAGACTAGACAGTCTAGACACACCACATACTACGGAAGGGGGATACAGAATGAATCGAGCAATTTGGACTTGCGCAGTATTCCAGCAAGAACTTGCGAGTACTTCCAGCTACCAAGAAAACAATGAGAAACACTTCATTTACTTTGAAACTCATCCAAAACATAGGGTTATTGCTAGGAGCACCATAATAGAGATCGTTTTTAGATTATTTAGGCAGTTCTAGACAAATTTTGCTTATACAATTTATCAAACTAGGCTGTATGAAGAGTACCACAGGAAAGTAAAAGGAAAGGGAAGGTACTTCTGAAGAGAGGTAAACGACACTGGGGAGGTGTGGTCTGAATACGGTGAGGCGAGGCGTACACAGAGCGGATGCAAAGGTAGATAAGGGAGTGTAAGGTGCGGCTGTCGGAAGGAAGGGCGTGGGAATTAGTAGTTGTAGGAGGATATTGCAGTGGGTCAAAGATTCCTCTTCTTTTTGCCCAACTTTTTCTCTCTCTCAAAAAGTCTTTCGGAACTATTTTCTAAAGTGTATTTTAGTGCTTCAAGATTTTTATATTTACTGCTCAAAATAGTTATATCATTATAAAAACTGTTTTTAAAACTCTATTTCCACTGAAAACAAGGTCTTTTAAATGAAAAGTATTTCCTAACTATTGGTAGCAAAGGATATAAAGGAAGGGGTGAGCTATCATAGAGAAAAAAATAGGGCTTTCAGTAGGGCATTTCAGCATGCAAAGTTATGTGTGTAAGCTTACACATTCCAAAAGCCCGAACACACCTAAGTTCGCGACCTAATCGTTCCAAGTCATATCACGAATATTGAAATTCAGGAATACCTTCTTCAATATGGTAATAGCTCATCGCCATAGGATCCTGTATTTTTTCTATATTTGAGTGGCAAGAAAACGACTGCAAGCACTTACTATGCGGTGCTATTATTGGTATTTAGGTCACTATTGCCAACGAAGAGCTGCAATTCCGTATTTGTCTAATTTTCTTAATTTTAAAGACAAAATAAGCCAGATCATCCTTCCATACAATTCATAAGCAGAATCATTAATGCATTAGTGAAAAAGAAAGTTAAAGTTTTTCAAAATTTTCAGTAAACAGTGGGCAAGCAACAAATCAGTTGATCGGCACTTATATAGGACGGCTGCCCAGGTGCGCAGCTGAGAGGAAAACCTAATCATAACGTGTGATTTCTACTATATTCATCAGTGAAAATGCCATATTCCAATAGCTTCCTATACTAATTTTTGAGCACAGAAGGAATTAATTAAATTAAGCATCATTGCTCGAACGAAATCGGAAGTTATTAAATCATCTTTAAATATTTTTCATAAGAGATATAGAGAGAGAGAGAGAGTAGAATCATATTACAGTCCACACACACTTCTATTTTAAATTTACAATAAAATCGTTAATTCGTTAATAATGTTTATTATTATTAACACGTATTATTACTTAGTTAACACGATAAACATTAATAAACATTATTAATAATCTTTATTAATGTTTATCGTGTTAACTAAGTAATTTTCCAGCGTTTCAAACGTTATACTGAGCCACGAATACCTGGAGGTTATACGCGGATACGTGCGGGCTGAGTTCGCGGATGCTAAGGCACCGGAGTACTAATGTTACCTCCACTAAAGACGTAAATAAAATTAAGTGCACAAAGGTAGAAAAGAGAAATTTAAAATACCGCCAAAGGTATAATTGAAATATTTTCCGACCTAATTCCTTAAATTTGTACGGCAATCTCGTTATCTGCTTTCTCCAATTTCAGTCGCGGGCACACTTTGCTTATGGATATTATTCCATCAAGCTCTCTCAAAGGATCCTTAGGAAAACATCGCCCCCGAAGCAAAAGAGCCCCCTCATGGCATCGCCGAGCAAATTGCCCCGTATCGTCCACGATGCCAAAAACCGCACTCCCCCTAAACATCCGTCCTATCTCCTTTATTGGAGGGCATTCAGCCAAAGTACATATTCTGCTTCCATCGAATCCTTCCCAATGGGCCCTCCAAAGTGAAAGCAGCCAACCAAAATCCATTCACTTTCAACCCACGCTAAGCTCACCGTTTTCTCCCGTGTACTACTGAGAGGGACGAATTACACACCCTCATTATTTCTCAGGTGTATCCAGAGAGGCTGTAACCGAACAGATATATTTCCGACGAAAAGAGGACACTTTCTCGCACCTTCTGCGCCTCGTAAAATTTAGAATGAATCCTGAAAAGCGAGCAACTATCTCTATCAGTGGCGGCGCAAAGAAGGTTTAAATCTGTTTCAACCTCCATTCACTAATTTCGTAATTTCAACAAACGAAAACTAAGCGAAAAAGAAAAGACTGCGAGTTCATTAAAAATCATCCCTTATGCAGTGAATTCCGACTGACAGTTTCCTTTCACTCTCTTCTCTCTGCCATTTTTTCGCCTTCCATTTTCCAAGTCTCCTTTCACTCTCGCCTCCTCCCAATCTCCCGCTTTCCTTTCACACTCCTTTTCCCTCCTCCCACTTATCCCGTCTTCCCTCCTCACGCTCCCTTTCTCGCTATCGAAGCACTTCATTAGGGGAAGACAAGCCGCACAAGCGATCGGATGAAATAATTCATTTCCGTCCAAGGATTTGGCGCAGACGTAAGGGAAATAAAGGAGCTCTCGAATCGTTCGGATGAAATAGAGTGTGCGTGCGGCAGCGGATAAGAAGTCGAGGGAGGATTAAATGAGAAGTTCTTTTAAATTGAAAGGGAGGAAATATACAGCTTTGTCGATCGGGAGATAAAATAGGGAAGACAATAATTCTTAGTTTGGCTGGAAAATTCGCAGGCGGACACGACACGCGGTTTCTTCCGAGGAAAAGAGTTTTCGTGGAGAACTTGCGCCGTCTCAGCTGATTTGCGAAAGTTTTCCAAAGCGCGGAATCCTTCGCGGAAGATTCGTTTTATCTAATGCAATTAATTCCGGAAAGCTCTGGATCTTGCGCTTTAAAGTTTCTCGGAAATATTTTTAAGAGCATTAAATATATGCCTCGCGAAAGTCGATCGGAAACTATCTTATGTGTTTTCAGTGGTTCAATTAAATGGAACAATAAATGAATTAATGGCTAAGCAATTAAATGAAGCAATATAATTGTGGATTTTTTTAAAGAAAATCCGGGTATAGGAAAGTGTGCAAATATATTAAATGTCACTTAAAATTTTTCAAATAATTCTGTTTGAGAACCTCAAGGAGTAGCTCTCGTTGTATTGACGAATTGGACTTATACAAGACAAAATTCATTTTTTTAATCCGTACACTAATTATATAATTTCCTTTCTCTTCCCGTAGAACATGGTTGATTAGTCAAAGTTGGTTTCGTAAATTAATTAAAATTACAGAAATTAAGTCAAAATTAATTTAAATAATTCGATCTAAAAATTATAAATTTCCAAAAATAGTTCTCACTTTCCATGTCAAATCATAAAGTCAACAGAAATAATGAAAAAGCTAGTTCGATGTCAAGTCTTTTAAAAACTGTTAGCTTAAATAATCAAGCATTTAATACTGAAGCAAAATATATCTGTGTATTATGTTTACTTTTCTTAAGTAAAGTCAAATAAGTAACTAAGTTAGTTAAATCTTATAGTAAACAATGAGTCAATTTTAGAAGAATGATTAAATTTATGGAGTCTAGTCCTTAAATCTTAAATATGAAAACAATCTTAACAAATAACAACAGAACAACATACATAACAACAGTTACATCAGAATCTTAAAACATTTACTGTTAAGAAAAGTATTGAAGGTGAATTTTCAAGTTAATCCGTCACCTAAGAAACTTCACTAAATGGCGATGAGAAAAGTCTAGCAGAACGAGGATTCTAACCTGATTCTCCCAGCATCCGGTCGGTCGCTCTAACGATTAAGCTGTCTTACCAGAACATTCAACCGTGCCGGGAGACTTTGTAGACGAGGGTGTGTAGTCCAGCTGACTATGTTGCATATAATTTTCCGAACGGTTTGTCCGCATATACTAGCACGATAGCTTAGTACGAGTACAGCCGACCGGCAATTGAGAGATAAGAGTACGAGCCTTCTGCTGTCGGACTTTCTTCATATCCGTTTTTCTTTGGGGAAATGTATTGCGATGAACGGAACTATGAAAAGATTTTACCTAAAAGTGATCGAAGTAGAAATATTGTCTACAGCATGTGAACAAACTGGACAAAGAAGGAGGCCCTAAAGCATACATACACAGTAAAGAGAGGAGTAGGGATATCTATTAAGATATGGATACCTTAAGTGGCAGAAACGGTCAGATGGAAGTAGCGAAGTAGGAAAAGAAATTAAAACTAAATATATTTATAAGAATTTCAGTGTTGTTGACTGTTCATACTAAACGAAAGAAATGGCAATCAATAGGGAATATTAAGGCGCATTAACCAACTGAATATTATAACATTTACGTGCTTCAATGATCCTAGACTGTAACTCATTTAAAATCAGCTTAAGAAATGAAAAATGGATAAGTATTACACATAGTAGTTCATAAATAATTTCCACCTAAATTATTTTAAATCTCGCTTGTATATGGTTGAAATTAGGTTTTAAAAATACGAAATATCTCACATGTTTTCATCGTCGAATTTTTTACAGTCAACAGGTTCAAATGATAGAAAATACATTATGAACGGTAGGCCGATTAAATAACTAAATAAGGGTAGCAAATCCACGTCCATAAATTATTTTCCTTTCTCTCTTTCATTAGAAATAAATAAATGTGCCCGGAGGGAAAAAAAAGCCTGAAAGTAACATTTGGAGAATTTCCAATTCGGAGACTTAATCCGCAAACGGCTGCGAAAACAATTTGATTTTAATTATTACCTCTTCCACGGCCAAATGTTTTCCCTCCCATCTGCGAAAAGAAAAATCCTCGGGCGTTAACCGTATTTTTGGGTGCTTAAGTCGCGGCTTTTTTTTTCTTCCGAAGAATTCCTCTAATTGAGTATTCTTTTCCTAATGCCAAAGTCAGGTTTGGCTTATGTACGATGAGCTGAGGCACTTTCACGAGGAGGAGACTAATAGGGAGATATCGTGGACTAATAAATACTTAAATGATAGTTACACAGTGTAAATTAATTTCAAAATGGCACCGTTAGAATTTACCCCATATTTCGTATTCGTATTACTCTTTGTCCTTAGTTATATTTCGTTTCCTTTCTCTCTCTAACGTTATCTTCGACCATTGTCGTGGTTTCCATCCAAATTGGCTTTCTAGCTGCGCACTTAATCTTAGATAAATAAATATTCATTACCGTGGAAAATTTCCTTCCGATATTACGAGAGCCGTAAACTGGGACAGCCATTCCTCCACAACCGACCATTCGAGGCATCATCCACCCTCTTGATCCTATTAGATTCCCAAATCCCCGCAAAAACTTGTCCCTTTCACCTCGAAATCTTAGCTCGGTCAAGCAAATGCTCCAACGCCGTCCCTTATTTCAGCCCAAACACATCGGATTGACTTAGAAGAGGCACCCATCGCTCCCGGGAAAGCCCTTACAAACTCCCTTTTATAGCCCTTCCATTCCGGCGGAAGACACGCGTATTAGAGGCGCTGGGTTATACGAGAACGGTTAATAACGAGGCAACCGACTTAATGCGATTAATTCCGTCTGTCTTTCCTTTCCCAAGGAAACCCGCGCAATTCCGCAACGGGGGATAGAGTCACGCAAGGAGAAGGGAGTAAAATCTGAGGAGAGAATGCTCTTGTTAACCTCCGTTTCCTTTTCTTCCGAGTGAGTCAGATGTAGGAGAGAGGTTGGCTTCATCCGTGAGAGGTAGACGGTAAGATGCTACGGATCAATGCAAGTAACTGTATTCGCAAACAATGACCCAATTAAAGGCAATTGTCAGTAAATCCTAGATCAAGTTGGAAATAATCCATCCCTCCACCCATTGACTGGGGAACAAATCAACAAACTTGTCATAGGGGTGAGGTGATTCAAGACGATTTCTTAACGTACTCATATACTCAGAAAGAATAAACTTAGATCATTAAGTCTTCCAGAAAGTGTCGAAGAAGGAATTTCATCATGGTAAATGGAGAAGTAGTTTGCTTGATTTGATTTAGACAGAAATTTAACTATGTTGTGAGTAGGAATCCTAAATCGCTGATTAAAGCATTGGAAAGTCGGGCAATCACTCCACTATGGATCCATCAAAGACGCCTACAGGATATCATCCTAATTTTCTATGCAGTATAGAAATAAATGGTTTGGTACAAGAATCACCCACTACGATATCCTGAATGCTGCCAAAGTGCGGTTTTAATGTAGATTTCCAAAATTTTTACCTGATTACTCAGGGATCGAGTTTTTCTACGGAGCTGCGAAGATTAGCACACCGAAAAGGTTTTAATTAGAATTAAAGTGGATATTTGATTCACCACTGATGCAATAAAAAAACTGCCATTTTCCGCTACTATGCTGAAGCGTAAGAGGTCGATCTTTTTTATAAACTCCACAAGTCTTTATTACGCAGCATAACTACCTTTCATCTACTCTTAAATAAGCGAAACCGAGCTACTTATTCTAAAAATGAAATGTCATCTGGGCCTTTAAGACCAATTTTTCTTCTTCTATTTTCCTTCTTACGCGACGAAAAATACGATCGAGAAGATTCAGAAAAACTGATTAAATATTAATATGAATACTTATGTTAGGACGATATCTTGAACTTTATTTTCATGTTTTAGAGCGTTTTCTCCCGTGATAGCATTTAATTTGCGTTATCAGAGCTCTGATTCACAACTGGCAAAGAGTTCGCGAAAAATATAAGGGCAATTTCTTCTAGCAAACACAATTATGTCGCTAGGAAATGACAAAATGAGATATCAGAAGTGCTAGATAATACAGTCAGTTAACATTGCTTACTTGATGTAGAATCGAAATTACTATGAGGATGCAATGGTAATTATGAAATAAGTTACTTTGCACACAGAAATAATTGATTCACAGCTAGTTTTGCAACGGAGCAAGTAACTCGAGGCATGTTAAATGATTTAATCGCGAACTCTGTAGAAATTGAATAGAATAAATTTCAAAAAATGGAAGGAGTTAACCGGTTTCGGTGAAAATACGACAACATCATAGTTCTGTTGATGGCATAACTCCACCGACACCAGTTAACTCCTGTCATCTGATTAAAATTTATCCAATGATATTTGAACATATTTTGTGATTAAATAATTATTTTCCTCGCAATTCCACCAAGTAACGCTTGCGAACGTTCGTTTATTCAAAACACGTAATTATGGCCTTCTCACGTTGCATAAACTAATTTACATACGATGCATGCCAGCTAAGACATACAGCCTTCAGACTTATATTAGCTCTGCATACCTTCGAAATAATTCTTTCATTTTACATTACTCTTTTGATTTTATTTTTACAACTCCCTTCGTATCTTAGAGCTAAGTGACTTCTCCCTCGTTGACTTCTGTAACGTCAGTCCTCCAAAATCCCTCGCTGATGAAATAAAAATGAACGCATTACAATGGGCCTGAAGGAGAGGGATTACCAGGTGAGAGCGGAAAATTAAGTTCGCTGAACAATTGAGCGATGTCAAGGCGCACGTTAAATTCGAGATAAAATGGCGCACAAGTGGAGGCAACTCTTTTTCTACCTACCGAAACCACTTATCCCTTTTTCTCCCGTTTTCCGCTCTTACATCTCTCTCTTTCTCTCGCATCTCCCCGACTTTTTTCGTCCTTCGTTTTTTATCTTCTTTCTACCACTACAACGATGCAATTTACTTCCAAGGTTATTAGTTAACCTTTGACCTACTCATGTTTCGATCTTTGAAGCTTATTTCTAACTCATGAGCATAATGACGTATCTTGCTATAGGTAAAAGTGTAAGAGCGTTTAAATAAAAACGATAAAATGAGAAGTCCCAGAGCAAGGAAAATGAAATCGTGTTACACTTCGCACATAGAGATATGCGTATTAAAACCAAAGGAAAAACTTTAAAATTTATGGTCGGCGCAAATTGCTAGCGTCAGAAATTGAGACCTGGAATCGAGTGCCTGTCACGTCGCTTTTATTCACTAACTCCTTGAGGATATCCGATAGTATATGATTATCATGATTTCTGTTTGAACCACTTCTGAACTTCTTCAGGTATCATGCATTCTATCTTATAAGCTTACTCTGCAATTAATTATATAGAATTAATTAAGCTATCTATAGCGTTCTGAAGCTATATCTACCACTCCCTCTCCAAATTTTATACCGACATATTTACTGAGTCTAAATTGAATTCCAATCAACCTTAAAAATCATACCTTGAAATATTCTCAGCCTCAAAGTAGGTACAACCTCAAAGTAGTAGACGTGATCAAGAAGTGCCTGTGGTATATAAAAACAATTATCCACAAAAACCTAAGGAAGAACAAGGTAATTCATCCTATCTACCTTTTTGATCGTTTCCCCAAACCCTTATTGAATAAGAATGATCCTGCTTCTACGGATTATAAATATAAAAAAGAAATAAACGCTGAAAATATGTGAATAATCCGCAATATATAAACGAGCATTTATTGTGTGATCTTAGGTCTCAAAAACCCGATGAAAATGGTTTTTCAGCCAATTGCAGCGCGTCGAAAATTTTGTATCTCAATAAGAAGCGAGCAAGCGGCGAGGATTGAATGCGAACCTTTTCAGAGTGTTTAATGGCTGTTTGAAGAGCAGGGACTGTAAATTCTGTTATTCGCTCTTCTTCTTCCCAAACCGCTTTTTCCTCTGCGAAATTGCTCTTTGCCCCTTTTAATCTCCTCTTGTTTGCCTTTTGCTCCGGGACCGTCGTTATTGCAGACCTATCCTTCTCATGGACACAAACTCGCGAAAGGGCGTCCAAAAAAAGAAACGAGAGAGTGATAATGCGCCTTTTCTCGAACCAAAGCTCCAACGCATGGAGAGCACACCATGTCATCGCGGAAGGCATCCGTCCTTTTTCCCAGCTCTTTTTCGTGAGATACGGAAAGAAATAACAATTTGCATGACTCTAGGAGATTATTAGTTCACGTGAAGTGCGTTAGGGTTTACGAGAAATAAACGCATTTTTGATAATCGTGAAGAGTTATCATTCTAGGATTATTTTTTATTTCCTACATTGAATTGGATGGGCGCGCAGTTAAATCAAGTAGGAAGTAAGATTTTGATGCTCATTGTTTCGTTGAACAGCGACCGAGTTGATAAAAGATATATTTATACGAACCACAAAAATATTAGGAATACGACCCGGGTTTCATAATCATCACCTGATGATGATACTCCGCACCGAAACCCGGGTATTTTTTCTTATATTTTTGTGGTTAGTATAAATAAATCTTTTGTCAACCCGCTTGCTGTTGTAATGGAATTCCACCAAGTAAGGGCCGACACCTTTGATTTGATTTTGTTTCATTGATGCATTGCGCTGGAATTCAACGATATCAAAGCCAACAACTCCTTTGCCTTATCAAACGTCACTTTAAATTCCAATGAAATTTTCAGCATTTCAACCAAAGGTTCACTATTCCGTCTCAAGTCCATTTTTTCATCTGGCTAAGTGAGAACAGTATGAACTCAGAACGTATCCGTATTTTTTTTCGTTATTACCCAAATATTTTTGGAAACAGTAATTACGCGTGGATATAAAAAACGCGGTAACCATGTAATTTTCTGACTTTATCATAATTAAAACAATTTTCTTGAGAGCGTACTTCAAATGAAAGAGAGTACACTACGCAAAACATTAACAAGTCTATCAATTATTTGAAGCTCAGTTAATCAAATCCTGAAGTTTATAGCTTCCGATGCTCACATTGAATTAATAGCGGATTGATACACAACGTTTATGTTACGCAATTTTGGGAATTTCTCTGTTCAATATTTTACCAGTGAATAATATATACCTGACTCAGCCCAAATGGTTATTAATTCGAGTTCTTTTAACATCTGTACAGCTTAGTTAATTTCCACAACTTTTACCCATTTTCGTCATCTGTTTTTATGAAATCGTAAATAATTACGATAATAGGTACAAGTTCTCGTTGATCCTACTTCCAAATTTTACAAATGCAACATTTTTGTCGCAAAAATACTTCCGTATAGACGTCAATTTTCCAAAAATCCAATCCCTATTTTCAAATTTCGTTAAAAATATATTTCATATATTAAAAACTGAAAAGAAAACGTACGTAACATATCATAGTAAATCGATTCCTATCCACAGATCAAATGTCAGTCTAATAACCTATTCTTTATGGCGTAGATTTTGAGGAGACTACACAATCCGGAGAGCAATGGTATGATTTTAATTTTATGTCCATGATTTAATTAAATGTTTCCGAATATCGACGGTTCATAACTTGACGAAAATGAAAAGAAAGGATATAAACTATGAAATTAATCGAGTAAACCCTATAAATACTCATTTAGACACATGAAGTAACACTCAATTAAATATTATATATACAGTGATACCTTGGTTAACAATGATAATCCGTTCCAAGAATGTCGTCGTTAACCAAAGCCGTCGTTGTCCAAGGCGCGATTTTTCAGAACCATACTGCATGTATTAATTACTCATTAAAATACGGCATATAATTTATTCAATTATATTTGCAACAAAAAAATAATTTTTAATTAAATGATTAGTATTACAACAAGTTCTTAATTGTCAATTTTCACCAGAAGGCGTCGTAGACCAAAGCCTGCGTCGTTCCGCGAGACAATTTTCTATCGCAACCGTACGTCGTTAACAAATGTAATAAACCGCTGCAATACGTTGATCTGTGATTGCTACGCCGACCTATCGCCATTGTCAGTTAACCGAAGCCTGCAAAAACACATACTTAGTGGAGTTAATTCAGTGTCATTTAACCTATATCTATAGATTACTGTAACATCTCGGCCACTTCTGCGGATTTTAATTCGTTTCCCGGAGTAAAAAGAAAGCGAAGCATGACTCAGTAATGGCGCGCCTCTTGCAGTATTCGCGCTGATTTCTTTCTCCTCCCCGTTCCGCGCCATCGGAAGATTCGAATCGATGTAATTACTTCTGCACACAGCAATATTCATCCGTTCAGCGGTGACTGGAATCGTGCATTCACCGTGACTTTCACTTTCGATCACGTTCATTTATTCACTCACGTGTACGCTCACTCCACTTTATTCATTTTCACTTGCAACCTCTTCCACAACTTTTCCCTCCGAAATTTGCCGGCCTCAGCCGTATACATGTATGAATTACGCCCCAACTTCTCTCGCGAATCAACATATTCATAAAAAACTTCAATTCTTTTCTCAGGACTTCGCGACTCCATTAGCCGCGAATAACAATTCCAGATTTGGAATACATTCAGAGTTCTAAATCGACAAAAAACACGTGCTGAGTAAATTATTCATAAGCATCTCTGTAAACGGGAAAACTTCCCGTTCTGATGGACAATTACGGTATTACTACAGCACACGCCTTTCGGGACCACTTGATTGGAATATATATCCTCTTCTGCTTTTACAGACACCCCCTGAAAGGTAGATGCAAAGTTAGTTAGTTAGTTGGTTCTATAATTTGACGTGGAAATAAATTATCATTTAACACACCTTCAACAGCCTCCAGGTACATTAGATAACGCCTATATTGCGGTGCGATTGATAATGTAAAATCTCCGTTTCAAGTATTTATATCGGTTCGTCTATTGATAAGGGGGCAACACTTTATACAAGAGTATAGCATGAAAAACACTTAGTTTACCCTAATTTGGTGCTTAATTTTACGCATGGACCAGTAGATTTTGATCAGTTACTTCCGAATACATACATGCCACTGGAAATAGTACTCATTTTTTCAATCAAAAATGTCCATTAATGATGCCAGGTTTTCGAAAGAACTTCGAAAAGTATTTCTCTGATGTATCCCTCTTCAAAATAACGGGACCAAGGACAGTTAAATTGCTCGTTTCACGGATATTTCGCTGAATAAAACATTTCAAACATTGACAATCACACATACGTACGAAACTTGGAATGTTAAACTAATCAACGACTAAAAATTTCAACGCTTGCCATTTCTCTGCAATTACGTTCTCTTCGATAATTCAATCGACATATCCACTCCGTTAGACGAGAGAAAGTGATTATATGCTGAAAACATTCAATCTAAACAAAAGGCCATTCGATACTGCAAAATAATTTTAAATCCGATTTTGACAATCTTAAGCACACAACACACGAAGCCAAATAGAAATAATACTTCTACCTTAGATGTAAACCTTTCTACCTTCTAGGTAAAAGCATTATTTCTATTTGTCTTCAAGATGGAAAACTGCCACAAAGTCGAGGCCAAGCTACTGGATTCCACACCACACTGTAGTAGTAATGAGTGCATAAATGCATGCATGCATGTCTTAAATCTTACAACCAACATGAAGCATCTCAACTAGTCACTCGATTAATTTAGCGAAGATAAATTCCTTCTGTGAGTTAAAATACATAAATAACAAATTCCAGCCATGTAAATCCAAACAGCGACCATACTGACGTTTTCAAGCAACCAGCTAACTTTTCTGACTTAACGGTCACGCTTGAAAAAGAAATTCTAACAGTCACGCGCCGAAATCACAATGCCTTACATAATGATTTATTCACTTTAGAGGTCTCAAATAACCAGAGTCGTGATTATTCGATGACATTTGGCATTTTTATTTCTAATTTTTTTTCTAGTGATAGTAGTACTATTTTTGAATGTGCTTCGACAGCTAAGGTAATTTCGCACAAATGGATCCCCATCGGGAATTGAACGCGGGACCGCTTTCATCAAAGGCAAACGCACTTACCGCTCGGCTATCTGGGATACTGTTACTAGTAATTTTTCTCAGCTTCAGTAAACATTTTAAATACAATCATAAAACATACTTATTATAGGGAAATCTTGACTTAAAAAGTACGCGTACAGAAATTATCGATGGGCATAAACATCGCTTATACCTCACTGTAACATGACAATCTGAATTTTTTTGACAGGGAAAATATAACTACGTAAATTTCCACATTTAGTTTACTGTCCGACCGATTTCGGCTCAGAAGCCATCATCAGGTGGCACCTGTGGAAGTAAGAGTGTGGAAATCTACGAAGATCTTTTTATTTACTTTGTCAGAATGTCGTCCCACAAAGTACGGCCTAGCACGATTGAATTTATGATTTTTTTTTATTTACGAGATTTTTCGTTTAATTGAGCGGTAGCAAATCCATCCACAAATTTGGCTATCACCAAGTACGGTCACCTCATAAATCACTTAAATCCCTCAAATGGTAAAGATTAATTGAGAGAGAAGTATAAAATGACTCACAAAGGACGTTCAGCGTCATGTCCACGAAAACTGGTTCACCGACACCGTTGTTCGCCGTGCATCTGTACACTCCAGCTTGGTGTCGATCCACACGATCCAGAGATATCGAGAAGCCCTCCACGCTTTCTTCTCCAGACGGAAGGACGTCATCCTGCGAAAAAAGCAACACATCAGTAGGTTAAGAAGACGTGCTGAAAATAGTGATGAAACAAGGAAAAGAGATTGAAAACTGAGGAACGTCTGATTGATCGCTACGAAATGGGATGCTTCCTAATATATGAAGCGAATAAAAGTCTGGACATCATATAGATCCTCAGCAGACAGTACTGGTAAACCTTATAGTTATAAATTAAGCGATTTAGTCGTTAAGACGTTATCCTTCTTTTAAGAGACTTTTTTCTAAAGAAGTAAGAAAGAATATTTATTAATGTTCACAGAAAATATCTTTTATTTACGTTTAGTTTCGTCTATATGTAGACATCATCGGGCTATGAGGCTTAATTATTCTGCCAGGCTATAGCCTGATGATTCACAAATTATCAGTGCCTAAAATTGTCTTTGGTTTGGAAAAGTTTTCTTGATTGTCTTGAGGATAGCATTCGAAAGAAGTATTCATTCTGCCACTCCAATAAAATTACCAAAGGGAGCCAACGTCGTTTACTATCCATAACTTCAATTTAAATACATTTTTTGCTGCCAAGAGCATAAAACAAAGGTCAAGTAACACTAAGCGCAGTATTATTCTCTTCTTAAATGATTTTTTTAACAAATAAAATTCTTAAAAACTACCGTGAGATGCCAAAACTCAATCTTTTTCTTCGTTTCCAATTGAAATTCTCCAGGAACTACAGGAATATACAACTATAAACTAAATTATCATATTCATAGCTATGTTTGCGGAATTACGAAAGATGTTTACGGGAATAAAACTTAATTCCGTCCACCCTTCACTCTGGGCCAGCCAGTAGTTTCCATCGCAATAAGTAGGCAGTAACTTTATGCATCTATTATGAAATCTAATGATGAAAATATAAAAATGCTGTAATTATCTTTCAAGTGGAAGTATAAATTCATACTGAAGGTAAACCAAAAACAAAAGCGAACATTAATAAGGTATACAAAAGACCAACACATATTGATATCTGCCTCGAGGGGGTCGTATGATATCTGACCCAGTCCTTCTTCCACGAGGTAAACTTTATGAAAGGGAAAGAGAGCACAAAAATGGCTGGAGCAACATCACAGAGAGATGGCAACGAAACGGTACCCACAACACTCCATCTCTCCCTTTCTTGTGCCTTGTAAAGCGTCACCTCCATCAATTACAGCTCCTAAATAATCCTCCGGAAGAGAATTACCGAAGAATTTGAAAACAGGCAAGAAATTTTCCGGGAAAGCGACTGAAAAGCAAATGGAAGCGAGGAAAAAGGAAGCGGAAGTGATGTCCTTCACTAGCTGAGAGCTCAGGAAGAAAGACAAATCCTTTTACACACACAGAATTCCACGTACACTTCCCTATCGACTTCCTTTCGTAAATCTCCTCCGCTTTTCTGACATCAAAACTGGAAATTATTCCTTTCTTCAACCCACGCTTGAATGGTCCTGTGCATATCAACAACCTTTTAAAATCAAGGTAAATTCCTGTAGTTTTGATTTCCATGTTGCTTTTCAGATGATGAAGGAACTAATGCGAGTGGTATTGGAAGCATTGCGTGAAAATGCGAACTACACAGAGAAACAGGGAGTTAGAAACTACTAGATTAGTGAACAATGTTTCTGTACTATGAGAAGTAAAATTTTAAAATAGTTATTTTGCTAAACAGCTAAAAATCGTATTTTTATCGAAACTTTCTGAAAATCAGGTTTCCTAAAAACATTTCAAAATTCTCTTTTCACCCTCACAGAGGACTGCAAATGGCAGTGCTCATGATGGTGGCAAAGAGAATTGGGAGGTTCTTGGATAAACCTGAGCTAATACAAAATTCAGAAAAAGAAACACTGAGAAATGTGCCATTTCCGAATTCTAACAGCCCAACGAATCGAGGGCGTTTCAATAGGGACACCCTGTATAATCCATCGTGTTATGCTTCGTGGAATGACATTATAAGAAGGTAATAGAAAATCGTAGTAAATTGCACTTGATTTTATTCAGACGTCCGTATTCGACTAATTTACTGTACTTTTTGTGCTCTTTCCAAGCGTATCACCTTGCTACAGTGTTCTGTCCTCAGTTAACTTCCATTTATCAGATTCGCTTACATCTATAAATATTTTTAAAAAACCAGCGAGCCTGTAGCAAGAGGGTGCTTGTAGGTAACCTGATAGTAAATCTATTCCTGTGTTTTATTAATGCATCTATTAATGTGTTAACGTAGCGCATCGTCGACGGGAAAGTGAACCTGCTAGGTAGCATCTATACCTCTAATTTTTAATGCTGAACCTTTAATCTCTGACTTTATCAAGCAAATATTTTAACATGAAACGAAATCTCCTTTCTACTATCGTCAAGAATTGACTTGGTAATGCCAAAGGATTTTTCGTTAAATTTTTAACAAAAGACACGGATTTACGATGGACCTTTTAAAATTTAGGAGAGTAATACTTGTCTTCAGGATGCCATACACTGCATGTGTACTCTAGAGGGGTCTTAACACACGTCAGGTAGCATTCCATCCATCAAGGTAGCATCCCTCAATCAACTCGATCAAAATTTTGGAGTAAAAGTATGAAAATCGTGTAATACAGTGTACTGACGTTGTTTCCAACTACTTAAGTGGTGTATCCCTTCCATTTCGTGAGCGACGTTGACGAAGCGGCGATTCGTGACTTCCAGAAAACACGGTTTCGTATGAATGGGGCGTGGCAATTCCCCAGCGACACCAGTGTATGGCATCTAACACATCTACGATAAAAGCGGAAGGAGCGAAATCCTCTTGGAGAACGGAAGTACGCAGACCAAATTTTTCTCCTGAAGACAAAAGGGAGGCGAAATATTTTGGCTACCGAAATCCTCTCTCCCGTTCAGACATTCCTAAACTTCTATCTCATCTCCGCCATTATTCCTTCTGATGACTCGAGCTTCAAATGAAAGCGGTGAGACCAAAGGGCGGACTCATTCGCTATCGATAAATGGAAAATGCTTCACTTCACAGGAAAGCTTTATTCGGAACTAGTTTTCCCTGTCTTATTAGCCATGGGACATTGGATAGAAGACGGGGTGAAACGGTAATGCTTTAAATATTTGCGGAACTGTGGAAAATAGTCGAATTTGAAGCAAATTTGCATTGGCAATTTCGCTAATATATAATATAGGCGTCTTTAACACTCGTTCAGTTCATGGAAGTTATTTTTTTGCCCTTTGATCGCCCTTGCCCTTAGAATATCATTCCATGAAGACGATGAGACAACGTGAATAATTTATCTCCCATCTTTGCTTTCCACAAATTATGCTACGTAAAGGTGCTACAGTTAATCATCTAAGATATGTGTCATGAATATTTACGATTATGAGAGAAAATTTTAGTGTCACAGAGCCGAAAGAGAGTTATCCAGATAATTAATTTTTTCTCATGCGATAAACATGTTTTAACCGCTTCTTACGTTAGTTGTGGTATAAGCTGGAGAATGTTTACTCATATGTATGCAGTTTCATAACGAATTATATGTTTCAATTACGATCTAAGACAATCAGCATCAGTTTGAAGATTTTGAAATTTTTACATCTTAAACTACGTCATGCTAAGCCTAAGATAAAAGAATTTCGTTTTTAAGTCAAAACGCTAAAATAGATTATTTTGTTGCGAATAACGTCATCAAATATCTACCTCTGCCTAAATTTGACATCTGAGGTCAGTTATGAGTTTGCTTTACCTTACGTCAGGTAAAAATACTGCAGGAGGAGGAGTTATAATCTTAGGCTGACGTAGTGCTATCAGAAACTACATATTCAACATTTAAATGCTTCACAGAACGATTGTATATACAATATTCATACATTGGCAGAAAGTGTTGAGATCTTAAAAAGTTGATGTTCACCCTAGTATTTTTCAAAAATTCTAGCTCATATTCTTCACTGTGAATGAGCACAGTGCATCCTAAATGGAGAATATTTACAGAGAATTCTGGTTGAAGTAATGAAAGACATATATGTGACTTATTTATTTTATGTCAACGTTCTTCCTGGAGGCCTAAAATTAGGGTATCGAACCATATCATTTTTCAGTCCGGTTTTCATACCTTTCTTGTTCCGACTATTGTAATAATAAATCCTCCTAAAAGATTTATCTTTTCTTGCTTTTTTTCATTTACACTACATTAAACTAAATTTTACATAACACTCAATAATAGTTTGTTGCAAGCAGCAGCTGCATCTGTTTAGTAAACCACTCTCCGATTACATTTAAAATTTGCACTGCTCAGAACCGACACTCAAAACGGATTAAATAACGATTTCCGGTTTCGGTCTAGGTTCCAGAATTTTCGGTTCAGGATCCTTTTTCACTCCGACAAAAATAACAGTTTTTCGGTTTCTTTTTCCGGTTCCTCTAGCCTTTCCAGAATGCTAACAGTGGAACAAACACAAGCGGAAAGAGTGATGATCCCACTTATAACATATTTGATAGTACTCAAAAAACAATGACAAAGGAATGACGTCACGGCCCTAAATCATAATCTAGTGGCCATCATAATACATGAGCCATAATCATGACTGATAAAAACCATACACTTCTCTCACTCTGGCATAAAAATACAAATTAAAACTATTTCATTCGTCGAGATACGGTAGCATGTACTCCCGTAACACTCCCGTAGCCAAATTATTTACCTCTAATACAAGTCCAGAAACGTCAACCTGTGACGTAAGCGTTATAGATTCACACTTTAAGAAATTCACCACTTGAGTAAGGAAAATCTCTTCGCTCCGAAGAAGGAATTCCGAGGGAGAGAAAACGATACGTACAATATAAAAGAGTTAGGAAGGAGCGAAATCGGAAGAGATGTATTGCTGGCTTCTTTGTTGACAAAAGAGAAGCACTCGGACTTTCAATCCATATCTCCCTTCGCTCACCTTCGCATGAAGTCGTTGCTCCTTTGCGCTTCCTCTGCGAAGGAATTTCCGAAATCCATTCCGAACACACAATTCCTATCCCAGGGATCACCTCCGCAGGACGGATCCCATTTCCAGCGAAAGCCATTCCACATCCACTTCTTCGCACACATACTCTCCAATATCTTATCACGGCGAGAATTTCCCCATCCACACTTGATCACAACGGACGGCGTCGCTTTGACTTCGGTCATCCACTTCCCCCTTCTTCACTTGCTCATGAATAGGCTTTCCTCCGCCTTTCGGAGAATCGAGGACGAGGAATAGCATCTACATTAATACCTTGCAAGCCTGCGTATGGCAGGGGGAAATTTTTCGGGAATAGAGGATTCCTAGGACTTGTGTGTCACGGGGGACATTGTGTGAGAAACATCCAGGATCTCAAAAATCCACGTATCAACATTCGTTATCATTATTCATAGATAGTATGAAAATACAATAATACTCTCGATAAAATAAAAATGCGAATTAAAAGTAATGAGAGCGAGAATAAAGTGGCAGTGATGCTGTGATACATACCAATAACCCTCACCGGATGCAGTACCTGCGTCGTATTGAAAAGTGGAATCTAAATACATTCGGAAATTCCTAAGTAGAGGTCTTACTCAAGATTGAGCATCTTTTCCAATTTATTTCGAAGCATTCATTAATACTAATAATTTAGTCATGGTAAAAATGCTTCATCATGATCGTATTCAAATTATATTGCTTCTCACTTTAAGGTTGATGCCAAAATTGTTCATTTTTAAAAATTCGTTTAGGAAGCTTCAGGATAGAAAACTGTTAGAATGGAAAAAAACCTACTAGGCCAGCTTATTGGGCACTACAGGATCGAAAGATTGGCACTTCCGTTCACATTAGAAAGTGAACTGGATTGTTATGATAATAATACTCCACTTGCCAAGAACATTAAACGAGGTTTACCGCGTCTCTGCCATAATACTCTTTAAAACACGTTATTTCGTTTTCGTCTGTTTTCTTTCCATATTTGAGCATTCTTCAAAATATAAGCAATATAATCAATGCGGACTTCCTTCAACACAATTGTTGTGACTTCCCAATTGATTTTCCCGCGAAAAACGTAACGAAAATAAGATGACAAAGGTGTATGTGTGGAAGTGAGAGAATAGGAAGGAATTTCAGATCGAAGGAATGATGCGGGGACAACAGAGAAAGCATGTCGGATATATAGGGAGTTAAATAAGGAATCTAAGGGTACCGGAACCGAACGAGTGGTCTAAGACACCTGACAAAAATATCTGTTCGCGCAGTCTCCTGAAACGACACTTCTGAATGAAAAGAATATCGTATGTTGCAAATCCACAAAAATGCCGCACAGAAGGCGTTGAGGATGCAGTTTTCCGGGAGTCCAATGGAGAGAGGCGTGCGTTGCTGAGGGAGCGAGGTGATTGATTGAGAAGAGAAGCCCATTGCACGTCTTCCACAAAACAGAAGAGTTGGTGCGAACCAGAGGAGATTAATCAAAGTGCGGAATGGCCACGTTGAGGTAGCGGATAATGTGGGTCTGCAAAATGGAACGGGAAAGCCGAGAAACATGTTCGAATAGTGGGTAATTACGTTATCAACCGCCCGAGATAATGACAGATACAAAATTGACGAGTTTCGAAAATCGATTGCCCGAAAATTGTCCATCACAAATATAACGTCATTCGACATCGTCGCGGAATGGAAAGTTCATCATTTGGAACTTATAAGGGGGGAGAGATACGTATAGAAAACGTCTAATGCATATGTAGCACGACTAAACAGAGTGAAGAAAGGATATTTCAGAATAAAAAACGGAAAATACGCTTATGAAGAACTTAACAAGGAGAATTAATTCTAAATTTCATCAACTAAAGACAGAAGAGAGAAAGAGAATTGAAATGTACAGTTAATCATTCCTTAATTAGATCTTTCTTTATTTGGGGTAGAACGATGACTCCTTGGTCTAGAGAAGGGAGTGGCAAATCCGCCAAAATTGACGTGTTACACATATGATCAGAAATGGAGTATTGGAGTCGTAGAAATTTTAAAAATATAAATGTATTGCACAATGTACAGTCTAAAACACATACTTATATACATAAAATATCCTAATGCTGAGTACGAGCGAGCGCATTTTTCATATTTTATGGAGCTCATCTAGAATATAAATGAAATAATCGACGCACACACCATAAAAAGTTGGCCACCCCGTGTAAAAAGCCTCTGAAATTTTGTGTTGCACCGGATTGAGGAGGCATTTTGATGATAATTTTAACGAAAAACTTTTTCTAGGTCATCGTAAATCCGTGGAAAGTGAAATAAAAGCTAAAACACATCGGAAAGAGTGTGTAGCAAATTACAATTTACTTAATAACTTGATATTTTCATTTCCCTGGGGATTGATTTTGGCGACCTACTTCGTTAGCGTCAGAACATCATCAAGGAATTTAAAAGCTGTTTAACTCAAACACATATGGAGAGAAGGGATTACAGTGAAAGAAGATAATACATATGGGTACTGATTCTTGATATCTGGTTTCGTTCGCCAGGAATTCTCAGCAACCTGTGATTGTGACCTGATAGAGAAAAGCTAAGACAAAACTCGAATTAAAGATTGCTGAGGTGGGTAACTGAAAATCGCAGAAGCTATTAATTATAGTTTAATTAACTAAACCCGGTTAGGCAAAGGTTTTGGGTTTTCACACTGTTACATATATATGGCATGGTATATTTATATTTTCCATTATAATATGCACGTAAGTAGTTATGACTTTTTTCTTATAATTAATGTTTATTGCTATAGTACTCTGATGGGTGAAACTATTGCTTCCAGAGTTTCAGCTCGAGATGGAATTTGGCAATTTTCCAAACTTTCATAAAATATTACTATTCAAATCACTATTATATAAAATAATGATGAGACGCAGTAATTGAAGTAGCACATCTACCTGTATGCGATGAAAATTATCACCAGCAAGGATTAGAATAAATTTCTCATCATTTCTGAGTAACTTCAATGTCTATGCGGCTAAACGATCTACTATATCTCTTTCGTGCCCTATATTTTCCGATAATTGGATCAATGGGTCGCCCCGTAAATTCGGATGAAATCGGCTGCGTCCAAACATTTTATCAAAATTGGGACGCCGGACAAGATCACTGAATGTGTATCTGGAAATCATGAGAACTAGAGGTAGCGGATGAAGGGGTTTGGGTGCAAATTGGAATGTGAACAAGATCCTTGGCGAAGGAAAAGAGAGATACAGCGAGGCCTTAATGGTTCGATTAAAAGCATGAGCAAATAAAAGGGATGGTTTTCTCGGAGAGGCGATCGGGAGCGGTTTTCGAAGGGACGGCATGTTTGGGAAGGGAAAAGTACAGGTTGAAACGAGATAGGAAAAGGGAAAAAGAGGAAAGGATAAAGAGAATCTGACCCTTCTGAACGAAGGTTTTGCGGGGGTAAGCCACACTGCTATCATGAAAGAGAAGGGCTGAAATGACCGCTGGAAAAAGAGAGGGAGAGAAGAAAAACTGCCACTTCTATCTCTTTCTTCTGCGGAGGGTTACAAGCGAGGGATGGAGCTGTCTGCGGGATAGAAAGGGTTATTTCTTGAGGAAGGATAACACGAGGGGTGCAATGGAAACAAAAGAATGGGCGGAAAAAGAATCTCGAGCCAAAAAAATAAAAAGAGACGGGAAAAATTGATCCTGTAGAAGGAGAATGTGGGTTGAAAGTGATAGGCGAAAGCGGAGCTCAAAAATGTGAGGCTAATGGCGAAGTCATGTGTAAACACTGCGGAAAAATGAGGCAATCAGTCACTGTCTACGACTCACTTGTTGGCCATCCTGCTTTCCCACGAAAAATTCTGTTTACTCCGATAAAGATAGAAATAAATTTTAAATATCTAACATTAAAGGCTATTAGGATTTCGCATTCATTGTTAGTGTGAAGCAGTTAAATTTTATTTCGACCAAAGTCTTACAAGAAATATTCTTGTAAGAATGGCGAGTGATATTTAACTTGTAAATTAGAAAACAAAATTTGTGTTAGGGTGTTATATTGTATGCTATACTAAAAAAATATAGAATATATTCATAGGAGAAGTTGAAAGATACTTTCAGCTTTTAAAATTTACAATACTCTTCAAAAATATTTTAATATTTTATTTTGCAGTTTCAAATTTTCTTACCAAACGCCATTTTCCATTGTTGTTTGCTAATCTACTTTTTTCCGAAATATCATCGAGCAGATTTTATCTTCCTCTTTCCGCTCGCTTTCTTCAAATTACAAAACTTTTTTGAGAATGAAAATGTTAAATCTCTGTAAGCACCATATAGGATTTTCTCAAAAAAGTAGTTAATTCTCCTGTTCTACTCTATTGTTGATGTAAACTCTATATATATATCGTATACTCTATAAATAGTTTTTCCTTCTTTAAATAATAATTAATGACAAATCTCTTGCATTACTTATTTCTGAAGCAACTTAGACCACCATTCATCAGACTTTTCCTACTTCTCGAGAGATTCCGTTCTTCTCCTAATAAGATTAAAAGTCAGAATTGTTAATAAATTAGAGATGGAGCTCATACTTTGTTTTAGGTAATCAACGCGTGTTGAAGTCTTAAAAGAAAAGGAAAAGATGAGACCTGATAAGTTTATTCCTCCTCCTAGGTGCAGCTGATAGTCCTGACTCCATATATACAGAAACGATGATTACTGTAATTCCCCTTTACTAACTTACTATCCTCAAATGAAATACGTCAGGCCATCATTCAAATTACATTCCCTGTCAACGTTCTTTCACAATGATAGCACTGTTTGATCTAATGTTATTCAAACAATTTACCGTAAGTGATTAATGTTAAACACGTATCAAGCGATGGCACTACAGCGACTGCTACCAGACTTCGAAAGTGTACGTTAATAATTCCGAACACCTTCCCGGAGAAGGTATTGAAATTCCAGCATGAAACTCGATTTCAGCGAAAAGTTGGGAGATAAGGCTCCTCGAGGAATTAAACGAGAAATGCCTGCCCCATGCTCTTTTTACTGTCTGGCAGAATCTTTCCATAAATGCGAACCTAGCCCTTGCCGTTTTTCTCTCTGCCTAGATCAAACAGCAAAGAATTACTCAAATATCACACAAGTTGAATTCCGTTTTTTGAGCTAAAACTCTGATCTCGCAAGCTTTGGCTAATTCAGCGATATATTTAAGTTATCCTTTTGTCAGTAAAAACTCCATCACACATTCCATTCATTCATTCCAACATTCTTCTTTCTCCTTCCACCACGGCAATTATCATCTGATAAAAGAAATCATATGAAGTAAGGAAGAAAACGGAAATCCGTATCGGCGCCTGGACCATTTTTCTTTCATATTATACCTACGAAAAAAGAATTTTAAATGTATACTTACTTTTAATGTATATTTTAGAATTCTATTTTCATAAAATATAATACCGATTACCTGTTCATTAAGACCTCTGCCATTCAACGCATTTCCCTTTCATTCATTATATTTTATGCATTGGATATTTTCTTTGACTTTTACGTTGAATTGTAACTGACAAAGCTTATTAGCGCATATAAAATTATTTTATTAGAGTTGTAGAAGTTTACTTGCTATATAAGTTGTTATTACAGAATCCTGTATGTTTTTTTCTTAAAGAGTTATGTTTCTATCGACTAAAATTCGGCGATTTTGGTTTTACTGCTTTCGTATTCAGGTCTTAGATTACCTCCTTTTAGGTATGTTTTTGTCAGTATGGTAGGTCTCACAGCTTTTTCTCCACCTCTGTTGAGGATTTTTCCCTGCGGATATTTTTTATCTTTCGTAATTTACTAAGGATTCTTATAACTACTCAGCATAATTTTCCTTCATTTTCATTTCCAATTGACTAAATTTACTGGAGAAAAATGGATAAAGCGACTTGACACGCGGCGTGCACCTGTGAAAAATTCTTACTGGTACTCGAACCTAAAACCTAGAACCCAAATTTCCGGTCGGTTGCCTAGTCTGATGGATGACACAAGCAACCGGCAATTGTGAGATCCGGGCTCGAATCCCGAGATCTTCAGACTATGCTGTCCGTTTCTCATTGAAAATCAATCCAATTAGTTCTAATAACTTGATTTCAATTCAACGATTGAGTATTTTTTACTAAATAGTTCTTGCAAGTCTTCTATCTAATTTACGGATTTTTTTTGAGAAGCAACGCAAATCTATGAAACTAAACTAAGGCATTTAGAAAGTATTAGTAACTCATCCCATTCATTGATGTTGAAGATGAGCATTTCGCATGTGAGTCAATAAGACTTTCCATTTACTCAAACTGACCTTTCTTGTCCACGTAATGGTTGGCACTGGGTTCCCTGAAGCCTTGCACTCCAAAGTGACTGATCCGCCTTTGCGAACCGTGACTTGTCCATTTGCTGGAGAACTTCTAATGGTCGGAGGAACTGCAAGAAAAGAAACATAATTCCATTAATTGATTGCATCGATCTCGAATAGGTAAGGAGGAGTCATTAAGTCGGAATGATCTTTTGCCTTAATGAATACTGAGAGTGGGTCAAACGAGTAATTAAGAAGGAAGAAATGGGAAAAATAAGAATTTCAGGATGAATTCGGGCATCGTAATGAAAAAAGTTAGCTTCACGTCGTGATGAATAGACATTGTAAGAGGGAGCAGAAAAATTAATTTTACGATAAATTAAAGCCATAATCACGACATGTGGATATGTACTATAAATAATACATAGAATGCGCGTATTAAATTATGACTGAGATTGATTCATCTTTCTTCGTATAAACAAAAAATTGTGTGACAGATCATTATGACGTACTGATCCCGTCTCTGACGAACAAAGCCAAATTTGTTGAGTGTTTGTCTTGCTTCGTTTGTTTTCTTGTTTCTTCATTTGATCTTATTGTTATACATAAGGATTAACATAAGGATTTTTAAACGATACTATGAGCTGTTGAAAAATTGCGATATCCTGCTAAATTCCGAATTTTTGTACCGAACTATTTTTTTAACGTGAGCGACCTGTGATGACTTGTGGTTTTGAATAGTCATTTGCTCTTCTATGCGAGGGAGCGCTGCTATGGAGAGTCTTTCAGATAGTTGTATCTTAAGCGAAAGAAAGTTAGTGATTTGAGAGGTTTGATAAACATATACATACATACAAACATACATGGGACTTTATTTGGCGAAATTGAGACTATCAAGTCCCATCTTCCATTTAAGCAATAAAATAAGAATACAAAGAAGAATACAAAATATGCAACCTTAAAAATCAAGAAAAATAAAATAATGTGAATAAAAAAGTTAAAATACATTCCGAAATATCATCGAGCAGATTTTATCTTCCTCTTTCCGCTCGCTTTCTTCAAATTACAAAACTTTTTTGAGAATGAAAATGTTAAATCTCTGTAAGCACCATATAGGATTTTCTCAAAAAAGTAGTTAATTCTCCTGTTCTACTCTATTGTTGATGTAAACTCTATATATATATCGTATACTCTATAAATAGTTTTTCCTTCTTTAAATAATAATTAATGACAAATCTCTTGCATTACTTATTTCTGAAGCAACTTAGNGAAAAAACATATTTGAAAGTTGGTTTTAATATGCTCAAGTATTTCTGAAAACTTGCCCTCTAAACTGTTCTAGCGGCAAAATTCGTCAGCACTAGGATAACTAAGTAATTTTGATGAAAATTAAAATAAATATTTCTCCGTCATTAAAGCATAAGGGAATCCATTAAGGGAGACTTGTGAACATTTTAAGGAGTGATACGAGTGCCTTGAATCATCGCATGGATGCGTCACCAAGCTTTGAATAAGCTTTCCATTTTCCAAGAAAAACTATTTCGGGCAACCTTATACGGACATCTTCTTGGCTTTAATATTCTGTAATAAAAGGAAACTCCGTAATTAAGGAAATTATTTTTTAAGAATTTTAACTTTCCCAGGGCACTTAAGCATTTTTGCTGGGCCTCGAAAATAATCACATTGTAATTCTTCCGCGAATCATACAAAATTCATCGAAAGGGAGCGCGTTAATTAAGACTACTTTTGAAAGGGAGCGCAACTCCGAGGCTACACGACACCGCCGCAGACATTTATATAAGAAAATCCCTTAAACATTAAATTTACATCGCACTTATATTTCAACGCTCTCAACCCGGCTTTTGTTCTGCGGAGGCAAATAATCCCTCTCTTTATCCGGCTGTAACATTCGCTCACAAAAACACCTTTGATATAAGCCAACTGCCTACCGCAGGTACGGGAAGATACGAGCATAAAGCACAGCGATGGTGGGGAGGCGCTGGCGGCGGCCCAAAACAAGCGAGCATCGCCCCGCGGAGCACACGGCCAATCTGCGTGCGACTGAGGATTCGTTAGTTGGCTGCTTAATTAAAGAGCCAACGGATGATTGGCGGCGAAGCCTCTCTCTTAAGGGAACAACCACATATCGGAGCATACTAAATGTATCAGCGAGCGATACAGGGAGAAGTTAAGCTGTCTTACCCATGCCGAAGGCTCTGTTGCGATGGGCGCTAAACGCTTCATGCTGTGCGGAGACATTGCAAAGTTCTGAATTGGGTCAAAGTGGTATCCTAGGCGTTCACAGGAGATATTAATAATTCACCTTGGAATCGTCAAAGGTGCGGTTGAAAATGACATCGGGATGAACATAGAGGTCTTACGGAGTTATGTGAAGCAATATCTCGTAGATATTCTGCTCCTGTCTATTGTTTTCCGAATACAAGATAAGAACTTCATTCTTATTTTCTGTTGCGGGCTTGCGGAGTATTATGAATGGCATTAGTACGTATAAATAAATAGTTAGAAGAAGATTCAGAGAAGAAATCGAACATAGCGCAATGTAAGTTGGTTACCAGTGGCTTATATTATAAAGGAGATAAAATCTTAAATAAGAAACTTTTGTATAAGTTTCCATTTTTTTGTAACTACTCTAGACCAGTGGTTAAGAGGTTCAAACATTACTGGGGGGACGATACGTTTTTCAAATTATGCGAGACTCTACGATGCAATTGCTTCCTACATAATTTCGATGACGAAGAAGAAAAAGGTTATTTGTTGTGAAGTTTCCACGAGTTTATTTTAGCAATTCCTGGGCCTGGTAACGACGCGTCGAAGCCTAAGTTACCGATAAGACTATTTTTCTTGGCACGGGTAAATGTTTCATCATTTCATTGGTCTGCGTTATGGAGACATACCACACATGCCAGAGGGAATTGATAGTTCCCCTTCTCTTTTATAACTTCACAGTTAAGTTGGCCCAGTTTCGTTCTCCAAAACGAGTTCAGTTAATAATTATTTGGTATTTTTACAATAGGACGCGAGAAAACATATTGAGAATTCAGTAGGTGCCAGTTGTTGAAAGGGTTGATTGACCACTGCTTTAGAGGTACTACTCGTGATTACATTAATATTCAGTTATCACGAAGATGTTACAACTTTCTTGATTTATCCTAAATGTGCCAAAAGAAAAATTTGTCACGAACCTCCGATCTTAGAATAAATTTAGGGTTCTTACTCACGAAAAGAGATGTTGCAAGCACGAATGATAAAAAATTGCTGGAAACCAGAACAATGTAAATGCGAGCAGGGCAAAGGGATGGTAAGGATAGCGAGGGAAGGAGCAGAGAGGAAGAAAAAGAAGAGATGCTGAAAGGTGAAGGCGACGATTGATGAAGGGAGAGAGGAGGAGGAGGTGATGATGCGGAAAATGGCTGGGAAAGGGTGAATGACGTGACATCACTACTGAGTGACGATTTATGTCCAACGGCATTTCAGAATTTACAACTGTTTGCTATCTTTTCCCCAGAATTTAGATCGGTCAACGTAAAAATATTACGTTATTGATTCTGATAGAGCTTAAGCTTTCTCTCACGATACTAGTGTAACATATTCGTCTACCACTCGGCTGGGAATACTAAGACTCGCCTGGTTTGCCTTGCCTATACACAGCCGTGCCTTATCGCTTCAGCCAATAGCACGTCATAAATTCAGCTATGATTCAATGCGCAACTGTGCTTTAAGCTGTTCATGATTTGTCATTCATTTGATAAATACGGAGGTAAGATCAATTAAAAAGAATTGATTTGTAACGGAAATTTATCCGAATTATATACGATACAAAAGTTTATATTATGAATAATTTTATAAGTTTACATGATTAATGTTTAAGGTTTATTTTGATAATTTTAAAGTGCCCTTTGTGGCTTGATGTTTTCAAAATATCGCTTCATCAGTAATAATATCATTGCAGCTCCACAGCATTGATTGAAAATCATACCATGTGCTTGGTTTGATTTCACCTTTTCCGTTAGTTTATTATCATGAGCATTTAATTAAACCAGAAAAAATTCGGGTATTACTTTATAATCACAAGACTGGAAAGCGTTTTAGCGAGAATTATTTGGCTTGGTGGTATTTATGAGGTAGACGATGCGTGTTAGCGGATGTGTTGAGCAATCAATTCGGTTTCCTTGATTTATTTATTTTATTGATTGATTCGGCATCCTTGATTTCTGATGAATCGGAAGACCCAACCTATGGTCATTAATAGCCAACTTCGCTTTCTACCGCAGTTTCACCCTTCAACATCTACGCTTACGACTTAGGACGTGACTATGATTGGGTGGTCTTGTACATGGTTTCAAATTAAACATATAACATGGTTTAAAACTAAAATGATTTCAATTTTCAATGAATCAACGACTTCTCTGAAAACAGAATTCTGAATTCTATCTTCGACCTTCAAAATTATAAACGAGTCTTGTGTCACTTGGTAGTTTCATCACCCTCAAATTTCCTACTTGACACTATTCATTTATACGTATTTTTATGATAAAATTCATCCATTATATATGCCAGAAATTTGACCTTGTCTCCTAATTTTTTTTTTCATTCGAGTCCAGCTTCTGGTATCCTTTCTAGAAATCCATCACCAACGAAAAATATATTTTAACTACTCCAAGGTTGCCACACGTTTAAGTTCTTAGTTCATCCGGTTTTATTCCTCCATTAAAATTTCCCAAGACATAAGTAGTAATAAATATAGCTCGTGGAGGGAAGAATCACGACATCGTAAATGTAAAAGTATACTGCGAAGTTAAGGCGATTAACCTCGATAGTAAATTTAACCCTTTATGGGCGACACAGGTCGGAAGTGAGTGGGGCATAAAAAATGAATATGGAGCAGAGGTGCGGCTGCGAGTGAGGGATGAAGAGTGACTGATGACTTTTCTTGGAGTGTCCGAAAGACGCTTTGAGAACAAAGAGTGGACAGCTGAAACTAATGAGTAGATTGTGGCCACGCCTCTTCTTCCTTATCCTGCATCGCCCCTGGTCTACCCATGCGATGGCCTTCAAAGAAACAGCCATTCTGTGAGTAAGCTTCAGTTTGAATACAAACAGCTAAGTAACTTTACGGCAGCAGTAATGAACAAAATAGATTTAGAGAATAGGTAAAATTTATTTTAATTGATATGAAATGAAAAGTGAAAAATCATAACAATTCCAAAATGATTTACGTACACTGCTCTCCATAGAATCCATAGATTCAAGTGAAATGTTTCACCCCCTTTAACCACAAAATGGCTCTCCCATATAAATTCTTCCTTCCACTTCCCGCACCAGCTTGACAACCACAGTTCCTTAACCCTGTTACCCTTCCCTTTCCCTACATAGCTCTTGAATAAGTTTATTTTCCTATCCTTTTCATTGTCTCATTGTTCATTGTCTTGTTCGTTCTCTTTTATAGCGTTTTTCTTCTTTTATGAATCAAAGTATCCATATGTGAATCATTGTAATTAAATATAGCAAATTGAAGCTGTCAGTATCGCAATCCGCGGATGATCAAACGTTTTACATTTTAACAAACATTAAAATGTCAAAAACAAATACTAAAACGTTTGATATGAACTTTTTAGTATTTGAGTTTAAGAGGATAAACTTATTGAAATGTGAACCAAAAATGTCAAATATTACTGGTGTTTCCAGTTTGATATGACCTGGCGGACCTCTTGTGTAAGCTCGTATTGTCGCGAAGCTTCTCTTCTGAGATAATTTCATAAATAGTCATGTACTTTCGCAAAATCTTTTGTGTGGCAATCGAACTGTAATTTGGATACAGCAGATAACTTTAAAATGAAGCTGATATTGAATATTAGAGTGAGTGATATGCAACGCTAGGTACCTACAAATTATTGATGCTCGAGAAAGAGTTAAAAGAGAGGAACTTAATGGAATGTAGTGTATGAGGTTAAAGTGTTAATTAAACTGATCGTACTGAGAGTCAGAGAACCAAAACTTATGGATTCCTTAAATTTACGATTTCCTAAACATAACTAATTCCCTTACGTACACAGAACACCAATTTAAAATTATTAATTTAGTTGACACCGCATCATTATAAGCAGACGTTTCTAGTTACTTTAGTACCATATTGCAACTTTTACGTCACGTTCACCTGCATTATTTTTCGAGCAGTTAAGCATTCAGACGATAGAGTTTGATTCCTGGAATCGAACTTAGGAATTATTATCAATTAGGCTAACCGGAAGCCCAATACGTACTTAGCTACCACTGGGTCTTATTTGCTTATCCTTGTAAAATTAACTTCCTCAGGTGAAATTCGGAGGATTAAAAAGGAGCATGAATGGGCTCCTTGGAAGGGTTCATTCATAAACCGCAGTGGATATCGTGGGCGGCGATGGAATTTCCGAGCGCACAAACACAGGCATTTACAAAGGACCTTTCCCTCCTAAAAAAACACAAGGAATCGCGGCAGGAGCGGCTCCAATTAAGCTGCGGTTTCCCCTCCTCGCTAAATGAAAAATAGTCTCTCTTGGAGACGTTGACAAATGACCTTTCATCGGAATCGGGAGGCGCGTGTATTAAACAAGAGTTAGGCCCTTTATGAACCGCTGCGTCCGACCTGAAAGCCCTCGAGGACCATCAAGACAAAAGAACCGGTCGCTTTGCTTTCCCTTCCTCTTGTGTTATTCTTCATTCGCTAGGTCCTAACGTTCTACGCCTTCGGATCAAGGTTATATATATAACATGTTGAGACATTTTATGACGTGTACTCATTGAAATCAAGTAGGTATAACTAATTTATTATACTCGTTGATTTTCAATTGTCACGCATTGCGCCACCAGTACTTTTGCTCGTTCACATCTGACATTTCCGTGCATTAACTAATATTAATGTGCATGACGAAATGAACGAATCAAATAAATGAAAATAGTTTTAATTTCAATAACTATAATTACGATAATATAACATCAGATACGACTGCTCACAATCTAATGATTCCTCGTAAAAATTGCAAGTTTAACCGCAGTCTAACAACAATGCGTGCCGTCACAGAAATTATCAGTAGATACTATTCCTTCGACAGAAATACCCATTATAATCATTTTCAATAGAAATATCTATTATAATAATAACATTAACAGATGTCTTCAAGATGGAAAAAAACGATAAATAAAAGAAAGCTAGCGGTGTTTCGTCATTAAGAGTTCCAATCGCCGTCTAAAATTGTCAGTAAGTAAAATTCGGAAAGATGAAGAAAAGCGGTACTTTCCACATGTCAAAAGATGTGAAGAAAGAACGAATGGGACAAAGAACTGTAGGGGGAATTGATATCGAAATGCTGTCAGGACTTAGCAGCTGTGCTGCCACTCAAAGAATTGGCGAGAAGTCGAAATACTAGAACGTAAGGACAGAATCGGCATGTGGGTGTCATCTCCATGACAGGCGGCGATTCCTCCTCCTTCCGATAGATGGCGCGGGAAGAGAACTGACGTGCGATAGGCCCAAAATGGAAATTCCTTAAAAGGGATGTTTCAAGATCATATCAGATTAAAGGAAACCGTAAACATTTACAGAGACCATTCGATAAAGATAGTGTGGTACTTTGAGCGTGAGATAGTTCAGCTTCAGAAAATTGTATTACTGGATAAGGGATAGAATTCTACACCCGTGGAAGGTTACATGTAGTATGTGAATCGTTCAGAATAACAAGTAAACTAAAAATATAAAAATGAAAAATCTTTCATCATGAAAGCTTATATGAGTACGATTGGTTTCGCCGAGTGTCAATGAAGATTTTCTTTTAGCAATGGACGTTTCCAGTGCTCCGAATCTTCCACATGAGCGGACAATTTGCACAATCGAGCCCGGATCTCGAAAGATAACACTTTCATTCTCATTGAAGCTATTGGTTCTTCGGCAATATAAAGAGCATTCGGACCTTCCTGAAATCCTGATTTTCTGACGTCATAAGAATCTGTGAGCAAGTATGCACGTCCTATCACAAAATGCGAAAAATAGGAATTCGTGAAATTGGGTTTAATTATTCAAACTATGACAACTTTTTCGTTTGCTAAAGACCACATATATTATCATCGAATTGATCAATATACAACAACGGGTTTGATTTAAAAGGAAAGCCACAAATATTTACACTGCTCATAAAAGTACGATCTAAGACTGAATTTGTTTAAAAACTAGCCAAAGCAGTTAGTTCCCGAAATTCGAATTTCCGAAGAATATCTAGTTCATCAAACACTATCATAGCTTAAATACATCTTTTTACAATGTGAGACTTCGGTTCGCCGTCCTCTGTACTTTAAGCGTTCAATAGGACGAAAAAGTAACACCTATTCCAGGAAATATCTCCAAAATATAACTTAAAGTAAACTTTGAGCAGATTAATTGCCATCAAATTTGGAGGTATATCAGGGATGAAAACAAACATATCCGTCTCAAAAAATGAAACGTACCAATTTAGAATCACTCACGCAGCTTTTCTCCCAGACCATCCATTGACCAGTCATTATTAACTCAGTCTCTACTAGTTCTCCCACATACTCTAATACTAAAGTACAATAAAAAATGAATTCCTTCTAGGCAGAGTGCCAAGGTTTTTTTCTAGCCCATTTACTCTTTTGTAGAATTTCTTAAAAACGTTTTTAATTTATCGTCATCATAAGTTTTCCTGTTTTCGGTAGGTTCATATGCCCAAATATTCTGCACAAATCGCCATTTCTTTCACATCCCGGTAACCCACCCCACCCTTCATGTCATCTAACAACTTTTTTCCCTATCTTCCCCTTTGCTTTTTCCCTTGAATTCTTCCCTCAGTAACATTCTTTAGCAATCCCTCTCCCCTCAATGTTTGGGTCAACCATTTCTTCTGTTGACGTTTAATTACTTCAATTAAAACCCTCTCTTCCCCAACCGTTTCTAGTACCTCTTTGTTTTTCTATCGACCCAACCTACTCTTTCCATTCTACGCCATACCCTAATCTCGAACGCCTCTATTTTTTTGTCCTCCTTTTGTAAGGTCCACGTTTCACACCCATATAGAAAAACACTCTACACCAAGGATTTTACCATTCTTTTTCTGATTCCTTTATCAAGACCTCTGTTCATTTCACAAAAGCTTCCTTGGCCTATGCTATTCCTTGTCGAACCTCATCTGTTCCATCCCAAAAAAGAACACTTCCCAAGTAAGACAAATTATCTACCTGTTTTAGTTGCTGACCATCTACTCTGATCATTAACTTAGCTTTCTTTCTTTGGTAAATTCCAATACTTTTTCCATTATTAATTTTTGCATAGAATATTGTTCAACAACTTGATTTTTCAATGGAATTCCATGGTCAATCTCCACATTTAAGCCACAAATATCGCCAATTCCCGTAATAGATTTATTTTTAACTATCATAATCTAATTATATCATCATATAGTATATATAATAATATAATGATATCAGTTACCCGGGGCCTCAGACCAGAATATCCATATGGAACATTGATTTCAGCTGAACTCCACCAAATTAATTTCGAAGATTATTCCTCCACTACCAGAGAAACGGCCTTAAATGCCATAGAAAGCTTCTCAAAAACTTCTAAAAATGACTCTAGACAAGACACCAAAGAATCAAAACTTTAGAAAGGTTTTAATCATGAGTAACCCTTTTCGTCCATCCCACTGATGAAATCAATCGGTTAGGCCGGTGACCGTTTCGTCACTAATATGCTGAAGCTAACCAAATTCCAAGTCCTCAACTATTCAAATGAGAAGCGAGAAAAAGGACCGAAGAATTAAACGAATCGGAGAATCGTTGGAGCGCTTAGCCGATTTCGGGGGGTGGAACAATGAACCCAAATTTTCTATCCCTGCAACCCTTTTTCATCCGCTTATACGTCAACCCTTCCAAGAGGACTCGAGTCTCGACGTAACCCCGTCCACGGATCATTCCTTTGCAAAAGTAACTTATCATATCCTAGCCGAAAGGGGCTCCCCTTTCATCCCATTTAAATGCGGCCGTTTGATTCCGCCCGATGATGCGAGGAATAAGTCTCTTATTCATTCCGCTCACCCCCTTTCATCCCCTTATTTCCCCCCCTTTCAATCTCCTTTATCTCTCAGAGCCGTGTCCTAGTTCAATTATTATGCCTCGGGGAAAGAAGCAGAGGTCGAGGTGCCTTTAAAAACTGCTCATCCGTGATCTTATTCGGCGTTTGAGATGAGGAATTTTTTCTCCCGCGCGACGTGAATCCCTCGGATTCAGCGATTAAAAGAAGAGAGCGAACCCTTTCCGCGAATTTTGTTCGGGACATTATTTCTCGCATCGCTTCCAAAACATCTCTGAAAACTAATCGGCGATTCCTTTGTCATCCGCAGATTTATCGAAGAGATCGGAGATTTTTCTATCTTACAATATGAGTTTATTACACCGGGAAATATTCTTCGGATTTATATTTTACTATGAAAATGAGCCCTATCAAGGTACACGTACAAGTTTTGATTGGGTATTTTCCAAGAAGTGTATTCGTTTTTTTATCGCGAGATAAGAGCGGGCTCGTTTCTAGCTGCGCTCAAAATTTGATAATCGCCAAATATAAGGTTCGGATGTCATTTTCGTATTTGCTGACCCGTAACGGATGCTGAGGGCTAAACATTTCGCGTTTCTCAATTTCCATACAATAATTTAACTTTTTATCCATCAGAATCAGTTATATTTAGGAGATGAAAATTTTAATCTTTCTTTCGAAAAAATTTAAAATGCTGGATTTAATTTAGGCGTCAATAGATGATGCCAAATGTTTTAAATATTTAAACTAGATCAAATCGTAATTTTTGGAGATTTCCACTATGCATATAGTAATAAAAAGGGAGGAATGTTACCACGTTTATCTAAGATCTAATAAACATGTGTACACGAGGACTATTTTCGAACAACGTATATATAGAGTAGAGTAAAAACGTCATTATTGCAGGTGAGATTGGGACTATGTAGTCCCATCTTACATATAAACCATATATGGAGGGGGAATGTGTGTAAATACAAATTCCTGTCTTCAGAGAATTGCTCCATCCTAATAATTTTCAATCTATAGAAGCGCGACACGTTATGTTCAACCCTTGCTAAGAAACCGTACTTCTGAGAATGGTTTTGATTTAAGTTCTGTTTGGAATTCGTCCAAATACTTATCAGAGGGTCTGAAGATGATCATTATTTTTCATTGTATGGTTCCTGACAGGTCATCACGTCTCCATAGCTATCTCGGGGCGAAGAATAGAGAAAATCTAACCACCCCGACAATTTTATCTGTATAATTCAACTGTGAAATAGATGTTTGTTTTCTTGAAGTAGTATTACTTGAAAACTACGATAGAACCGAATCCTCGAAGTTGCAATTCCAGAAGAATATATATGGATATGAAGGATCTAGAAGATCAACTCTACTACAATTGGCCTTGAGTTCCTTTACTGCGGCATTGGACGAGTATCTTTTATTGCATCGGCACAGTTTCCGAATCATCTTCGGGTCTCACGAATTGTCCCCACCGCCTCGCCATTATGAAGATCCTCTTCTCCTTGTTATCCTTTGTTGCGCCCGCCTTTCCATTGCCTCTTCATTTCCCTACTCCCATAAAAGGAGGACTGCTTTATCTTTTATGTGAGTATCGCTGCCTTTTGCCCTCACACAAATATTCCTTCCGCTTTGCGCTCCTTATATCGAGAAGGAAACGGAAGGAAAAGATGAAAGGGGAGAAAGAGATCTTATTTGGGAAGCCGCTCATTCCGACTCAGCTTCACGTTCCGCTACCCCCTGCTTCCTTCCTCTCCCATGCTCCAAGAACATTGGAATGTAATTCTGCTCTTGTTTTACGTGCGGGTATGGAGGTCATTACGGAAGCTCCTCGACACTCACGACATGTTCATTCTTGATTACCGTTCTCTAGTTTCATATGATGCAACACTCATTCACTTCGTCTAATGTTGGTCTCGCAGCCTTTGGGTATTATTTACGTGTGAAACAAAAATTTTACCGAGAGACAATGTTGTCCACACATTCTTTGATAATAGAACATTAAAGAATAATACGGCCACTCAGAAAAAAACACCGTTAATTATTACTATACTGCATATTACGGCGTCTATTATTAATGGAATTGGCCACTGATGATTAAGTTAATTAATATATATTAATTTATATTAATAAAACTATACTTTATAAATACTGTAATGCAGTTAGGTTATATTTCTTCATCGATCAACATAACAGTGTTTCTCATTTTAATAATATAAATGCAAAGAATTATTTGGGCATCACGAAATAGAAAGAAGCTATTTTGTATAAATCTGGCATACATGAGATTAATTGCTCTGAATGTGGTTATGTGGTTTGAAGTACATTGGACAAAAAAGCAGGATTATAATGAGATTCAAGAACCACCTCGCACATTTTAAATCCGGAAAATTTCAGCCACTCAGTGTAGCAAGGCACATGGAATAATTTTCAAACATTTCTGTTGATGATCTTAAGCCGATTCATAATTCCAATAGTGATGCTTTAGAAAATTTACATAATCTTAAAAATAGGGAATACATAATGAATTCCAATATTGACTTTAACATGATTTATACAGATTATTGGTTTTAGTTTCTTAACCGGTTTTCCCGCTTCCGGACATGTTTGCTATTAATGACCAATAGTAGAAGCCGTCAATATGTGGAATTCCATCAGGTATGAATAAAAAACACTGTAAGAATTCCAAAATATATTTCCTCAACGCGACCGGTTTCAACTAATACATTCTAGATAGTGACAGCTTCTACCATTGATCTGATTATATAATGGTAGAAACCGGTCGTGTTGAGGAAATATATTGTGGAATTTTTACTCAGTGTTTGCTATTTGTCTCTTATTCTGTCTTTACCCTGATGAGGCCCTTGTGGATGGCCAAATACGCATAGGGTAGTGGTTGTTGGTTAATGGCTTTTGGAGTTATTGCAATGTTAATTACTATAAAGATATAATTCGCAACTACATAGCATTAACAGTATCTTCTACCCCTGAAGACGAAGGCTATTGAAATGTAAATCGGGTGATTTATAAAAGGTCGGTTATTCCGGACTTCCGATGTTTGCAGAACTGCTCGCAACGAAGGTACGGATTATCGGAAGTACGGTTTTAGAGGCGTTTTTAAATATCTAAAGAAGAAGCTTTAAAATAAAATAATTCTGAGAACTGTACAAAACTTAGGTGGAATGTAAAATATTAATCGAACACTCTCTTATGCAAGAAAGTCGCCTGAGGATAGAACTGGAGGGAATATTGGAAGGGAAATATTGTACCAGAAGCTCTAGATTTAACTGTGAGACGCAGGTAATGGTGTTATACCGTAAATAAGAGCAAGAATCGTAATAAAATTAGCCAAAAATAGAGGAATTCCAAGATATTGAAATTGAATACAGCCAAATTTAATCGCGGGAATTCGTTTCCCTTAAACCCGATGTTCTTCTGCTAAGCAGGATCAAAATTAGTAGAGAGACCTTTTATTGGTAAGGTTAGGCCCATGGGGGTTTCTTCCACCTAACCTCGTACGTCGTTATATACATAGATTAATTGAAAACAAATAGTAGCAGTTGTGTGAGGGATAAAAACCTTTGCAGCTAAAGTTTGACAAAAGAAACCCACCTCACTGGAAAACTAAAACCGCAAAAGAAAAAAAACAGAAAACCGCGAAAGCAGTTGAAAAAATTACCAAAGCACGGATGCAATAATTAATATAAATATTGAAAATATTCAAGAAAATGAAAAAAGAAAATGAAATATTTACGATAGGTATCTAAATTCCGAACAAATCGCCATTTCCAGTAGGAAGTCCGGCTAGAATATTAAAAGAACTGGCAGAAAGCGTTGCGCCATACCTCCGAATTATATTATATAAGTCAATAATCGAAGGTAGTGTCCCAATAGATTGGAAGCTAACGAATGTTACACGTGTTTATAAAAACGGATCGAAGAAGGACCCAGGAAATTATAGACCTATATCATTAACTTCCCTCTCTGGTAAAATAAAGGAGCACATCGTTGTTAGCTCACTCATGAAGTTCCTAGATAGTAATCGATTCCTCTGTAAAAACCAGCATGGCTCGGACGCAGGCTGGGAATCCTTGAAAGAAAGGAGATTGGAAGCTAGGCTGCGATCACTTGATAAATTTCGAGACAGTGCGTTTGCGGAAGACGTAATGAATATTATGCGACCCCCCTGCTATTTTGGCAGATCTGACAATGAGCGTAAAACAAGGGAAATAGATGCTAGGACTAGCCGTTTTAAGGACTCATTCTTTCCGCGAACGATACGCGATAACAATATGTTAATAAATAGTCCGAACCCTTGGTGTTTTCACCCCCTGCCATACACCAAAAGGCGGCTTGTAGATGTAGATGAAGAAAGAAAAACATGAAAACAAGATGGGTATAATTTATATTGCCAGGTTACTTACGAATTACTGAAAAACGTAACTGAAATAGCATAATAAATAGCACAAGGAACCAGCTATGCGATTTTTTAAACATTTAAACAGTATATTATTTATAAGCGTAAAAAGTTATAATTAAGCCAAATTTACGTACTGCCTTATTCGTTATGGTTATTTACATATTTTCACCTTTTCTCTAGGAAATCAATTCCCGTAGAATGACTTCCAAAATATGCATTTCTCTGTAAACCTTAGCGCTATCTAGAAGACAGACAGACGAGTCTCTGGCTCCAAGGATCCAGAGTATTGTTTTTTGTGAAATTTAGAATCTAATTATCCACCATTACTCCCACTACATGTTTTGGAATGAAATGCAGAAGTTTAAAGAGAACAGTGCCGCGGATTAAAGTCATCCCGTACGTGCACTCCGTACCACACGAAGCCGACAAAACATGAAAGGAGGAATCTGGAGCAGCCTTCGTTTTTTCTTCAAACAGATTGCGTTATCTTTTTATCATTCCCCGGGAGAGGGCGTGTGTGCACTGAGAGAAAGGCCTTTATGAATATTCAGAGTATCCACATTTGAGTTACATTCGTAAATTTTAACACGGAAGAAGACTCGGAAATAAAGAATATATGCGTATCGTGACTCGAATCACTAAAGTTCAACTGCTCCAATATAGCAACGTCTGAAATATTTTCGCAAAATTCTCCATAGCACGGTAGCAAGATTTATTTTCGAAAATATTCCACGTAATTATTCAAAGAAGAGATTCACTAATCGCTCTTGATTTAAGGGACGTTAAACGCCTTCCTCCTCACTACTGCTTCCTTAATATTTTGTAAAAAATCACAGTTAATTATGCTTCTTCTATTTAAGCAGCATTTAAAAAATCAGATCAGATACTAAGCGAAGAATAAATCGCTGCGAGAGCAGAAAGATTATAAATAAACAGCTATGAAATAAAATCAGTAGGTATACATAATGATCAATCAAGATACATATAAATATCCATTTTAAAAATGCTAAGATGAGTGCCAAGCAAGCAAGAAGTTCTCCACTAACTGACCAATGACCCTACGGATCAATGGAGAGCACATCAGTCATTTGCGTTTCGCAGATGATATAGTACTCTTCGCAACCAACGGTGAAGATCTAGCATCAAGACTTCAAGAACTGAACGCGGCTGGGCAGAAAATAGGACTCAGGATAAACTTATCGAAAACTAAGGTAATGTATAATTCTTTTGCAGCACAAGTACCAATCCTACTACAAGAGGTACCCCTTGATGTTTGTTCAGAGTACACCTACCTGGGACAACTGGTTACGACAGGAGAGAAAAACAGGATTAATGAAGTGAATCGAAGAATCAAACTAGGCTGGAGTGCCTTCGGAAGGAACGCCCATATTCTGAAGTCGAAAATGCCAATGGTCTTGAAGAGAAAGGTCTTCAACCAATGCATTCTACCAGTATTGCCACATGGAAGTGAAACATGGGTGTTAAACGCAGCAATAACCCAGCGACTTCAGACTACACAAAGAAGCATGGAACGATGCATGCTTGGAATCACAAGAAGAGACAGGAAACGCAACACCTGGGTTAGGAAGATAACAGGAGTGACAGACATCATAGATAAGGTAAGATCACTGAAATGGATGTGGGCAGGCCATGTTGCAAGGAGAAACGGCAACCGATGGACATCAGCAGTTCTGAAGTGGATACCAAGAGACGTGAAGAGACCAAGAAGAAGACCAAAGGACCGATGGAACAGAACCATAATTCAGTATTATGGGTAACATGGCAATGAGAAGCTCAGAATAGAGAGAATTGGAAAGCGCTTGGAGAGGCCTACATCCGACGTCGGATTGAAAATGGCTGATGATGATGACATGATATACCTTGTAGAAAGAGGAAAATTCAATTTTGAAAGAGGACTTACGTAAATTAATCATGTGGATGATGAAGAAAATATTCAAGCAAAATCGCAGCTGAGAACAGATCAGAGATCCCGATTAGCCAAGTGGACACCACGTTTACCTTTAGAGGAATCGGTCGCGGGTTCGATTCCCGGTGGGAGCTCATAGATGCGAAGTGACCTTACTTATCGAAGCACTATTAATCATACTACTATTGACTTCAGAGTAACGGATAAGCAAGATTATAAGACAAATTTCAATTGAGATGACTCCTTCCAGAAATACTAGTCCGGCTAGAATATTAAAAGAACTGGCAGAAACCTTTCGGTAGGTCCATGTGCCCTAATATTCCCTATTCATAGCCCTTTCTTTCGCTACCTGGTAACTTACCCCATCCTTTATGTCATCTAACATTTTTTGCCTTTGCCTTCCCCTCTGTCTTTTCCCTTGCATTCTACCCTCTATTACATTATTCAGCAATCCCTCTCCTCTCAATATCTGACCCACCCATTTCTTTTGTCGGCGCTTAATTACTTCAATTAAAACCCTTTCCTCCCCAACCATTTCTAGCACCTCTATGTTTGTTTTTCTATCCACCCAGCTCACCTTCTCCATTCTACGCTACACCCACATCTCAAATGCCTCCAATCTTTTGATGTCCTCTTTTCGTAAGGTCCACGTTTCACACCCATATAGCAAAACACTCCATATCAAGGATTTTACCAATCTTTTCCTGATTCCTTTATCGATACCCTTTGTCATTAATTCCCTTCGCTTCATAAAAGCTTCCTTGGCCAATGCTACTCTTTTTCGAACCTCATCTCCACACCTCCCATCCCAAGATAGAACACTACCCAAGTAGAATTTGTCCACCTGCTCTAGTTTTTCCCCAGTTAGCAACCGATTAATAGCAGCAAAGTTTTGATTACGTTATTAAACACGGAAGAGACTAATGTTGTGAAAGTATTAGCCTAATTGATTAAGCATAGCTTCACTGTTACTTAAATACAATCAAGTTATCCAGAATGAATGAGCTCTCCCGATGGTTAAATATCAGTGCATCGACGCTTATTCCAAAGTATTCAAAGGCTCAAAACCTCGTAAAGCAATTTCAAACAGGGTTAACATGTAACTATTAAACTGAGCGCCGTCGATAAAAATAACCTCACACCTCTGCATTAATTAAAACCTCTTACGTCTTTCATCAGGAAGACTTTTATCTTCTTTAAAATTCTCCGGCAGGCCTCGTTACTTTGACTACCTCTCGTTTTTTCTTACCTTTAATCTTTAACGCAAGTTGCTCCATCCAGAACTTTTAAGATTGAGACTTTCTCCTTTGACCTCCCGTTCCCCCATCCGATCCATACTGCCCCTTTCCCGCCGCGTCTATCTTCGCAGACTCCCTAATAACTCCTCTTCCCTCCATTTTGCAAACTAGGCACTTAAGAGCGTTTGATTCTACTTTCTAAAGAGAATTATGACCGGATTCTTCAGCGGAGAGATACTGCATGCACCTCTTCTGCTTCGGCTGAGTACTTGACGGCTTAAAGATTGCACTCAAAGAGATGTGGGCGCGAAGGGTTCTTTTAGCAGGGAAAGAAAGCATTGTTATCAAAGAAAAGAAATGCAAATTGGCAATCCACATGGCAATGACCATGGAAAGCAAAATACTTGCGTTGCAACATCTCACCAAGCATTTACTTTTCAAATGAAATCAAAACAACGAGCGAATTGTACTTCGAAAATATTTAGTTTCCTAGTAGTCTCCTAGCTTGCCAAAATTAGCCTTTAAAAGTTTCATTTACGGCGGTGTTTTAAAGAGATCGCCGGTATGCAGGTGTTATTAACTTTAGCCTGTTCCAAGCACTTCAATTCAGCGAATAATATAATCTATTTGTAATTACTAACGCGTTCAATCATGATGAAAATCGGTCTACGGGAAGTCTTCCTCCAAATCTGGGTGAATTCTAAAAGGATTATTTCAAAATTTCCTTTGGTTTCACGATGAAATTTAACTGAGTGATTACTTTAATCGATATTTCGCTGATTCTAAAATTGCTATAGATTCAAAAAATCGTACCGTTCGTAGCGTGCATATTATCACTAAAGAAGAGAACCATCTTAGAGGATAGGACTTTAACCAGAAAGGACTTACGGTAACTGTTGATAACATTCTAATTTAAATCATCTGGATACTAAATGAAATCTTGTTATACTTCACTTGAAGGTTGAACAGAAGTCTGCGAAGGCTGGGAGTGTGTGAAAAAGTACAACGGAACAGGATTATTGGAGGAGGGGTAGTCCACCGGTGTTACATGGTTGCAACATTTTAAATTAAAATCCTTTTTCTTTTTTTTGTTGTCTTCTAGGAATCCTTAATTTTATGCAACCCTGAACATTTATACAAGTGTCCTGTACTTCAAACGTTTTTTTAATTTAAATACTTAAGCAAAGAAAAGTTTTCGAGAAAATTTGCTTTAATAATCAAATATTGTTATGAACTATTTCTTGAAGTTATACGTCGGCTTTTAACGATTTTTTATTTGTTAATTAATTTTGAGCACCTAAAATAGGTTCCTAAATAATTCAAAAAATCATATCTTTCGTAGGGTGTTTATGATTAATACCATCATGTATTTAGACAGTCACGTTTTACGAGTATTTATTTTCCGTATTAAGAGAGCGGGCAAATGGCTGTTTCACCAATCGTAAAAATACAAGCTTAGAGAATAGTGATTATTGATCTACGTGCATATATATGTATATATAGTAATATTTGAGGATAATTTGCATACGGTCGCAACACAGCACCAAAGAAAATTCTCCTCATAATAAGTCTCTGGTAATTGCTCTCTTAATCCTGTTTCGTCGCTATTCCATCAAAGCTCCGCATCATTGGCACGAACGTGCATTATCCGTTCTTATCTGCGCGTTGATGAATGGCGAATCTCATTCCTGTACAAGAGAAGGCCTTTAATCATCAGATCGAGTCATAGCCTACCGATCTCCTCATTTGCAGTTAAGTCTTTTTAATCTTTTAGCAACAGCTCCAATTCCCTCTCTCAGATGATTATTTGAGCGCAGCTAAGCTATCGTAAGAAGACTGAATCCAACGTAAACAGGGTACGAATAAATTGACAAGTGTGAAATGAGTATAAGGCTTATATGTTCGCAAATGATTTCGCCTTGTATATCTTAGAGGAACACCCAGGGTTTGCATTCAAGGCTATTTCACCATGGTATATTCTACTTCGAGAATTAATATCAAGTTGGGAAAGGATGTTTTCAGCGGTTGCGCCGAATTTCTGCGAATCAGCGGGTGAATTTCGAAAATTAAACGCGTGTAAATAATTGCAAGCGTTGATGAGAATTGGCAAAGTCTAATACAGCGAAATTGTCTCCATGCTTTAATGCGTCAGTTTAGTGCCTTGATTCCATTCGAAAATGAGAGAAAGTTCAGCGAAGAAGGCTTTATTTTAGAAGGGAATACTAGGAATAGTCGGCAAGCGTTATCAAGATGCTTCTTGATATAGAATCAAAATTGTTCGAAGAATGGACTGCGGTTATCTTAGTGTAATCGATTCTCCGTGGACCCTTTAAGCACTTTAATTAAAAAATTTTAGCAAAAGTTTTGATCACCTGCGTAAGTAACCCCCCTGGTTGGCGGGGTAAATACATAGATACGAATTCAATAAGTCAAGAGAAGTTATATGCTACCAAAACATATATAATAGATAGAAGGAAAAACGATATTAACTCAAGAGTTGTAAGGTTAGCATGCCTACTCTCAACGCCACCGAGGCCAAATTGTCGAAATTTTCGAGGTAGAATATAGATTTCGAAACTAAACGCATTGCCTCAATACGAGAATTTCCACACACTCATATTTTATAATGTTTTCTTCTTCCGTACATTCGACGAATCCTATCCTTCTTCAATCTCAACTTTACTTCTTTACTTTTCTCTACATATATAATGGATGGAAGAAAAAACGATATTAACTTATGAGTTGTAAGGTTAGCATGCCTCGAAATTTTCGAGGTAGAATATAGATTTAGAAACTAAACGCATTTCCACGCACTCATATTTTATAGTGTTTTCTTCTTTTCATACATTCGACGAATCTTATCATTCTTCAATCTCAACTTTACTTCTTTACCTTTCTCTATCTCCTTTCTCCCGCCCCTTTCCTCCCACTATCCTCTCCATTCCCTTATCCTTTCACTCCCCTCTCCTCTCAATTCCTTCTTGATGTGCACGGATACAATCTTGACCGTCTGCCCTCTCTCATTATCTACACGCTTCAAATCCATATCTCACCCTTATCCGCAAAAACTCGTGAATTATCGGGCTCTCTCCAGTTAATTACCCTACCCTATCTCGCAGCGGCCATAGGCTCGGACAAATACAAAGATGCTGCGGGAGGGAAGGTACGAATAAGTAGATGTATAACTTTATTTAGGTCCTCAAATATCTGATGGGATAAAAAGGGAGAAATGACGCGAGAAACAACAGAGAGAAAAAGTAATGGGAAGGGGAAGGAGAAGGGGGACTAAATGAAAAGAGAGGAAGAAAAACGGTTAATTAAAGATAGAGTCATTAAGGAGAGGAAACAGAACGAGAGGCAAATGTAAATTCGGGGAAAGAAAGGCGGAAAAAGACGGCAAAGAAGAAGATTGGCAAACGGAGAGAGGAAATGGGAACGTGAAGGAGAATAAGGTCGGGTCGTGATAAAGAGATACTGTGGTGGGGGTGCGTAATTGCGGAGGAAATTTTCGAAGTCGCTGAGGAAGAGATGGCTGAATGGTAAGAAGAGCTCTTTTTAAATTGGCGGGAATAAGTGCGAGAAATGCGTGGGAGATTTTATTTCGGCTTGATATCGAAGGGGAGCGCGGGTATTATGTGAAAGGAAGAAGAATGGAGGGGATAAATAAGAGGGAAGAGGGAGAGATTGGAGGAAAACGGCAGCGAAGAGCGGAAAGAAAAATAGAGCGGGAGGAATGGATGTATGAGATAGAAATGCGAACGATCTTTATTGAAGTTGAGCCAAGAAAATATGGAGGGGAGAAAAGGAAGTTGAAGGAGATTGATCGAAGGAAAAGAGGATAAATAGGTTCAGGGGAATGCTGCGCCCTCTGAGAGGATGTCTGGTTACTACATCTCTAACTGGATGCTGCATTCAAAGGGTTTCCCACTTTCGAATTAAGACGTGATCTTACGTCGCTTTGCGAGGGAGGTACGTGTGTGCGTGGTTTTCATGAACATCATTACTAGAAGAAAATGATGCATCGGATACCTGAAAGAGAGCCCATTTTAAGCTTTCTTCGAAGGCATAGAAAAAGCGCAGCGCAGAAGACTTCTGCATTATGCTTCTCCGATCGACTAACTGGTAGCTTTTTTTCTCAGTGCTTTAGAAATGTTTCTCAAGACAAATTTCAAAAGTGAGGCAAACCTAAGTTGCCCAATTATAAATGTCTTGTTTAAAAATTAAAAGCTGATCATGTTAAAATTTGAAGATAGATCTACCTTAAGCACAAATATAATGAAGAAAATCACAGAGAGGACTTTTAGTAAACATTCGCGGTTGCATGATCATTCAACAATGAGAACTCTCACATAACATTAATCCTTTAATGATAGCAGATGACAGTATTTCCAACTCTTCTTGACTGAATTAAACAAAACTGAATTTTGCCAAATTTTATTGACGCTTCACTGATTCCAATCGTAGGTTAAGGTCCTATTTAAGTCTTATACCTAACTAATGCTTAACATTCACATGATACTGTTCATGATACTTTGATTCGATTCTTTTTCAACTCATAAAAATATAAACTTGCAATAATCTAATAGAAACCCCTATTACATCCGGAATATTCCCCTAAGGTCATCTGATATATATTTTTATGTTTTACTAATGATAAGCCAAGCGGTTGCATAAACATTTACCAGATTGTCATACGGGTACATTCCGGTAACCAATGTTTGGATAACCGACTCCGTCGGTATCCTTAGGATCTGAGGAGTTGTGAATCAAAATTCGTAGTATAAAAACGTCGCGAGGTATAAATAATTTGACAAATCTAAAGATATTAAAACACAGAAACTAAGTATATAGAATTCACATAAAGGCTGACCACCTACGATGATATAAACACCGTAGACCCAATTCAGTATAACGCGAATCTTTCACCTCAAATACAAGAGAGTGAATTTGAAGTTCAAAATAGAATAGAGCTATATCTAATTCTGTAAGAGAGGATATGTATATACAAGGCTGAATCTAAAATATGGATTCAAAGTATTCCTTAATCCATAGGCATCTCTCCCATAGAAGGCGGTGACTTAGGGGTATGGTAACTTTGGGAAAAAGTACTGAGATATCCCAATACATATTTAAATTGTATAGCTATCAATTTCAAAGCTTAGAATAATAATCAGTACCCTTCTAACCCGAGCCTGAGGCCTAAACAATAGGGCATTTGTAACCGAAAGTACATCGTTTTAAATTTTAAAATATTTTAAACCTATTCTAAATCTAATCCATGCAATGTACAAGGCAGAATAATTAGGCAATTGATATCTGTTTTACCAAAGTATGAAATAGCAACTGACATATTTGATAAACTTATTACACGGATGGCCGAAAGTATCACATTCTGTGCTTATATAAATGTTTACTTTGAATATTCAGTGGGAGATCTAAAAGAATGAAAAGAGAAAAGAGGAAGGAGAGGGGAAAGAGGATGGAATTATTGGGAATTTCAACGGTGAGTCATTGAAAGGAAACGAAAGCCATTAATCGGATTTTCATTTTCGCATCAGTGTGTGAGAGACCGACTTTGAAAATTCCGTTTCCACTAAAGAGCACTATCCCTACGGTATATTTCCGTGGAAATCTGTCGCAAAAACAACCATTTTCCTTGTTGGAAAGACATTGAGAGGTTATAATTTTTAGGAAGTACCTCCTCGTTCCATTTAGAACGAGGTTAAATTGATTGTATAATTTTGGAATTTTCTTTCCAAGTATTCCCAGAAGCTGAAATGCTCACGGAGAATACGCCGACAAATCCTCTAAAAGGTTTCTCTTATCCTTAACCTTCATGCTGAAAACGATGCTCATTTTAATCGAGAAGACGAAAGGAAAAGCTTTCTGGATTGACCACAAATCGTGATTACCTAAAATAAGTACGGAAAATAACGGGAAACGGCCTGAATGAGGAAATATCGTATCACTTAAATATTTCTTCATATATGGGTTTCTAGTGGGCGTTGGATTAATCTCTATTCACATCCAAATTCCGCTGGCCATCAAGGACTGGTGGCAGGGGATGTAAACACCAAGTGTTCAAATTATTTATTTGGTTTAAAAAATACCCCGTTTTGTTCGTGGACAAGAAATTGTTTTCACCACTGTTTCTTTGTTTCTTATTTTACCCCAATCGCCGGGTCGGTGGTAGTATTGGTGACGGACTGAATAAGTATTCTCGGGTTATCAACCGGGTAACTTTGTTTGTTAATACCGATGTTTCGGCAACAATCTCTCTTGCCATTTTCAAGGATGAGAACGATTCACAGGGAAAATGTCAGATCTTTCATGACGAACTCGATACCTTGAGAAGTCTGCAAAAGTAAACAAATAAATGGAGGAAATAAAATTTTCAAGTTGATGCAATGAAAATTTCTGCACAATTTTACTCGGAAATAATAAATTTGTAAATCACAAAAGAATACGAATAAATGCATACAATACATATGTTTAAAGAGGACTATATATCTGCATTCTTTCCAGTTCAGGATAGCCCGCAATAATATGTTTTTTCGTCGAAACAGTGTACAACTAATAGTAATCAAGTCATCTTCGTGAGTTTAATTTATTTAAGTGAAGTATCTTAAATTAACATTCATATTTACATCATCAATAATTTGTCATTTAATCAACAGACTTCTTGAAAAGATTTATAGTTTCAAATTTTTCGGTTTAGGAAAACGAAGAATACGACTCTTTAAGACGTTATAAATTCATCAGTCATTAGACGAACGACATTCTGTATCTGATTTTCTTTGTATTCGTCGTCTTCTGATTTGCGGATCGTTTACTTAAAACATTCCTCGGGTTATAAATTTTCCTAAAACGTAGAGAAGGCGTAGAGCGACGAACCTCAATCAACTTGGCCGATATTAAATTCTGTTCCTCAATTTAAAGTCGTCACCTTTCCCTTACCGACGGGGCAGAAGGGTTCTCATTTCCTCCTTGATACTCTTTGGCGAATGTCTCCGTCAGTCAAAAAAATATAACGGACCGAAAAGACAAAGATAATTAAAAGAGGAGAAGCTAAAAAGCAGAGGACGGAAATGAGTTGGAAGAAGAAGATGAGGAGCGTTAGAGTAATAATAGGGTAAGGATGCGAAAGGCAATTGGCAAAAGGTGATGATGAAGAGCTAAAGGATGAGAGAGAATTAAAATGTTAAAGATAAAGAGGAACGAGAGAATTATTAGAGGATGTGGGATGGGAAGAATAGAGTTGGAGAAGCGTAAGGAGCAACGAGAGGAGATGAGAATAAAAGAAAACGGAGAGAGGAAATAAGATGGAAAAAGAAAATGTAGATGAAGATTTAGGAAAGATCTGGCGTTCACGGATTAAATTAAACCAGTTACAGTTTTTTCTACAAAAGACCGACATGAATACATTTTTTTTAAACATGCTGGACGGCAAATTCGAACAAGGTCATGAAATTCAATTTCGCCGTACCTCGTTGATAACAACCACGATATTTCCTTCATGTTTTTCGGGTAGGGGTCGATATCCCAGAATAATTAACAATCGCTACAAAAAATACTGTTATATAAAATAGTATAAGTCTACTCTCAATTCCACCAACCCTTTACTTCACCGACATTTCCTCCTTTCAGTCCTGAACCAGTAAATACTGTCCATCCTGCGTTCTTAGAATGAGGTGATACTCATGAGATGGTGAGGAATTTTGTATGGTAACTCTATAAACTCAATAGAGTGTGTAGTAATACGGATTAAGGATCTGGAGAAAAGCAATGATGCCTAATTAGATCATTGAATTAGACAATTAAGAGTAATGTATGTCGATTACATGGTTATGAATATGATCGCTATTCATCCATGAATGTCGTTATAGCTGAGCCATTCATCGTCGAAGCTTAATTTTATTCAATTGAGAGAGAGCTTTAAAGCTCGATCTGACATTTTGGCCACATTTTCCCTTTGTAAGCTACATTCTTGAGCTTTACTCGCCAAAACGCCATTAGAAGAATCAAATTGACCTTCGCAACTTTTTTTATTATAGACAGATTTTACTATACAAAATTTTCCTTTACAAAAATATCTAATAGTAACCATTCTACTGTTCTTGAACAAAAATATAATGGCAGATATGAATGCCATTAATCGTGGACATTTCCTATTTTTTGCAAATATAAAGTTACACTGATTCAAAACGAAATGTGCTTAAAATCTCTATCGTCAGGTATGCAAAATTGTATATCACGTCACTTCATACATGAAAGTTCTAAGCTGCAAGGACAGATTGTGACAAATATGTAGTCAATAGTTTATATATGATCATGTTAGTGATCAACAATTTGCAAAAAGTGAGACTATGATTTTCAGTAACATGGCTTAGCAAAGAAAAATTGGTTTCCCTTTTCATTTTTCGTAACATGAGCGTTCCATCTAAAACATTGCTTTCTTTACCGATTAGAACGTTACTAAATTCAATTACCGCACAGATTTAAGCAACCGCCACTTCAAACAGGACCATGAGCCAGCCCCTTTAGTGACTTTTGGCTTGGCTAATGGTGTGGCTTCCCACACGTCGAATTTTGTGATAGGCGCGCATTCTATATGAATGCCTCGTTCATCTTTCTTCCCTTAGTTACACATCCTGCGTTCGGCACTTTGGCCATGAATAATTAAGCGGCGGCGATACGTTCGCCGGAGGATAAAAATCCACTTCCGGGAGAAGGAAAAAAGTAGTTTGATGGCCACTGCGAAAGGATTTACGGGGGTAAATTTCCAGAATTTGTTTATCGGCCCTTTAGACTGATTTTAAGAGCCAGTTTAACTTTAAGACCTTTTTAAAAGTGAGGCTTCGTTTATCAGGCTGCCTTCGAGCCGTATAATGGCTTCATTCCTAAACTCCTGGGAAGAGTTACGGAGCGTATAATTTAAGCAGACGAGAGTGCCGCTGAAACTGCAGTTCGGATCGGTTGAGAGAGCGGGGATTTCTATTTTAATAATGCCCTTTAAGTGAATGCCTCACACACTTAAGAAGTTGTCCTAATTTATCTGAGAGAGATTAGAGAGAAACGATCCTCTCTATAGTGTTTAGCGGATAGGACATTTCGTATAAGAGATTTCCGAAGGACGGTCTTCGTCTTGAGTCTAAGTTATGCATCGAAATTTCAGCTTCTGCGATATCTTTTTTCTTGGTAAGCCATGCAAAATTACCGGGCATCCGAGGAAAACTTAATTTTCTGAAACAAAAAATTGAACATTGATTGTTTTAACTCTGCTTACCACTGGTTTTAATAATAAGAAGAATATGTATACGCGAGGAATCTACGAGTGTATCAGTAAGTATCTGTTTATTAAGAAAGTCATCTTTTCTAAGTTGGCATTACTATCGAGTGCTGCCATCTTAGAGATGGACGACAGGTGCTACAAACCTATACCGTGTACATATAATACATACTTACATGTGAATTGCGCGCTATTTTGGCTGTTTTGATTCGATAGATTGTGACAGGTCGATAGGAGTTAGTAAAGATGGAGCGCTACACTATACAACAACGCGTCCTTATTTTTAAACATTACTATCAAAATGGGGAAAGTTTAAAATTTTAATTAAAATACAAATATCGCGCTCTTACTGTTAGACCGGATATAATGTAGGTTTGACCATTTACTCTCCATCTTCCTTCGGCGTTTCACCCCCTTCGCATTTCCCGGCTCATTCTTCATTACTTTCATAATAACCTACTTCTTGATTGCTGCATTAACCAAAGAATGAAATTCCACACATTAATCGATTTTTTTACCTTTCATTACCCGACATACGAGTACAAAATTACTTCTGCACAGCTAGATGCAAAAATTGACTGATTTTGATTATGATGCTCAACCATATTTCGTTCGTAATCTAATTGCTTATAACACATTTTTGTGGTTCTAGTTTGGTAGTATTAGTTGCATAGTATGAGAATTATAGTCATTCGTATTATAAAATTAAATGTTATCGTAGGTAAAATAACTGACGATACAGAGAAACAAACAGGCAGTATTCAACATCGTCCGTGCGGATGTCCCGCTTAGTTAGAATTTTCCAACTCCGTTGCCCTTTGGGTTTATGCGGCGACGCGCCATTGCGTTCACTGTCTTTCCCTTTCTTAAATAAAATATTGCTCATTTTGATATTCGATTGCTATATTTTGGTGTTACCATATAAGAAAACCTTCATAAAAAACAGCTGCAATAACGGCCCCTCTGATAGTGATTCTTCAGCCGAAACGTGTCGACCCTTTTCGGACTATCAAACTCTTAAAAAAAAAAAATGAGTCATTATTCGATCCCATATATTTTCGTCGGAAGTTGATCTAAACAGTCTTGCAAATTATTCCACGTTTCGCAATCAACAGTTTCATCTCATGTGCGCACAATATTCAATGGTATATTTTTCTAACTGACAGCATCTAAAATTATTTAATTTGAAACTCTATATATTTGCACGATCTCTGCTATCATTTGTACTTTCGTTCTTCACCTTTTCATAAATGAGAGCTGTGCGTTCATAGAATTACGTTTCAATCCCCTCAAGTAGGATGTCTTTAACGACCCATGTTCTTTACGGCAGCATATAAGAGATTCGTCTGCCACTCTCTTTCCTTAAACCTTCAATTCTCTTCGGCTGCTCAGGTCATAATGTTGCAATTAGGGTTTTAAAGGTCCTTCAATTCGTTCCTACAGAACGTCTCTTCTTAAAAGGTCGCAGGTAAAGGATTGAGCCCTTATAAATGACAAATTACGCGGAAATCATCGATGAAAACGCAGGCTTACCTGTAATTATAGGCAGAGTTACTTTTGGGGCAATATAGGATTATAAAGCTACTTGGTTTCCAAAGTAAGCCGAAATCAATGGAGGACAAATGGAAACACCCGCTGTTAGTAAAAAAACCAAGTTAATTGGAAAAATGAGCTTAATCAGCAACATTTAATGCCGAATTCCGGAGAAAAGATTTTTTCGAAAAGAACTGAGCCCAAAAGTTTCGATTGCATTGATTTTTTAAGTAGAACTCATGAATGAGAGTAATTAAAGAGTTTTAAATGGCAATTCACGAATCTCTTTAATCCTTTTGCGGGAGGATCGGACGGAATAAAAGATGAGTTTCCTCAGTAATGGCTAAGTTAACGAACAGGAAAGGAGAGAGAAAAATTTTTATCGCCGTGAATCACAAAGAAGAGATGAAATAATGCGCCGCATTCCTTTCCCCTTCTTACATTCCATCTCTTCCTCTCGTTTCCCCGTTAAAAACTTTCCCAAAAGCTCTCCATCATGCTTTTATAAATCATTTATCCCTTATTTTGACATCGTTCTCATTAATGGATTCTTTTCATGTGAAATACGTACGGCGGAAAAACAGACGGAATCGAGTGACAAAAGAGAGAAAGCCGATGAATTAGATGTGAAGGAAAGAACATAGAATGGAGAAAATAAATTGACTCAGAAACAAAGATTCATTAGAATTTATGAGCCGAAATTTACGCAAGAGGACCAATAAGTGAGTCAAAAATACCCGAGGAAAGTAATAGATAAGTTTCTCTCAATTAGTACTTTCTAGTTATCGTAATCGGAAGAAGTTTACGTACCATATTTGGATTGGATTTCCAGACGGGGTTTCCCGAGCGATAAATTTACAATTTCTGGACTTAAACGTAGTTAATAATTAATTTAATAGCAAGATTAGTAGCATATTTAGCCTTCGAATGAACAAAGTTTGATAGAAATCTGTTCAAATTTAGGTAGTTTAATGAATGAAGAATGAAAACCTTGCACTCTAGAAAATGAGAAATCGCATGCATTCTTACGAAAACACATTATTAGCTCAGGGGGTTCGACTCCGGGTCTATCCGGGGATGAATATAATTTTGCCCAGTGTTTCTAGCATGTAGAAATCCAACGCAGTCTACCGCGTGTCTCTATATCTAACCGTTTCTGAGATTTAGAGGAGGACAGACAGGTGGACACTTGGCAGATTATAGATAACATGATTAATTATATCAGAGATTATAAATCTAACGCAAGGTAAACTCAGTATAAAGTGAAATTTGCATTACTGCGAGATCTTGGGTCAAAAATTATGAAATTAAGGATTCTTTCAAAGATTTAGTTTACCGTTAAGACCGTTTCCAACACATGACGTTCACGTTCTTGATGCTGAAAATATATAATCGGTTAAAGCGGTCGTGTTATTAATGAGTTCATAGCGAAAAATACCTTCGAATTCCCTTTATATAATGTAGGCTAGAAATCAAAGGTAAAAGCTGCTGAATAGCAGGAATGTTAGTCTACAATTGAGAAGTATAATAAAGATATCGTATCAAGTCTAAATCTAACGTCTGAAAATAAATTTAAAGCTTCAGAATATTTAATCAGCGGTTACTGCGTCCATACTGTGAAAAATATATCGAAATTTTAAGTTAATAAATAGAAGGTGGAAATGAAGTTTTAAAATCAGGAGAAGTCCAAAAGAATAATGAAGATAATAAAAGTAGAAGGATGAAAGTAGAATACTAATTAAGAATTAAGCGAAAAACAAAGTAAAGAAATGCAAAGGGAATAGGAAAGAAGAAAGTGGGAAGATGAATTTATAAAAGAGATTATTCCGCAGTGATACCACTTTCCCTTTTGATCGTCAAACGACGACACATGACCCAACAGACGATGGCAACACTATTTCGTAAAAATTAATGCCGAATAATTTATGAGGGACGAATAGACAAAGCTTCGCCTTTTTCGCTCTGGTGGGCTTTTTCGGAAGACTAGATTATTTTGGGTAATCCATAAGGATACCATATTTGGAAGAGCATATTCTCACTGTAAAGAAAACAGTTCCTGTAACGTACCGCTAAATAATTGGCGAGTTTCTGAGTGAAAGTTGCAGGGATAGGGAAGTAAGGATGAGTGATATAATTAAACGAGGCACATAACGTACTTTCTAGGAGACGGATTAACATGAATTACGTGCTAATAGTATCACTTCCTTCTGGCTTCAGTTTGTGGTAGGTCTCCATAACGTAAACAAAATTAAATGACAAAACATTTACATTTTTCGTTGTGCGACTATATGTTTTATCATTTCATTGTTTGATGTTATGATATTCATGGGTTTGCTCTTTCAATAAATAACGAGCCTGCGAACATTCGGACGCAAACTTGTGAAACTGAACCACACTGTCGCATTTATATGCAAAATTCACAAAAAAACATCCCACCATTTGACGCATTCGGTTTAATTTCTCAGCCAGAAAAGGTGAAGTCTTAAACCCGCACTTACAGCGAAACACCTTCGCTCGCACACATTTTTCAACGTGTTTAATCAAGCTTGACCATTCAGCTTAATTTTCTGACAGGGCTCGCTAATCGCCATTTCTGATGAGACATCTTCATTTGCGTAATTACATCTTTTAAATCCCACCTAATATACAATGCTATTAAAGGCTCAACGCCCTTCGCCTTCCGCCCTTAATTCCCCGTTTTGTTGTGGGAGAGGCGGGAAATAATAACCGCGCACGGAAAAGGGCGTGTCATAATCAGCAGGGATTTGTGCGGCGGCAAAGTCTCAGCGGCGATAATCCCTCAAAATCGGAATCCCTTTGACGCACCTCGTCAATTCTCGCCATTGACACCGACTTGCTTGTCCGTGGTCCCAGTATTTTTTTATCAACCGTCCGTTTATTTCTCCGTATCAAAGCAACTTTGTGAGCGTCACGTGCGGTCTGTTGCGTGCTGGGTTTCGGTCGGTGTTTCACTTTCCGCTGATGGCATCCGTCACCGTGCATGATGCATCACGAGACACGATAGAGCATGGGTGGCTCACATGCATCTCCCCGCGATCCATTGCGATACTAATCGTTTCTCTGAGGTAGACTTAGACCGACGTAATCTACATAACGGAATTATAATTTTGTATAGATCAGATTTTAAAGAACAATAATTACTCCGTGTACTTATGTACAGGGTTTGCCGAGTCACTTTGCCGCCTGAGGCGAGATGTCGAAGGACGCCTTTTATTTTATTCCCAAGTCATTTCGCTTGACTGTAATCTAAACAATTAGTGGATAGAGTATTAAACGTCTCCTGGCTGAGATTTATATCTTTTCTAAATGAAACATCCATAACTCATGATAACATGAAGACCTGAAGATTCAACTTAGCCATCCTGAGAATGGCACGCGCGGCCAATGCCTCGCCGCCTCACCCATCGGCACTGCCCTGCCTTTGTATAATATAATGGATGTAAATTTGACTCTGCCATCTGATTCCAAATTAAAACAGTGAATGAATTTTAGTTGCAGTAATAATTTGATTGAAACGAGTATTTGAACATCGTTCCTCTGCATCGCCAAGTCGCTAAATTCCGAAAAAAAGTCTTTAACAAGTAGTTAAATAATAAAGTAGCTTTCAGTTCTTTCTGGCATAATTTTGTGGTAGATTTCCATAACGTAAAGAATGATAAGATGCAACTTTTCATTCATTATGATAAAATAGATCAAATTCGCTTCTATAAATGTAGTATCATCAAAGAATTACAAACATTAAATATATAGTATTACTATTATGTATTTTATCAACCGAGAGTAACTTTAACTTAAATAAGCTAAACATATTGAGGTAGAGGAGGTAGAGGAAGATCGGCGTCATTGAACATGATATATATAGAGTGCGAGATGTCGCTAAAACAAGGAAAAAGTCGCTACATTTAGTGACGAAATCGCTAAATTACCAAGTACGCAATCAAACCTACGAAACTCATCGATAATTTTCATTATGCTGTCCTATTTGGGTACAGACTAGCAATTGAATTCTACTTTTATAGCCAGATACAAAAGTTCTTACGTTTACCTACTATAAATACAACACAATTTTACCACCACAGTCGACCTCCTTATCTATATATTCCAGTAGTCTTTCCCCATTTATGTTAAAAGCGCTAGAGGCAAATCATTACCCTATAATTTTCCTATTCATATCTCTTCTCCCGATTCTCCATCAGCTATCCTAATTCGCGCTGATCATCAATTATGCCACAATCGCCCATCTTTCCAATTTAATTTTCTTCAATGTCCCCATTAGCTTTGGCGATTACTCTACGTCAACTGCCTTCTCAATTTCAACAAAACTGCCGCATACATCCATTTAAAACACAAGTTTTCTTCCTTTATTCCCCACATAAGCCACATTGCTTCCCTTGTTCCTTTCACTCCCTGAAAACCAAATTGATAATGTACTATATAATTACATAGTCGTTTTATAATAATAATACTAAATGTTGTTAATAATGATACACAACTTAAAGGTTAATAATAATAATAATTAACTGAATTCCCTCATAATCGAAAATAAAGAATCATTTTAAAATTCGTGTGTATTCAAAACGAAAGAATATACAATTACTTTTTACGCCTAAAAGGAGGTATTAATTCATGTATCCGGAATTTTTAACTTGGCCTTCCTTTGACCTCTCGATCAATTTTCCTGCAGCCTAAAATTGTATTATTTTAATGTGTATTTCATTCAGGTAGACGACTCACAATGAACGTGTTCAAGCATTTGAATACTGAAAAAACTTTTTTCCAGCTTTGTGAATGTGATATCAAAAGGACAACGTTCCGACTTATCGAGGTAGAATTAATTAATACTCTCAACGCAAAAAATCACCTCACCTCATTTTTTCGAGCCGCTTCATTACTGTTCCAAATGACTGTTTAGCCCTGAGAATTGGCAGGCATATCGCAGCAGCGACCGCGGCGCTAGGGTCGAACGGAAGGAGGTTAAATTACTCGCAAATCCGTATCGACTCTCTTCCAATCCGTTCCTATTCATTGGTCACAGCGCTGCTCCATTCTCCTTCCCCCAGGACTTTCTCCAGCGCTCGCCCCTTTTCATTACCATTGCGAACGTAACAAATATAGCTACATCGATCCCGCTGTGACAAGAAAGACCGTATAAACGTAAAGAGATGGAAAAAGGCCAGATGGAACTTTCTCCCGTCCTCCAGTTTCCTTTTCACTACAAACCGCCAGGGGTCCCGTTATAGACAGGACAGTCCTACACAATAACTAGCCCTTCCTTGTCCCTAACGATTTCTGTTTGTTTCGCACAACCCCTTTAGAAAGTAACGCATTAAATATGTCCACCCAAAGAGCGGTTTTTATGCGGTTGCCATTGAAGCTCAATCGACTCATCATGGAGAAATAAGTCTGAGATATTCGGAAGAATGACATTAGAATAAGAAAAAGAGCCGGTGGCGATAAAAGTCTTCTTTAATTTAAGTGCACCATGACGCGTTTTCTTGGTCATATACGATTACCGGAATCGCTCAAACGATAACAATAATAACATTAATGAATGCCCTGTGGCAAAAAGCAACCTAAGGACAAAATCAAAACGTATCAAACAAATCCTTATACATTGTCGCAAGGAAGCAAAAAAATAATATAGAAATATATAAGATTTGCACCTTTTCCCGTACTAAGTAAAAATCTTATTTATTTCTACGTGANCAACAACATGCTACATATATATAGTATGTTGCTCAATTTAGTTTTCATGGAGTTAAAGGAACAAGGGAAGCAATGTGGCTTCTGAGGGGGCACAGAGGAAAAAAACTCGCGTTTGCGTTTATTTGTATGCCAAACCTTTTCTCAAATACCGGCCAACATAAAACTCCTGTCAACAGTATAATTTCCCTGCCCTCTCAGCAACTTAATTTAGCGCACATGGAGATAAAGTTAGTAGATTTACTTATAAAATTAATGATTAATATTAGAAATAACAATTAATTTACATAATGCAGCTTTTAGAAACATTTTTCGCATCCCCTTATCATCTAATTATACATATACCATTCTTTCATCAGTCCGTAAAATTAAATCGCCCACTAGTGGGCGATAGGGATTAGGGAATGGTTGTGTGTACTTGTAAATGGTAATAATTATTAAAATGGATGTAATTGGGGTAAACATGTTTCCATTATAGAAGTTATTATTATTATTAAAACTTCCGATGAAGAAAATAGCAACCGGGATACAAAATGTTTTTGTGGTACCTTAACGAATTCCTCTTAAACTAAAAAAAACCAGGGAAAATAACAGAGCGTATTGAATGCGACGTTAAAGAAATACGTTACTCTCGGATCTTACGCGGTTCACCAAGAGCTTATTGTGAGATACGGTACAGCGATGCAACGCGCCGCACCAGTTTGAAAGTACTGACCTACGTGTCCCTTACATAAGTCTTATAATTAGAGTGAACATCTTATGAGCGGTCGGATTATCCGTTCTTTTTGCGGATTATCCGTGAAATTTTAATCGTCAAAATTTTCCGAGGTTTTAAAGTATCCAAACGCAAATGATACAGAAGTAAATTTGCATTCACAAGGACTTAGGTAAAACATTTTCTTGGCCCTCAAATTTACCTCGTGTCAAGAAATTGCTTTCCTTGTCAACAAGGTATGTGTTGTGATTACTTAACCATCGCCGTCTGCAAGAAGACCCGCGACCGGGCGAAGAAAACTTAATTTAAACAAATCGATGGAATCATCTGTAACCTTGTGAAACTCCATAGCATTAATGCTTAAAATAACTGTGCTTAAGTTTCACGGGAATTGTTTACTGGCGACTGGTTTCAGCTGATAAATTAATATAAAACTCAATCATTCAATGAAAAAATCAGATAAAGGCGCAAATAGCAAGAAACTGCTTATTTACGTAAATTATGAACATTAAAAGAAACAAAAATAAAATTTTGGATTACCCGTATTTTATGATTATCCGTGCATCTTATCCCCATTATTATTAGAACGGACGATCGAGGTTTCATTGTACTCAATTTCATCCTCTAGTACGCGGGATGCTTGATTCAAGCACGAATTCGGCCACAGCGCCCTATATTTCGAATCCAGTTATAAAAACGAGAGAGGAACTATACAGAGCAATTTAGTTCATTTCCCGTAAATATTTGAGGAAGTGCGTAATCATTGTTTGAGATCTGATTTGGCGAATTAGGATCCGCGGGCGGAGGAGAGGGATGCTTATGATCCTCGGAATTTGGACGCTGAAAATGTGCGCAGCCGCCCCTTCGATCAGCCCTTGTGTATCGAAACAGATGAGGATTATTAAGCTGTCAGTAGAGACTCCATTGCAGGCTAATGTGGAGTGATGAGAATTCGCGTGCAATCGCGAAAATCCCGTCGCAAATTGTCAGGGCAATGGAAAAATGGCTGGTGTATTATGAAAACGGAGGCATTCATGTCGGAATGGAGATGGAAAAGGATATTAGAGTTTCAAAGAAGAGAAAGGCCGGAATTCCGTTATTTCGTAAGGATGGAAATTTTAAGCAGGGTATTTTGGCACAAGTGGCAGTTTCATCTGCTGAAATTTATTATTTCTAAAACGATTCTTTGCATTACTATTCGGTTTAACTAGAATTATATTAGCTTAGGGATGTCCAACTCCCAACCAGAGGCCTTTACATCTATCCCTTGTGGACTAGAGCAATTTTCATTCCTGAAAGTTTCAAGCACTTTTCTATGCATATCTTTGATAACCCAGGTTGAAAATATTAAATCCCTTATGTGAATCTGTCCTAATAATTTATACACTCACACATGTACGACATAGCATACACTCATAGTCATATGTCATCAATGCGCTTCAGTCTTTGACATAGACGACATAGAAAGAAAAACACCTCCTCGCATACATTTTTCAAACGACCGGCTTCGACTTCATATTCACTTTACATAAGTATCAGAATTGAGGAAAAAATCGAACTACAGTTGATTATTAGATTACGACAATGAATATAGAACGCGGCTAGAGAATTCTTTATAGGAGGGCTAATGCAGCCCACTAGAGATAAAACATTGGGCATCCCTGAAGTGGGTTCTTATTAGTTTCCTCAAATAATTAACGGTCATTATGGAGAGCCTAGTGAACCAGCCTCCCAAAGATATAACCTCACAATTCCATGCATTTAAGCGTACAAAACTGTGGGTATCGTGAGTGCTGAGAAACGCGCACTATTATTCTGTTCGAGCAGTATAACAGTGCGTTGAATTTGATGAACCGATAATGAGTGGATCGATAAGAAGAGGAAAATTGAGAAAAAGCTCGTTTAATGACAAAAAAATTCTGTTTGATTCAGTTTACCCAGAGGAAGAACTGCGATAGCTATTTCATCTATATGGTCAACGCCTAATGCTGTGCACCTAAGCGCATTATATTCAGAATGAAAAAATTATTCGAATGCATAAAAGATAATGCACGGATATAGTCATAGATATTTCAGAAAGAAAGTATGGCAGATTATCGTGGATTTAAGAGGCTACCTTCATATTCTCGGAGGTAAAGTGAATTGCAAAAACTATTAACAACCCTTAAAAATACTTATGCAAAGATAAAAATGTATGCGGTGATGCGCCTAATTATTAATGAGAAATTAATTGAACAGAATTTGAATGTCGGTTACTAAAGTACTACAATTTCCCAAAAGTATAATAATATCAACAACCATAATAGTGAGACGCTATCTAGACAGTTTCGTAAGCGAAAAATTGCGGGTGTGGCAATGCCTACCTTATCCTCTCGTTCCTCTTTGTAAGAGATACGTAAACAACTTTTTTAAGGGTATCAGTTTTCAAGTAAATTGAATTCTCATTCCTTTTGTGTAATTAATTTTATTCAATCGAGACATACAAAGGCTTTATGAGTTAACAAAGTGAGAAGAGAAATAAAAAACGATCGTTTTCAATGACCTTTCTGTTCCTTTAGGTCAGTCTGAGGACTTATAATTATAGTTTTAAATAATCAGGCGAAATGTCAAGAGCGTGCCCCGATTCGAGGAAACGAGATAATTACGAGGGAATTCAGTCCTATGTATTTCATGGAGTCAATGTTTAAAAAAAAGAAACAAGTTGAGAAGGGAAAAAAGGACGAAGTAAAAGGAGTCAGGGAAAAGGGAGAGAGAGGAAAGAAGCAATTGGAATGGAGACATGATGGCAGGAAAAGATCATTACGAGAGAAAGAGAAAATAAGAGTAACATTCAGAATATGACGTAAGCGAGGAAGAATAATGAATGCCGTTGTTTTCTTGCGTCCGAGTTTGATAAGCGCCCTCTTTGTATCGAATAATGACAAAATTATCTGCGGTTTGCAAAGCGGTTCCTGCGAATGACAAGGCTTGTAGGCGGCTCATTGATTGAGACGCTGGGCTAACGCATGAGCTTTAATAATTAATTCCCAGAGATTAATTTGTAACCGAAAAAGAGGCAAACAAATATATCCAAAGAGCAGTTTTAAATATCAAAATGATGAGAGGTCAGATGATTTATTCCGAGTCATTCTAAATATAATACTCTGCATCATATATTCATTCCTTTCTTCTTTGCTACCAAAAAAGGTAAGGAAGAATCGTATTGCTTAGACGTTCACTATTTCTTGTTGTTTCAATTTATTTGCATTTTTCTTCAGTCGGAAGGCATCAAAGATCTCGAGTTGCCTGGAATTTGTCGATTTTCTGAAATTCCGTAACCAGAAAGTACAAAAACGTTTAAAACATTAGCACTTTGAAAACCTGAGGAAGGTTTTGCCTAGAACAGAATGATGAGAACGAATATAAAAGACTTGCTGTTTTTGCAATTGGTGCGTTTCCAAAAGGGTAAGGGTAGTGAAATAAACATAAACAGCAAGTATAACTTTCATCCATTAAAAAATAATATAAAAAATGTTGCGCTATCCAGTGATATCTCAAATATTTAATATACATATATATCTAGAAGTTCGTCGGAAAATAGCGTGAATTCATAGCAAATTAGACTGTTTTATCTCATGCTCTGCTCCGACGTTTTAGACAGGCTCTCTTAAATAGTTCTCAGTAAATATTTTTATTTATTTATATTAAAAAAGAGGGACAAACATGCTAGATAAAGCGATATAACGAAATCTTTATAATGAAATTCTGATGAAGTTGTAATGTCGATTTTAACAATTTTACAGCAAATTATGTATATCTTATTATGTAAATATTTTTCAAAGATACATTACAAGAAGGAAAACGCTTTTCCGACAGAAAAAAATGTACCAAATTTTCATCCAGCAAAGTAGCATAAAATACTGGAGGTTGATTTCCTTCCATCACTTCAAAATCATACATAAAAGATTACAACTATCAATAAAAACAGATTAACTTCTTTGTCCATATAAACAAAGATAAAGATATGCACGCCTTTTTTGTTAATACCTTTTTACATATACATATTTAGTAGCATATCTTCGCTCATGTATGTACCATCCAAAGTGTTAGATTTGTGATAGTTTTCTTCACAATATTTCCTCAGAAGGCTTATTCGGGNTCGCAGCGGCGGCAGCTACCCAGTTATCATCTTAAGAAAGAAAATGGAAATTTTAGGCTATAGGATAATATCCAGGTTTCGAAATTTCTACGGCGAGTCTTTAAATAAATTTTCTAACAAAATCAATCGAAGATGCTGTAACTTTGCTGAACTCCATACTAGCTAATACGGAAATCTAACTGCAATAAAACAGCAAAGAATCAGAAGCAAAACAAATAATACGGCAAGTTATGTTTTAAGTCATGCTCATCAACTTGCAAGATATTCCACAAAAAAAGCATATTTAGAAAACAAAGGCATCTGAAATGTTCATAGAGACAGAGGAAAATTCTTCACTTAATTTTCCTTAAGTTTCTTTAAAGACCAGGAATTTGCGAGAATAATTCCTACGAGTGACTTCGGGTAAATCACATATATTCGATCTTTTTTACAGCAGAAGAGGAGAGAAAAAGGTACAAAGTGAACGCAGCTGTCGAGGCACCTTATATATACAATACTAGGAGATAAAAATCCCTCTCACGAATTGTTAGTCTCTTCTGTATCTGAATACGTTATTTACTAGCTGTAACATGTTACGTAGCAATCGTCTCTTTTTCCCATTGCCCAAATATCAACACCAAACGCAGGTGCATTTTAAATCCTACCGCACTTATCAATTACGGATTCCGACCCACCCACCTGATAAACTGGAAATATTACGATGCAACCAAAATGCACCGCAAACATTAAATTTCGTATCTAAAATAATATGGTTAATAAAATATATACATTAATTAGTTTAGTTCGTGATTGACAACTTTCATCCCAAAAAACTGCAACCAGTTTGCGATTTGTATGAATGAGTAATCAAAATTTGCTAATAATTTACGTGCAGTAATGACCTCAGGTTTATATAAATTCCTCGTCGGTAATCCAATCCTGCTTTGGGATTTTTTTACTCCAAAAATTAATTTGCATTAAAGGAATTGACTCAACACATGTTTTGAATTAATAAAGTGCTTTGATAAAAGTTAGGTAATTGGAAATGAAGTGTAATGACGAGTTAAAATGCAAATTTATCGGCAACATTTACTTTATTCCATTTAAATTATATTGAATGCTCATTATTAGCAGTTTTTCCGTTCTGCGAATGAATACACGAGGAGATGACTCAGCGAATTAAACAAGAAAGAAAAATGACTTTGAGGTCATAATAAAGGGCTGATTTCTGCAATTCTAATTTCATCTGCGCTCCAAACCAACAGAGCATAATTTCACTCTGTTCAGGAGTAAAATGTCGCCACCACCAAAACAGGAATCTGAATTTTCAAAAATCAATGACGACATTTGCTATTTCTGTTCCTTTTTCCAATCATAATGTATCGTCGACAATTGATTTTAATACATAACGATCTCTGACGCAATATATATATACATACACACACACAGACACGAAACAGAAATAGGGAAAACACGCCAATATAACGAAAACTCTGATCCTTTCTTTTCCGAAATAGTCTTTTAATGCATTTAAGACTTATAATAACCTTTTTGTAGCTATACTGGTTTAGAAGAACATAAGATGGTAGTCCCAAAAAATGGGTTTGGAGTCCCAAACTTTAATGTTGAGTTAGAGTTTCACGCGTGAAAGTATGAAAGCTGTACAAATACACTAGAAAATAGGAACTGTACCGTTGCTTGTATTTAAATAAAAAATTCAGTGAATAAACATAAAGACTTGCTCAGGTAAACATAAGAGAGACGACAGGCGTTGTATTAAAATAAGCCGACTTTTAAACAAAAATATCAAGAGAGCAATATATACCTTAAACTTTCTATTTTTTCCTTCAAAAGGTTTGCACTATCTCATGTCATATTTTTCTCTTCCTCGACTGAGGAATAGATCCGACTGTGTAAATAACAAAAGTTACGATAGTATTTTACATGTTTATCTTAACTACACAAACCACATCATTATATTGATTTCACATTTAGGGATCCTATTTGCCGTGATGTATACGTATTTTATATGTTAATGTATATTCTTGGATTCTAATAACTTAATGCATATCCTTGAATTGTATCACTGATTTTAACAACAATATTAAGTGTATGTTTACCATTATTGTATACTTGTATTACCTTTACTTTAAGGTTTTCATAGTTTTTTACTAATTTGTCTCCTTTTTACATTATATATACTGTGTTTTCGCGATTTCTTTTCACCCCCCTTCTCTCTCTCTGTGTTTTCCCGCACAGTGGAGTATTCTTCAACCTTCACTTGAAAAGATTTCTGCCCAAAAACCCAAATATTTTTGTGTTGTTGTTGCATATTTTCTTTTAACATTAAATATTAACGTTAATTAGAGTACTCCAATACCACCAAAAAGCTTTTTGGTGGTATTGGAGTACTCCTTTAATTAACGTTTATGTTACTACCAATGGTCCGTCTACTTCTATAAGATATTAAATTTAACTTATCTTTCCCAAGGAGAAATGGACATGAAAAAAAAAAGTCTCCCAAACGGCATGGAGAAATGTTCTGGCGGGATAGCTCAATGGATAGAGCAACCGACCGGCAATTGGGATTGGGCAATCGGGTTCGAGTCCCGGTTCCGTCAGACTTTTTTCATGTCCGTTCTCCTTGGGAATTTTCCGAGATGCACGACTTAAAATTATGTATATCTTATTATGTAAATATTTTTCAAAGATACATTACAAGAAGGAAAACGCTTTTCCGACAGAAAAAAATGTACCAAATTTTCATCCAGCAAAGTAGCATAAAATACTGGAGGTTGATTTCCTTCCATCACTTCAAAATCATACATAAAAGATTACAACTATCAATAAAAACAGATTAACTTCTTTGTCCATATAAACAAAGATAAAGATATGCACGCCTTTTTTGTTAATACCTTTTTACATATACATATTTAGTAGCATATCTTCGCTCATGTATGTACCATCCAAAGTGTTAGATTTGTGATAGTTTTCTTCACAATATTTCCTCAGAAGGCTTATTCGGGTGCAATAGACTTAATAATAATAATTAACTGAATTCCCTCATAATCGAAAATAAAGAATCATTTTAAAATTTCGTGTGTATTCAAAACGAAAGAATATACAATTACTTTTTACGCCTAAAAGGAGGTATTAATTCATGTATCCGGAATTTTTAACTTGGCCTTCCTTTGACCTCTCGATCAATTTTCCTGCAGCCTAAAATTGTATTATTTTAATGTGTATTTCATTCAGGTAGACGACTCACAATGAACGTGTTCAAGCATTTGAATACTGAAAAAACTTTTTTCCAGCTTTGTGAATGTGATATCAAAAGGACAACGTTCCGACTTATCGAGGTAGAATTAATTAATACTCTCAACGCAAAAAATCACCTCACCTCATTTTTTCGAGCCGCTTCATTACTGTTCCAAATGACTGTTTAGCCCTGAGAATTGGCAGGCATATCGCAGCAGCGACCGCGGCGCTAGGGTCGAACGGAAGGAGGTTAAATTACTCGCAAATCCGTATCGACTCTCTTCCAATCCGTTCCTATTCATTGGTCACAGCGCTGCTCCATTCTCCTTCCCCCAGGACTTTCTCCAGCGCTCGCCCCTTTTCATTACCATTGCGAACGTAACAAATATAGCTACATCGATCCCGCTGTGACAAGAAAGACCGTATAAACGTAAAGAGATGGAAAAAGGCCAGATGGAACTTTCTCCCGTCCTCCAGTTTCCTTTTCACTACAAACCGCCAGGGGTCCCGTTATAGACAGGACAGTCCTACACAATAACTAGCCCTTCCTTGTCCCTAACGATTTCTGTTTGTTTCGCACAACCCCTTTAGAAAGTAACGCATTAAATATGTCCACCCAAAGAGCGGTTTTTATGCGGTTGCCATTGAAGCTCAATCGACTCATCATGGAGAAATAAGTCTGAGATATTCGGAAGAATGACATTAGAATAAGAAAAAGAGCCGGTGGCGATAAAAGTCTTCTTTAATTTAAGTGCACCATGACGCGTTTTCTTGGTCATATACGATTACCGGAATCGCTCAAACGATAACAATAATAACATTAATGAATGCCCTGTGGCAAAAAGCAACCTAAGGACAAAATCAAAACGTATCAAACAAATCCTTATACATTGTCGCAAGGAAGCAAAAAAATAATATAGAAATATATAAGATTTGCACCTTTTCCCGTACTAAGTAAAAATCTTATTTATTTCTACGTGATGGACTTCCACAAGACGTCGCCTGAGACTGAATTTAAAAAATATATTAGTTATATGAAACAGTTTAGAATCATATAATATATATACAATTTTAAATTACAATACACAATTGTGTNACACGAGGAGATGACTCAGCGAATTAAACAAGAAAGAAAAATGACTTTGAGGTCATAATAAAGGGCTGATTTCTGCAATTCTAATTTCATCTGCGCTCCAAACCAACAGAGCATAATTTCACTCTGTTCAGGAGTAAAATGTCGCCACCACCAAAACAGGAATCTGAATTTTCAAAAATCAATGACGACATTTGCTATTTCTGTTCCTTTTTCCAATCATAATGTATCGTCGACAATTGATTTTAATACATAACGATCTCTGACGCAATATATATATACATACACACACACAGACACGAAACAGAAATAGGGAAAACACGCCAATATAACGAAAACTCTGATCCTTTCTTTTCCGAAATAGTCTTTTAATGCATTTAAGACTTATAATAACCTTTTTGTAGCTATACTGGTTTAGAAGAACATAAGATGGTAGTCCCAAAAAATGGGTTTGGAGTCCCAAACTTTAATGTTGAGTTAGAGTTTCACGCGTGAAAGTATGAAAGCTGTACAAATACACTAGAAAATAGGAACTGTACCGTTGCTTGTATTTAAATAAAAAATTCAGTGAATAAACATAAAGACTTGCTCAGGTAAACATAAGAGAGACGACAGGCGTTGTATTAAAATAAGCCGACTTTTAAACAAAAATATCAAGAGAGCAATATATACCTTAAACTTTCTATTTTTTCCTTCAAAAGGTTTGCACTATCTCATGTCATATTTTTCTCTTCCTCGACTGAGGAATAGATCCGACTGTGTAAATAACAAAAGTTACGATAGTATTTTACATGTTTATCTTAACTACACAAACCACATCATTATATTGATTTCACATTTAGGGATCCTATTTGCCGTGATGTATACGTATTTTATATGTTAATGTATATTCTTGGATTCTAATAACTTAATGCATATCCTTGAATTGTATCACTGATTTTAACAACAATATTAAGTGTATGTTTACCATTATTGTATACTTGTATTACCTTTACTTTAAGGTTTTCATAGTTTTTTACTAATTTGTCTCCTTTTTACATTATATATACTGTGTTTTCGCGATTTCTTTTCACCCCCCTTCTCTCTCTCTGTGTTTTCCCGCACAGTGGAGTATTCTTCAACCTTCACTTGAAAAGATTTCTGCCCAAAAACCCAAATATTTTTGTGTTGTTGTTGCATATTTTCTTTTAACATTAAATATTAACGTTAATTAGAGTACTCCAATACCACCAAAAAGCTTTTTGGTGGTATTGGAGTACTCCTTTAATTAACGTTTATGTTACTACCAATGGTCCGTCTACTTCTATAAGATATTAAATTTAACTTATCTTTCCCAAGGAGAAATGGACATGAAAAAAAAAAGTCTCCCAAACGGCATGGAGAAATGTTCTGGCGGGATAGCTCAATGGATAGAGCAACCGACCGGCAATTGGGATTGGGCAATCGGGTTCGAGTCCCGGTTCCGTCAGACTTTTTTCATGTCCGTTTCTCCTTGGGAATTTTCCGAGATGCACGACTTATCGTGCCAAGTCATCTTACCCTTTTCCTTGTTTAACTTATCTATTGACAATTGAGATCAGATGGAAGAGAGACAGACTTCGCCTAACCTCGCCTTAATAAAGAGTTTATTCATTCTTCCTTTCTCACTTAGCTCTCTCCTCCCCACTTTTCATCAAACCATCCCTTCCACGGCGCCACGCAATAATAAAAATTGAGCGAAAAAAGAAAACAAAATGAAAGTACTATCAAGGGAAAGAAACGCCGTTTTGCGAGCAATATGTGGCAAGGGGACAAAAAAGAATGAATCCACATGACCAAAAAGCCGTTCGACAGGCGAGAATACCTGTTCCGATGGCGAAAAAACATATCAACCATGAAAACAGAACGGATGTCATGAAAAGATAAATGGCACCGAACGATGTGGAAATAAAAACATTTTTACACGGGATTACTGATGCTGGGAATTCGATCAGGCCTAAGTGCTTTGAAGCGTGGTATCTCCCATCATTCATTTGTTTCTCGCAGCGGCGGCAGCTACCCAGTTATCATCTTAAGAAAGAAAATGGAAATTTTAGGCTATAGGATAATATCCAGGTTTCGAAATTTCTACGGCGAGTCTTTAAATAAATTTTCTAACAAAATCAATCGAAGATGCTGTAACTTTGCTGAACTCCATACTAGCTAATACGGAAATCTAACTGCAATAAAACAGCAAAGAATCAGAAGCAAAACAAATAATACGGCAAGTTATGTTTTAAGTCATGCTCATCAACTTGCAAGATATTCCACAAAAAAAGCATATTTAGAAAACAAAGGCATCTGAAATGTTCATAGAGACAGAGGAAAATTCTTCACTTAATTTTCCTTAAGTTTCTTTAAAGACCAGGAATTTGCGAGAATAATTCCTACGAGTGACTTCGGGTAAATCACATATATTCGATCTTTTTTACAGCAGAAGAGGAGAGAAAAAGGTACAAAGTGAACGCAGCTGTCGAGGCACCTTATATATACAATACTAGGAGATAAAAATCCCTCTCACGAATTGTTAGTCTCTTCTGTATCTGAATACGTTATTTACTAGCTGTAACATGTTACGTAGCAATCGTCTCTTTTTCCCATTGCCCAAATATCAACACCAAACGCAGGTGCATTTTAAATCCTACCGCACTTATCAATTACGGATTCCGACCCACCCACCTGATAAACTGGAAATATTACGATGCAACCAAAATGCACCGCAAACATTAAATTTCGTATCTAAAATAATATGGTTAATAAAATATATACATTAATTAGTTTAGTTCGTGATTGACAACTTTCATCCCAAAAAACTGCAACCAGTTTGCGATTTGTATGAATGAGTAATCAAAATTTGCTAATAATTTACGTGCAGTAATGACCTCAGGTTTATATAAATTCCTCGTCGGTAATCCAATCCTGCTTTGGGATTTTTTTACTCCAAAAATTAATTTGCATTAAAGGAATTGACTCAACACATGTTTTGAATTAATAAAGTGCTTTGATAAAAGTTAGGTAATTGGAAATGAAGTGTAATGACGAGTTAAAATGCAAATTTATCGGCAACATTTACTTTATTCCATTTAAATTATATTGAATGCTCATTATTAGCAGTTTTTCCGTTCTGCGAATGAATACACGAGGAGATGACTCAGCGAATTAAACAAGAAAGAAAAATGACTTTGAGGTCATAATAAAGGGCTGATTTCTGCAATTCTAATTTCATCTGCGCTCCAAACCAACAGAGCATAATTTCACTCTGTTCAGGAGTAAAATGTCGCCACCACCAAAACAGGAATCTGAATTTTCAAAAATCAATGACGACATTTGCTATTTCTGTTCCTTTTTCCAATCATAATGTATCGTCGACAATTGATTTTAATACATAACGATCTCTGACGCAAGGTGAAATAAGGACGAAAGTATTTCATACGGTAGAAGTAAAAAATACACTTATTCAAAACTCACCGTAGCCTCACCGCCAGTCCAAGGACGAAAGTAGTTTTGGAGCTGGTTTGCAACTATGATTTAATTTAGGGAAAAAACCTTTATGGAAAATGCTATAGGAATTAGGAAACCTCCCTACAGCATCAAACGACCCGATAATGATTAAAATGAGAGAGATAAGACGTCAGACAAATCTTATTAAAAATTAACTCTCCGCGATAGTAACCACCTGAAGAAATAGGATGATCGCGAGCTGTTTACACCTCATGTCATGAGTCCACAGAGAAAAGAGTGTAAGAGCCTTTCATTTTCCAGTTGGATACTCTACCAATTGAGATCCCACGACTATAGACGTCCTGTTGAAAGAATACAATCGCCACCTAAATTGTAAGATAGCCTCCGAGGAATGGAACATGGACATACTATGCGAAACAGGTATTAGCTTTCAAGTTTCCAAAACATAGGTTTCGTTACTATTGGCATTAATATTAAAGGGAAGAATAAGCCCGGTGACGATTTATAAGAGGAATAGGGGTACCTTGGTAATGAACCGCAAGACCATGACGGCAGACTTATAAAAAAAATCCTTGGTTGTCTTATATGGTAAAGTTAATAAAACTGAATGTTTTCATAGTTCTTCAATAATGTTCTCACGAAGATCATATATATATATTTATCTGCATCCAAATATGTATCGAAATTTTTGGTTGTAGTAAATTTCTTCATATGGAATAACACGAAAATCAGCAATTAATTAAATTTAATGAGCTGTACAATCATTGTTTAATTAATCCTGACACAGAGGAAGATCCGGTGACTCTATAAAACAACACAAAAGAATTAAATATTATGTTCGAATGATTTCATTCCATTAAGAGAGTTCTCATTTATTGCCCCTCATCCTTCGTCAATAAACTAACGTAGAAGAGACTTTTAAATTAAAACATTTGTTCTGTCCAGATCTTCCCATCCAGAAATTAAGGGACACCTCGTAGCGGAATTGAAAATACGCTTAACTTCAGTTTGAACGCCGTCCGAGACTTTGAGTCGGATCAGCCGGTGTATTTTTAATGCCGCTTTCCCCCGTCTTCTCTTTTCCATTTTCCCATTTATATTCTCTTAACCAGCTCCTCCTTCGGTATCCATGAATTCTTAACCCCTTTCCATTCCCCAACGTTCAAATCCACATATTGCGGCCACTTGTACCCTTAGTCTATACCCCGAAAGCTAACCTGCCCTCTCACCTACAACTTCCGCAGCGACACGCGAATTTCATCCGGCGAGCACCAAAACTCCAGCGAAACAAAAACACGAGCTTAAGGGAAACGGCGCGTCATGCAAAAGGGCTTTCCTGAAGTCAGGGCGTCACATGTTCACTTCTTGAAAAGTCGTTACCTACTCCTTCCAATTCCATCTTTTCATTCACGGATTCACCTTTTGGAGTTTGCATCTCACAAATGCAACCTTAAGCAACCATAGAGCTCAAAGGGTTACTACTCTTTTCTTGCTGTTTTTCGAACTAAGTAGACTGATTATTCTCACAAATGTCTTCACGTGAAATGTGAAAGCCCGCGCAGGCCTGATCAGATAAGTAAAAAAATTACTGTAGTGAATATTCGCTGCCCCTTTTTTACTCACCCGTAAAAGTTAAACGACTTTCTAGCGGCATTTATCTTGTGATTCGAAACTATTCCAAATCGCAATCTCTTCCTCTCGGCAATAGAAGTGATCTCGGAGGGGTATCACTGCGTAAGCAATTATCCAGGGAGTCAGAGAAATGTCAAATGCTTCCAACGTGAATTAAACGCAGGAATTCTTTCTGCAGGTTTCCATCCGGATTAAGTTGCTACATTTCAGTCTCAAGCTCTGCAGCTACTTTTAACCTGAATTCTAAACCTAACCCGGTTGGAAACCCGAGTGGAATTCCTACATTCTGGTGAACTTTATTGAGCAAGAAATGCCTATACACCCACTAACGACGATGAAAAAGCGCAGAAATGTTCGAGAAATAGCAGCATGGTTTCTTAAAGATTACTTTTTGATTCAATTATCTAAAATTATTTAGACACGGAATTTGGGAAATAAAATTAATAGATAAATCAAAAACTTCCATTTATTTCTTGAGTACAAAAAAAAATCATTTATTCATCGTTCTGTAAATGTCCAGTCGGCTCAGAAAACTTCAGCTCCATTTACACATCATATTACTAACCGTTACAAAACTGTCCTAATGTTGATTTGTGTATTCCTTGAATAGTACATCCTCTTCTCATTAATAATCTATCAAAGATTTAGGGCTGGGAGTGCAAGAATCTAGACCAGCGATGGGACCTACAGGTCGCATCGTCTATTTTAGGCGTTCATTGCGGCCTTTTTGCGAAAATCCTGAAGCAAACACTCCTATTTTGAATTTTTTTAATCATGCTAATGACAACAAGTAAAAAATAAATCAATAAACGTTCTCTTAAAGTTTGCTCAGCAAGGGAATTAATTTTCTCACATAAAATTTCAAGGTTTAACTATTACAATCTAGTGACAGTAGGTGCCAAATGTTTGCCAAAATGTTTACTTTTCTTATGAGATCGAATGCTAAATGGGGTTTTTTGATGGAAAAAGGTTCCACGACCTGATCTAGACTATCGAAGCTCTCAATTTTCGTGAAATTTGATGAATTCCAGCGGGAATCTTTCTTTTCGGTGGAAATATTGCAGTAAGCACTGTTTCATCGTTCATTCTTCTGAAATATATAATTCCATCAACAATAATCCAGACCCAGACATTAATCCTTTTTCACAAATCGCATTTATTCAGAGCTGACGTAGGCACGGTCTAATTACGCCATTCAGTTTTTTTTAACTACTTTTTTCTGTGTCGCATTTTTCCTCCCATTCTATTTGCTTCTCCTTTGTCCCTTGCCTCTCCTTTAATGTGCCTCACCTCATTCTCTCCTTGTCCTCTCCACCTCACACACACATTCTTACCCTTTCGAGAGAGAGAGTTCAGTTCCCATGGCTGGACCGGTGGGGTGTGGCTAGCAGCTGCCTCATTCCCTTTTCCTACGGTATCCCACACGTCCTCGGAGATTTTATAATGCACAATATATGACGCGCGTACTTCCCTACGCATTTTCTTTACTAACAAAGATTTTTATTTTACCCCTAATCATAAGATACCACACAATGTTCTTTTTAATTAGGTTTTAATGAATTACAGATAAATTTACCTCCCAAATGGAGGGGAATGCGTTGACTTATAAAATAAACGGAAAATAATGGAGAATACTTATGATGCTGTAGGCGAAGTAATATCTCATGCAGATTAGAATAATTTAGCTTCGTAAAATGGGTATTCTGCATACGTAGGGATTATAAAATAGGGGATGCGAAATTTAGTTTATAAAAATAGAAAGACAACATTTCTGAGGCTCAGTAGTACCTCGGTTAACGACGGTAACTCGTTCCTAGGTTGTCGCCGTTAACCAACACCATCGTTATTCAATGCGAGCTTTTTCATAACCATACTACATGTCAAATATGCAGATAAACCTCGTTTAAAATATGGTACACATAATTTTTCAATTACATTTGCAACAAAAAATTATCATTAATTATATGCATAGCATTGAAAACAGTTTTTAATCGCCAATTTTCACCAAAAGGCGTTGTAACCCAAAGCCTGCATCGGCACCCAAAACTTTTTTTATCACAGCCACTCCTCGTTAACCAAGTTCGACGTAAACTAAGGCCGTCTTTAACCAAGGTATCACTATATTAACGAAAGACGAGCTGTACAAAATTACTTAAAAACAAAAGGCAAAATTTAGTCCTTTTGGAAGGTTTCCTTCGAAGATCTGATCCATTTATGGTGATTAGGTGGTAATTATTAAACAATAGCAAAATATTTCAACGAATACGAATTGAAGAAGGCCGGAGAGAAATTCAAATTTCCAGCCGACTTGAATAAGAGAACATTATAATCAAGAGATAGGAATATAAGATAGCTAAATTAGAGTAAAGAGTACGTGGTGGAAACATTGCAATGAGAAGAAGATACGGCTTTCCTCTAATTCAGGGGGAATTAACTGAACAACCTCTGTATCATCTTGAAATACGCCTTAGACTTTACAGATCTTTGAACAGAGAAAGGAGACATTAGACTAGACACACGAGATTGTGATTTCGTAGCCTTGCTTAGTTGGGACTGATATGCTAACAAATAAGATTATTTTTATCCTTGTGATATAATTAACCAAACAAATTTCATTTTCTTTCGCTACACTTTGACTAACTTTTAAACTCTATTTTGACATCATAGAATTCAAGCATTTCATTTTCCATCCATTTAAATTCATAAATTCGAACGATTTTCTCAGGTTTTTTTGCAACTGACATATCATAGCTTTGTTTCATGATGGGATTATATTTACCAATTAAATCCTTAAAATATTTGTCATTTATCTCTTAATTTATTGGCTGTTTCAACTTCAGAACTTTTTTGAGAGACCGTTCTCAACTAGATTAAGTTACAGTTACTAATTATGTTATTAAAAATAAAGCTTTGGAGTACGCTCAAAGATCTCTATTTATATTTAACTATAAAGCAACTAAAGTTTGATTGAAAGCAGAGATTATCCACAAAGATTGTACTGACCTACTTTCTGGAAAGTTTTTTGTAACCACTATCTCTCATTACCCACGTCGTAAAAATTCAGCTCAGTAGATACCGGTAAAATACGTAACATTCATGTTTAAAAGCATTTCATACGATGTAAATATTTTTTTCTGAATATGCTTCCGTACATTTTGTCGTCTTTTAGTTTAAATGCGACATCGCTTTACCTTAAGCCATTCAGGCTTCATTCAACTGCTAATCCGCCAGTCAACATTAATTGTAGATTAAAACTTTTTCTTCACTAATATACACGGTGATCGCAAGTTAGGAAAGGCGTGGGAATGTAAACGGATGGAAATTCCTTTGCCCTGACTGTATCAACAAATGTGAAGATCAGGAATCCGCCACTCGAGGGAATTAGCTCCGAAATGTATCTAAATTTAAAAACAAATGGACGCATCCAGCGAATTTGTCGAGAGAAAAACATTTCCTCATAAATTGGAGATTCCGATATTTTTTCCTTCTAATTCAGCAACTTCCAAAATTCATCAGTATCATAGCTGTGTAATATTATCTCACTTGAGTTAAAATTTCACCAAACCAACTACTAAATCCCGCAATGTTGGGTATAAGTAAATGTGCACTGTTATACTGAACTGACACGTTAAAAACGGACAGGAAAACACTTGAGCAATCGTACATCGAAGTTTAGAATTCGCCTACAATTTTCATCAGCGGTATTTACAACCGAATGCCTTCAACAAAACTGATCTGCAACGCGATATGAGAATCCAGCGCCTAATTCGGCCGATCCACGCATGACGTAAACAAAGAGTCCAGTTCGCGCATGCGCTGAAGAGGATCAAAGTGAACTCACCAAGGATCTCGACGGTGTGCACCTGATCAATTGGGTCCGTCGACGATATCTGACACACGTAGTCACCAGCGTCCTGTGGCACCACTTGGTGCACCTCGAGATTATATCCATCGACGAGGCGGATTCGAGGGTCGCGGGTGACCATTATAGAGGATGCAGTCAACACCGAACTTCCTCGTCGCCATAGCACCACGAATCCTCCTGTAAACAAATAAATCACACAAAGTATTAGCAGTAAGACCAAAATAGTACAGGGCGTTAAGATTCAAATACGTATGTATTTTAAGTATACTAGGATCATTGTCCCGTTGCCTCCTGTGGCCATTCAACCTCTAGCTGCACAGTCCATGTTTACCACTTAAAAAGGACGGATTATTAATATTTTAAAAATGATTAGCAATTATTTGGGCAAATGACGATTCTTGAAGCGATCAAAAGACGATGAAATTGTGTCCTCCAGTCATAGCAGCTTAAAAGTCACACATTCTTCAAAACTGGTAGAGGTTGCTAAAGGGAGTTTTTAAAAAACACGAGTTTTACGATGTTCTGGAAGATTTTGTAAAACTTCTCGGAACTTCGAAGAGAGAACAAAATAAATGGTTAAAATAAACATATTCATTCAATTCACTTATCACACTAAGGCCCAGTTCGCATGACCACCATTTCAAATTTAATAATTCAAGAGAAATAAAGTTTCGGTCTACGGTTCCACCACCTGACTAACCACCATCCGTGTTTTCAATGATCAAAGTCTTCGAATAGCTATTTCATCAAATTGTTAAATTTCATTGCAGCGCAGTTGATCGTGACACTATTGGAGATTTCGAAGGGTTTACTTATGTCAAAGTATTTCGGTACCGTTTGGTGGTGACAGTTTAATACACAACACTAAAAATGAATTTTGCGAAATTTGACAGGACAGGAATTCCGTTATACGAATTTTTAACGCTTTTTACGAATTCTAACAAATCTCGTTGGACTGGAAAATCCATGGTGCACTGAATCCAACTATCTCAAGTACTAAAACACATTAGAAGGAAAGGAGGAAAACCATTATATAACACAACTACAGAAGCGTTAGTAAAAGAGCTACCAAGGAAATCGGTTTGCAGAATTCCAACGTAATGTGAGGAGAGCACAAGGACTAAATTTTCAAATTAAAAACAAGTCTTAAAAATCACCAACCACGGTCTAATTAAAGAATCGATTTTATGAGGTTAGATTCCGCGCTTGAGCATCATCTTCAAGCCGATCAAGTTCAAGTAAATTTTTTTCTTGGCAACATATTAGTTACCTTGTTTATCATTACAATAGAATGTGAATTCTGTAATATAGTATAACATGGGTGATGAAATGTATTTCCTGTTATATAAAAAATCGGACACAGTATTAAGTTATAACGGTGACCAATTTTAAGTGAACTTAAATAAAATTACAAACAGCCATAATGATGAAAGAATAATGGAAACTATGAAAACGGCCTTGGAGCATTGGATCATCGCTGTTATAAAGGATAAATTGGTTAATGAGAATAGTTGTTAGAAAACAGGGAGTCGATCACCTTTTAAACCGATTACATTTTTAAATATTATTTTATCATCCGAAGCCTTGCTAATTCTAAGGACCGTCAAGAGATGAATAGAGCTCAAACTATAACATATAACTTTTAAATTTAAAGTACACCTCTAGCAAAGTTATGAAGCATATAAAATTATATGAAAACACCTCTAAAACATTTAAACTGTATCGTATCTTTGATCATCCAGGTACACTCCCAACTTAATACATAAAAATAAAGAACTCTATGTAGTACTAAGGGGTAAACTGCAAGGGGCGCTGTCCTATTTCCATGAATCAACCACAATGTGACTCCAGTGGAAAAGGAGAAAAGAGATAGGAAATACTAAAGAGGATGCGGAGGGTTGAAGCTTAAAGGGAATAGTTGAAAATGAACAATTGAACGTCAGGGAGGCGATGCAGGTAGATGCGTACTGGAACGACGGAGAGAAAAGAAAAAATAACATCACCCAGAGCGCCTCTATCTCGCAGAGATGAAATGTCACGCGTGAAAATACATTATTAAAAATTTCGCACCACAATTGGCCTGGTTAAATTCAACGACCATAATCATAAGTTTGCTTTATAATAAATATTCTTGGTACGTGATTCAAATCGATGACGAAATCCGAGATAGAGAGAAGTGAGATAGAATAGATGCTGAGGCAGAAACGGAAGTGGAATCTCGAGTCTAAAAAAGATGCGACAGATCGAAGCATGAAAAATACATGGCAACGGGTTTCGAGGTATCTGGAGCGTGACGCGGATTCTCTCCTTTCCCCTCCCCGCGATGAGCCGCGAATGGAGGGAAAGAATGGGAGGAAAATGGCTTTTGAGGCTTAAGAAGCAGAAACGAGCGAGAGAAGAGGATAATGATAGAATCATAGCTCGATGTGCAGATAAACTATAACATAAACGAATTTTCAGAGATGTTTAGAGCACTCCCATGACTTTAAATGAAAAACGTTATAGTTTAAATTATTAATCAAATGCAACTCACTTTTATGGAATTACACCCAATTATATAGAACATTTTTTTGTGTCCGTTTACATAAAAAATGATATAGATTGTTAAATTAATCGTGATCACTTGCTTTTAAGATTTGGTTGGATTTACAATAATATTAGGAAATTATGACAACATTAAAAGATATTTGAATTGCATTGCCATAATGGCTCAACATGGAGTTGACCTGCGCTCATTCCGTCGTATTACTTACAATATATGGGTATGGTATGCATTCATACCACTTCCATTCTACCATTCTGAATGGGTTTGAGATAAGCTGATAAACGCTCTATTTTCGAAACTTTAGTGGGGTAACCATGATGACTAGGTTTTGATAACCCCATAATACGGTGATATTTATTCGTATAAAGAGTATTAAATAAGAAAAAGAAAGTACATTTTTAGAAAAAATCGTCTAATCGTATGGTTGATGAAGTAAAACCCACTTCGAGGTGGCACACGCACAGAGAAAAGGGGAAGAAAGGGATCCAGGAAATCAGTAAAAAATCATAAAATTCTTGATATAGTAAAAACATTAAACAAAAAAATTAATTAATTAATTAAATTTAATTTAAAACGTCAAAATATAAATTCAGACTATATAAAAAACAAAAAAATTACGCCAAATCTTGGAAGAGTACAAAAGTATCAACAAAGGCCTAAAAATACGTATTATTAAATTCAAATTGTTCTGCAACAATATTACGTAGTACTACCTAAAATTACAATAATTAAATCCATTAATTTCTAACTATACGGCGAGCATAATCATATTGTCTTTCCTCCATCTTGTCCCGTACATCTGCATGAGTCTAAAAGAGATCGAAGGGAAACGGGAAAATGGAAGAAAGGGTAGGAAAGGAAAAGGAGAAAAGGTGTGCTGTGGGAGAGAAGGACCACTTCTCGCAAAATGCAAGGCAATCAGGAGCACCCAAGTGGCAAGAGAGAGTCGGAGAGGTGGTTAGCGGTTCCAGATAGAAACAAAGAACTATCCGCTGCTACTGATCCTTTAAAGAGGAAGCACTCGGACAAAACACGTAAGCAAATGCTTCCAAGAAATTCTTTCCTGAGTTATCGGGAATTATATTTAAGCTTCAATTACTCCCGCTGGCAAATTTGAATAACATCGGAAATCTCGAAAATTATGCAATTATTTAACAAATACAGTCAGTTTCTGGAAGGAAACATTATAGATTCAAATCTAATCTATTTAGGAATAAGAATCGTACAACAAATATTTTCCAGCATGGAAAATGTGAATAAATTAAACGTAAAGCTGCATGCACATGGATGGCAAAAAATTTTCAGCAACTTTAAAGAAGGTAAGGGCTAATTTGTAATTATACAAATATGATTATACAAATAATATTTCACCTTCGAGAAGTCAAAAATATTTCTCTCTTTGTAAGGAAATTGCGACAATTCAGTTTATCTAAAATTATGAGAAATGTTGATAGTTGTTCCCGCAATATTGCTCTTTAAAAGAATAACTAACAAATTCCAGTAAATGTTACAATAGTGTGTAAAAATACAAAGTTTTGTACCTATCGAAAGCAATAAGTGTTTAACTGTTGCAGTCTATTGGAAGATAAATAACGACTGTAAATTTTCCAGATTAAATAAAACTCATGTTATGAATAAAAATATATTCGATGGGGCAGAAATATTTTTATGATTTCTGACGTTTTTGTGGTTAATAAAATGTGTGATCAAATCATAAACATTTGAAATAAATTGAAAGTAGTTGAAATATTAAAATTGATGAGGATTCGAAAATTAACTCTTAAAATGTAGGTTTTCTCAGGTATGAAAATATAATATAAATAACCATAAAATTACTCAGATCTATTTGCCAATCTCCAACCATATTATGCTCTATCAAAATCAATAAATCCTAAAAATGCCATAATATTATGTTAGATTACGCATTAGTTAGTTTTAAAAGTATTTCCTTCGTCGATCTGTTTCTCCATCAGTATCGTTATAAGAAGAAAGGAAAAAGGAAGACAACTATCTTACGTAAAAATAAGATTGGCACGGTACCTTTTAAAAACATTGGACCAATTCAGAGCCTTGTTTTATTGGATAAATCGATCACGAACATGGTCATCGTTCGCCCACATATCGCTTTATTGCCAGAGTTATCCTCAGCAAAATTCATACTTTCCAGAACGAATATTTGTTTTTTTGCAAACTTATTGATCGTGAAAGTGAAAATGTCTCTCACATTTCGGATTGGTTTACCAATAAATGTTTTAGGCCCAACATCACCTATCAAATAACAAAAACGTCACCTATCAAAAACATCAGTATTTAGATATTAAATAATCTTTTGCATAAAAAGTAAAATTACGTTGATGGAAACTTTTCCTTTCTGAAATGCAAATACAAATATGGTTATCTCAAAAATAACACAATTTGAAGATACATGAAGATCATTTATATTATATATTATATTGTATTTATATTAGCAGAAAATAAATACTAGTAATAATGTTTACTATAGCCAGAACATCTACGCATTATATCCCTTATTTATCCCATTACTATCCCTTGTTTATAATACACGAAACTACAAAAGTACATTCAGAGAAACAGGAATTGAGAAAACAGAATATTTTAAATAAACAGCGGTACGTCGATTTACGAACTTAATTCGTTCCAGTTCGCAATTCGTAACTCGAATTTTTTGTGCCCGAAACCCATTTCTTCATTGCGACTCTTTCCTTTTCGGTTCGTAATTCGAAATTAAGGTCGCATAGGTCAAAATGGAGTAAGAAAAAAGTTCGTACGTAGAATAGTTTGTAAGTCGAGGTATCATTGTAATTAGAAACAGATAAGAAAGATGCGCAAGTTAAAACAATTTATATGCAATAAGAATATATTCATTACTTATCTATTTGGTAATAATTTGATCAAAAATACATCTGTGAGATATTTAGAGCATTTACTTAGGAAACAGTAAAGATGTGTGGGAATGAGATGATTAGACTAGCATTTTCCTGGAAAGCCCTTCCCTGAAATAACGTAACAAATTGAACAAGGGGAGAAATTAATCAGAGGCCATGTAGAACAATGTGATTTGGTCCCGTTTGCCATTAGAACTCGCAAATGGGCGGAAAGACCTCCGAAATTGGTTCGGGAGTTGTGAAAGGAAGACCTTTCACACGTGTGTACAGCACCCATACTCCTCGGAATAAGGGATGTTTGAGAAGGAATCAGGAGAAAAGAAGAAAGGGTTGCGAAGAGAAGAAAGCGGCAATGAAGAAAGTGGAAGGAGTGGGTATTTTTGAAAAGGGAGAGCGGATTGAATTAGGTGGTGGGAACGAAACGGGGGAGGAGGACTACTTGGAGGATGCAGATATGAGAACGTAGAGGGAAGATTTGGGTAGAATCAATAAGACGGCAATTGATGAAGAGTGTAATAAGGGGTACGGGAGAAGTGAGCAGAAATATCGGCAGAGAAAGGGTTGTAGGAAAGGAAGTGAAGGGGTATGGGAACGCAATAAGGACGACTAGCTGACGTCAAATTAGGAACTCAGGTCCCGCACACCAAGAGGAAGAACCGCGACTCGAATTTCAAGTGGAAGAGGATAAGAAAGAGCTCCGAGAAGATTTAAACCGAAAGTTGTAGATTTTTGGGATTAAATAAAGAAGGCCGGATTTGATTTTTTTCCTCGGAATTTTCAACACAGTTCTTTCGCTGACGGCGTTTTAAAGGCGATCTGATGATCATTCTACGAAAGTGAAATTTATCGACGATACCTAAAAATGTTACATCGGACAATACCAAACAGTTCACGAAATATGAAATTCTCAATTTAGAAATATTCTCTGTTTTATATGAATACAGCAGTGATAGCATATCTGAGTATTTATAACTGTTAATAAACGATGTTGAGCAAAGAATATTAGATCAATAAGTAATATGCTAAGAATCTCAGATCAATAACGAATACTGGTTGTCAAGTGAGATACGAAAGAAACAAGTAGTTATGAATAAACACTAATATTTTTAATTTTGAACTTTTTCGTCTTTGAGCGTAAATCGAGAACCACACCAATTATGGTGCTACGCGTGAAGACGAAATCAATTGAAATATATGATTTTCAAGAGATAAAACGGCTTTTCGATTCCAACACAGGGTCCATGATAGTTAATAATTTCACAACACAAGAAAAATTCACATGAAAACTTATTTATTAATGATACATCATAGCATTGCGAGTCCTAATAATCAAGTTCCCAAAGCTTATAGCGTAGAATTAGCGTCAAATACAGAATTCCGATAGCGTGAGAGGAACATTTTTCGTAAATTTCAAGCACTAAAATAGATGTAATCACGAACTAAAGGTCTATTACACAGCAAAAATGGATAAATAGCTATTTCGTTACCGCTCTGCGTAGCTAGAATAATAACGAGAAGTATTTTGGAGGGCGCACGTACTCGTAGAGGAAAGGGAGAAGAAGGGCGGGATGCGGTATAATGAGGAGGCACTCAGGGGCAGCTGCTCTTACGGGTGGAAGTGCTCAGAGGAGGAAGCATGGGAATGGAGGCCTCAAAGAAAAGTTGTGGAAAAATAAGAATAAGAGAGTAAGAGGGCCGTAACCAACAACGCCAATTAAAAGGAGAATATTCCTGGAAACAAATACATCCAAAGTGATGGAATTCCTCTATTCTCGAAATACTTAATCAAACATATTATGGATACAAAGGGATCGCATTTCACGGCAAAAGAAATTTTCAAGCCATAATGAGAACCTCTCTAAACAATACTATCGCTACAACGTCGCATGATTAAGATTATGTTATATGATTCTGTATTATCATAGAATTCTATGTTGGCATTCTTTACTTATATAAAGTTCAAATCCATGTTTCTTTTAATCTTTGTTTTCTAATATTAGCGCAGAGAAATCAGAGTTTGTTCCTTTTGTTTTATAACCGCACATACGTGAGTCAATGTCTTAAATTTACGCGCAGGTTTTACACAAATAGATATAAAAGAGGTGAACCTGGAAGGAGTGTGTTATAATTCTTGATAACGATACAATCGAGAGAAGAGAGTCATCGACGATAATAAAAACGCATTTGAGATGGCTCAAACTTGAAACAAAGGAAGAAATCGCGGATAAAATTTGCAGAGAAATTGAAAATAAGACGGTTACTTTTAGTATTACGTTTATTTCGTGAAGTGATGAATGTTTCCTTAATGCCACGTTAAATGAAAGTACATTCAGCTATACAACAAAGGGGACGGATAATAGTTTCAAATCAAAATCAATTCCAGTCAGCTTCAATGCTCTTTTTCCTGCGTATTTCATGCATGAAACAATTCAGAATAAATAAGTTCAAAAAAAGGACATAGAATGGTACTAAGGTAAGTTTCTTGTGACAAAGATATGCAAAATACAGGGTTCATCGCCAATCAAATTTCTTTTTATTGTATTATTTGCATAACTGAAGTGAACATCTGACACAAGATCAAAGTGATTGATTATAATTTCCAAAATAACACCTCATAAAATTTTAAAAAGAACGATCAATCACTCCCGAAAATGTTCATCTCCATAAGCAACTTTTACAAGATTTCTCGTGAAGAGAAAAGTATATGCAACTTCTAAAATCTCTTTACAAGGAACATCCATTTTCCATATTCGTCTATAAAAATAAGCGAAAAGCTAGGAAAAGTGTTTAGCGTGTTCTTTTCCCAACAAAATATAGGAGAAAATAGCAAAATCCAGCGTATCTCCCTAGAACGGTTTCCCATGCCTCAAGCTTCGAGCTTCCCGGAGTACCAAGACTGGAAGAATATCCTTTTCCATATGCAACCGGCGAAACTGTTAGGTAAACAGCGTTTGCCGACATTTCAGGCGTCGAAGCTTCGGAGGGAAAATATTCAGGGGATTCCTTTAGTGCAGAATTTCTTCGGATTCGGCGACGAAGTAAGGCGATTGGAAAGAGTATTAGGAGAAAGAGGAGGTGTGAAGGATATAAATATGGAAAGGAGACATATCTGGCGGAGGGGGTGGAAAGTGTCTTTATAGCTAACGGTAGGGAAGGGTAGGGGAGGAGCGCAGGTGCCACGGAAGACGGAGTGGAAGGCAGAAGTAATAACACAAACGTGTGGATGCGAGCGATAAATATCGCACAATGTCCTCGAGCGAAAAACTCTCGGGGGAAGGAATGGATTACACTGGAGGAAGGGAACGGATTGGTTTTTCGGGAAGAGACAAGGTCCTCCAGAAGGGAAATATTTGTCCAAGGAGTTAATGTCTCCGAGTTTACATAGCGCCATTTGTTTCCACTTCAAATCTTCACGGAAAAAATTAATTTGAGAAAGAATGACACCTACGAGGTGAAAGTTGCGTCAACGCAAATGGATTTTGAATCCTTGAGACTTTCGTCGTTCACGGAAAAGTAAAATAAACTCAATAACTTGAGGATATGCTAGGGTGAACGCCTGTTAAATGGAAACGTGTATTTCATTTCTGAAAAAAATAAGACGAAAAGGTATAATTTTTATTTTTATGAGCAGAATTTCAGAAGAAGCATTCAGCAAACCTATTTTATTCGAAAGCAAGAAATGGAGGCCGGTAACCTCACAAATACCGTATTTCGTAAGCTGTAAGGAAGGTATTTCCATACATGAAATAAACTTTTCACCATTCCTTAGATTAAGAGGAAAGTATTCATTTGACTCTATCTTAATTTCCTATCATTATAACTATTTTATGCGATGGGTTCAATACTAATAACGATTATCATTCCAAAATTCAATTCTTTCTCCGAAAAGAAAGCCTTATTTATTGAAAGAAATTATTGATATCAGTGACACAAGAAAGATTTTCAGAGAAACTTTCACTGATTAAATACAAGATGAACAGCATTTATTCCACTCGATTTTCAAATGTGCAATAGCTTTGTGCAGCAATTATTAACTTTCTTATATTAAAATTGAAAATTTAGTCTTATTTTTGCATCTAGTTCATTGAATCGGTGCATTAATAAAAGTATATTTACGGCCATGCATTTTCTCGAGACTTAGATAATCTCGAGATAACAAGTATGTTAATGCCTTTATCCAGAATATATAACACCGAATTGAAAGCCTATTTCAGCAGATTAAGAAAATAGATACTTAAAATAGGATATAATCAACGAAAAATTACATAAAAACTACTATAAACCAACAAGAAAAAGCACATTAGTTTTCTTACCGCATAACTTAAAAATCTTTCGTGAAACACCTTTTCTCCTCTAATATAATGTTGAACAGGGACATGGCGAACACTGATACTTGGGAGGCAGGTGAAACGGAAGACAAATTGCGGGAAAGTGAGCGCAGATTGGGGTTATGAGAGCGAAGAGGAGAATAAGATGAAGGGGAAAGACATTGATACAAGAGGAAAGATTCGCACGAACAAGGGTCCCGAAAGATATAAATGGAGAGCAGTCTTAAGCGCGGCGAGGGGCAAAGAACTGCAAATGAGACCTTAATTCCGCGGCGAAAACAATAAAATTGCAAGTTTTAAGACACTCCCTGTCTTCCAACATTACTCTCTATTAAGTTCAAAAAAGTCGAAATGGTTCCCTTTCCAACAAGAAAAGATCTATGAAGAGAAATATCCCTTAAATATTCCCTTAAATAATCCACCTTAAGTGAACCTTCGAAAATAGAGCTTCATGCATGTTTCTGAAGAAAACATCGCCCATGTTAAACATTAAAAGTGCATCCCTATATGAAGATATGCTACCGAGTTTCTTAAGACTTGTTTAAGATATCAATCAGTCCAAAATTAAAACTTAGCTTCACTAACGTTATTGCCAAAAAATTAAGTAAGTCACGTAAAGATAAAATAAATTATTTTAATGTTTTGTTGGATAATGTTTGGAATATTTGCTATACAGAATTACTAAATATGTATATCTCTGCTACTTTTAGAAGGTTTTTCCGCTACTAAACCATAGCCAGCCAATGACTACAATCAAAAACTTGAGGCAGTATGATACGCGATTAAAATCATTTTCACTGAGATGAGAAGACTTGTTTGATAATTTGTAACGTTAAAAGGTAGTAAAACAAAATTAAAAAAACTAAACTCATACCTTTGTATGTCACCAATTTCGCCAATATACAGAAAAATTAATGTTGTGTACAAAAGAAGATTACTGCAGTAGTGACATTAAAGTTTTTAAAATATTTATGACAAATTATTTACAATACCTGGCAAGACTTGGTTTTATTCTCCATAGGCCCTCAAGGAAACCTAATCGGTCTTTAGATCCAAATATTTCCCACAGCACATTTTTCCTTCTCCCATCACTAATATTTCGCAGCCGGAAAAGTTTTGGGAACCTCGAAGTCTTCTACAGGTAATAACTTCCATATCTCAAGTGATACATTTAGAATGGGGATTGCTCGACAGTTTACCGTCTTAAGAAATCATCTATGTAATTGTGATCGCAACTAAATTCCCAATGATGAATCATATAAAACGTAAAAATCAAAAATATTCTACGAAAATATTTCAGCCTGAAGGAATTAGGAACATGATATGAGTCTAGAGTGATAAGCGTCCGAAAATAAAAGGACCGCCCGAAAAAAGCGAGGCGAAGAATGTGAGAAAGTAAGGTATACAGGAATCATAGAATAAATATGGCAAGGCGCTAATGAGAAGGCAAAAGAGCGGAATTTAAGGGCGAGAAAGAGTGGGATGCGATAAGAGGAGAACCGCGAAAAAGCGAGCAAAAGAAAAAAGGAAATAGCGGAAGAAGAGGAATTCGACCTCCGCTTTCATTTTGGACGGCATGTTCCCCCGCTGGAATTAACAAGCGGTGCGTTGATGAGTTTGTGTGGGCCCACTGCCGAGTGAGACGAAACTCGTTAGCGCTGAGAAGTGCGAAAGATGGGCGCTCGAGTGTCGGGTGGAGGGATAATTCAGAAAGAGGATTGTGAGTGAGGATACACGTCGCCAAGTAAAGAAAGCACAGGTAGAAGAGGGGAAAAGGGTGAACGTACTCATAACATTGCCGATCTTTTCACCTTCAGCCCATTTAATCACCATTCCATTTTAACGCGTTGAGAAAACATGTCGTACCTCCGCAGTTTCCAGCCTACGTACACCTTGCGAAATTTTTGCGCAAGCCCAAGGTGAATTTTTAGAAGCATCTTAAAGTAAAGCATACTTTATACTTTTAACTATTATGTCGTCCACAGCGTATATCAACTCCTACAGGAACTTCCAATTTCCAGTTTTAAGTAAACAAATACTCATATTGGTATACATAACAATACAAATAAAGGAGCTTGTTGGGGCATGTTATTAGTGCATTTAATAATAACGATGGAAATTATAGCCATTTCTTTTCTTCTTGTCTAAGAAACGTACCCTTAATCTTCAATAATGTATACACTCCATGGAGATTGCACAAGCAATTCAGTCCACAAAGAAAGATAATTGGGATTGGAATCGAGAAATACACTGCTAATTTTCTATCTAGAATCTAGACTTCGAGGAATCTGCTGGTAGAATGTGGAATCTAGAACTTATGCAGCTAAATCTTCAATTTCAAATGCAACTTGCTTTGAGATTCTTCGTATTCAATTGAGATACTTTACAAAAATCAAATATGAATCTTTTGAGAAATTTGGTAAGATATCGAGCCATTAAGAGCAAACATTTCTCATGTTAGCTATTTAAATGTCATTCAACGCCTTGGGCTAAAAGTAATTCTGCTGAACACGGAGTAGTAATCTGTACTCCAGAGGAAACTTCTGAATAGGAATCTTCTACTGTTAAAATTGAGAACTCAACCGACTGTAATTCATAAACTGCTTCCGCATAAAACAATGGGATACATATTTTATTGTAAACGCAATATTTTTCAATACTCCTGGCATCATGCAGTCTTAGATTAAACTTTGTTAGAATTTAATATCTCACTCATAGTCACGATTGGTAACCATTTCATTTTCTCCACATTACGAAATCTTCGATGAATTTCAGCAGCTAAATATCTAAAGCATATTTAATGTTAAAAAGTAAGCTACAGCAAAGAATAATTCATGGGAAATCAAGAATGCATCTAGTATTTCATTAGACGAGAAATCATGTACGACTAATATGCGACGGTCAGACTGTCCTTGACGCACTAATGACCGATAGAGCAGTGGGAGACTATGGACCAGCTTAACCTCTTGTTCGGCCGAACCCATTCACGGTGAAAGGGACCGCCTCTTGAGCATCCAGGGGGACCCATAAATGACTCTGGGTGTCCATGCATGTACTATCTAAGTGCACACACAATGAGAGAGAATCAATTATGATGCGTGGGTTTCAACTTCGCAAGAACACTTTTATTTTCTTATTATCTCTTATAGTGGCCTCGGCGGCATAGTAGCAAAGGCGCTTGCTCATTAAGCAGTCAGTCGGCTTGAGTTCAATCCTCAGCAAGAGCAATTCATCTGCCGGTGTTTTCGCGGAATTCCGGAGGACATAGGTCGACTCAGCCGATAAAATGATTACCACGTAGTGTATGGGATTCAGGCGAGATGTGTTGTATTCGAGAATTATAAAATTTCAGACAATACGTTTCGTAAAATACTGCCCAGAGAAATCAATGAATGTAACTAAAATGCTTCAAGACGCTGAATGGAAATCTCTAGAAGATACAACATTTTTACAAACACTTAATTTACTAAATAAATTAAGAGAAGTAATATTCTTAGAATATATAGATGATATTATGGGTTTACATTGGCCGTTCTGATACAGAGAGAAAAATCAGTCTAATAGATTTGAGAACTAGTCGTTTAAAAAATTTATTTTTTCCGCAAACGATACGCGAAAGTAATCGATAAGGCAAGTATAGTCATGGTACATGCACCCCCTATCATACCCCGAAAGGCAGTACCTGGATGTACCGGAAGTGAAATTCCGGGTGATAATAGGCTGTGGAAATGTATGTATCTAAAAGAATCATTTTATTATAATTGTGAGACCGTTGAGAATGGAAGCTTAGTTTCCGAAATGCATATAGGGTTATTCCCTATTTATTACATCCTACTCCTCTAAATCGATTCGTAGCAGTCCAAGTTGGATACGCGGAAAAAGTAGGTGAGGAAGGCCGCTCGGACAGTGGTGCATGCAAATATATCTTTCTAAGTATTCAGACGTTGGCAGAGCGGCGGAAACGATGGGAAAAAATGAAAAATATCAGGGAAAAAGCGCGGAAAAACGCGAGGGCGTTTGGGTTCGAGAAGGAATTAAGCGAGGGAAGGGGAGGGAGGGGGAGAAAGGGGAGGTACGCACATGCGACGTGGAGAGACGAATGGTTTGTTAGAGTGTGGATAAGCGAAGGGAGATAAAAAGCGAAGGAGAGAAGATTTGGAAACATCTGGAAAGGGGAAGGCCAACTCGGAGGGAAAAGTAGTTTCGTCGACTAGATTTATCGCCCTATGGCAACTTTTTTGGTCTTCCCTTCTCTACAGCTCGCTTGATTCCCGCTAAAAGCGAGCGTGATGGGATAATTCTCACGTTTTACTTCCCGAAACCCCTATCATCCGAGCGCGATCTCTCAATTCCATACATTCATCTGCAGTATTTATCTTGGTTTTCTCCATTCTCATTCCCACCATACTTTCTGAACGCGCGCCTCTCACGCCGTGCCTTCTCTATTTTCGATTTCTATGAATGCTTTTTACCTCGAGATTTCTAACCTTCGGAACATTTTGATCGTTCTGAGAAACATAAATAACTTTCTGAGCACCTTCGCTTTTTCTGTTTCATTTTGTTATTTCTTGGACTCGCGGTGAAAGTACGCTTGCAAGGAATACAGTATGAGAGCAGCAGAATGTTTTTCCCTATATATATTCTGCCCTACATCGAAATGGAGAAAGTATGCGCGGATGTAGTTTAAGGTTCATTAGATGCTAATCAACGCTAAAAACATCCATACACGTTTTGTTTCTTAAATCTCCTGTCACGGAGTTGTCATTAAACGGGAATTTCTTTCCGAAAAACCCAAATTTAAGGATTATTTAAGAGTTTATTCCAGATGAACTAAATATTTCACTTGCCTTCATTATGACTCACAATCATCAAAGGTCATCAATTGCAACTTTTGAAATGTGCTTTCCAGCTTCATTGTTACAGAGTTAGGTCTACCTTTCCTCTTTAGATCATTAAATCGACTTAATGCTTTGAGTATTCGGTCATCTTTCTTCTAGCAAATTCCCCATTATTTTCCATTCATTCTTTTTGTTTTTTTTGTGCATTCCAAAAACGCACCATCTCCTGCGAGTTAAAGTTTTATTCTTTACGCTCTTGTTACATAATATCTTTTATAAACTTCACCCAGTACCTTACTCATTACTCTAGCGATTAGCAGTCATTCTTTCTTCTTTCGTATCTTAATTCTTTCCGAATTTTCTATACTCTTTCATAGCCTATTTCACCATTCGCTGTCAGGTTTTCTTTATCATTTTACCCTGTACATTTCCGAACCCATATCAATTCCCCAACTTCGTCCCCATTCTTTTCAATCCTCTTCGAATCTACTTCCCCTTTCAGTATTCCTAATCGATAAAATCGATTGTCTCTGTGCTTTCACCCCTTTTACGCTCATCTTATCCTTTTATTTCCTCTTCTCATTCTCCCACTCCATTCACTCATTCTATAAACCAAAATCCTTTCACTCCTTTCCACCTTTCATTCATTTCGAGAGCAATACGGGTTTGGAGTGACAAGCGTGACCTCCTTTCACGGAAGAGCTCCAAAGGAGAACCTCAATCCCAGGTTCTATAAGCACGAATCCCAGGGATGTATTTCAAGGCGCGTTTGAGACAAGGATGTGCATTTCTTAAAGTTTTGATAGGATGGCTTCAAGAGTCAGGGAATCAGGACTTCTGACTTCAAAATAAACAGACTAATTATTGAAAATATTTCCTTCCAATAGTAGTATGTCGCAGCTTCGTAAGCTTTTTTCGGCAGCGATTGTATTTTGAAAATGTTACAGTGCTAAGGTTGTCGCTTCACCCAAAGTTGTAGTGTTAAATCATTGGCAAATTTTCAGAACTATACAGACCGCACCGTATAAATCAATAGCTCATAACTCTCCATGCACTACCTTAATCATTTTAAAACCCTTCAAAAATAAGGGCCAATATTCTCAGAATAGTTTAATTGAATTTTAAATCAAATTAATTCATAAATGACATATTTACTTACGGCACCAAATGTTTGCTATAAAATGAACAGTATCAAGCTATACTTGGCGGAATTTCATGATGAGTATTTGTAAAAGTTTTTTTTATTAAATGCCCTTTTTTTGCTATAATATCGTGTGTCAACAATTACAGAGGGATAATAAATTAACTACCTTGAGATAGGAGGAGTATGAGGTTAGCCAGTAAGCTGGACGGTTGCTCTAACCATAGAGTTACAATAACCAGTCGACAAAAGAGACATCAAGGTTAGAGTACCAGCCACACCAGACTTTTTTCACGTCTTTTATTTCTCGAGAATTTTTATTCGTACATAATTTTTCGAGCAAAGCAACTCTTCGCCTTTTACTTGAAACTTTTAGGGCACAGAGAGCAAAGAGGTAGAGAACTCACAACGGTGAGCAGTAAAGAAAATGAATTAGTTATTCAGCCGAAATTCGGAAAATTCATAGAGCGAGATAGAACGAATTAATGCTTCGGCCTTGTTTATGAGCGCGACATATGAGATGCTCATAGACGGACCCATTTTACGGGGCCTTTTTGTAGTATTCTTTCCTCCCATTCGCTTGTCCCCATTCGACTCGTTCTCCTCGACCCACTTGGCCCTCGTATAATCAGACACGGCCGCTGCGCAATGCACGATTCATCAGACTGCTGCTCGGTTTTGGGATTCGAACATCGCGGCGTCGCTTATTTTGCGGGACTCACTGGAGCGAATGTCCCTCGTTCCGGAGCCACTTCACGGCTACCCTTCCCATTCAACCTCCTTGCGTTTTCTCTCCCCATTCTTCGCCATCTCATCCTAAACTCACATTTTTTATTCGCTCCCGTTTCCATGGCAACTTCCTAGTCTTTGTGTACCTCTTCTCCCGCTTGCATCTGAGTGCTCCATTCACGGTGCACTTTAATCTTTAGTCGCGAGTCAAAAGTGAGGAATTCTGCAGAATTCGCGGGATTCGTGGCTCGCGAAACGTTAACGAACAATTTCTCGAGATGAAAAATACGCTAATTATCAAATTGAATTCCGAGCGATAAAGCAGACGTCACTGGATTAAAGAAATAGATCCTCTGGACGAAAGAGGCCTCTTTCGTTAATTCAATTTCCGCTCTTTTAAATGTCGTATTTTTCCGGCAATTCTCCCTTTTTGGAATGAGCGGTAAATGGATCGCATGTTTCCGTGCGATTCTCCGGGATGCGACGCGCCAGTTTTCGCTCCGGCGGAACTTTTCTGAAAATACGATTAGGTTTCCACGCGGCAATAAATCTGACAACTAAAAGACGCTTTAGTTGATTATGGTCTGAAATATTTTTTCTATTGGAATGAAATGTGTAATCCGGCTTTTCTAAATTAAAGGAATATGCTAAATCTTTCCACGCTGAAAATTATCAGTAATGCTATCGAATAAAAGTATTTAAGTAAGATTTCATAATTTTTTGGTACACTTATTCTGTTGAGAACAGAATTCGACCGCACATTGCAGTGAATTATAATTGTGAATAGCTAAAATTAATATGTATATATATAAT
>KZ308539.1:1580555-1606838 GCA_000376725.2 Ladona fulva
AATTATATATATTATTATGTATTAATATAATCAAGCATAACTTTGTGGAACTCAACAAACACATCGAAAGAAAAGATAGTTAGTAATATCCACAATACCTACTGTGGAAATAACTAAGCATCCTCTCTTTCAACATATATTCTGAATAGCTTATAAAATTACAATGCCTGTTAAAAATAATTATTACAATAGCTAATAACGAATGAGTTCAATACCAAATTACGGCATGTAAACAATATACGAGGAAAACACTACTTGAAAGAAAATCCGTGAAACACTATAAAAATAACGAAATAACAATAATATTAGGATTTGTATTGAAACTGAAATCGGGAGAAAAGCAGTAACATTGAAGTCAACTAGGAATTGCAAGAAAAAGCCATAGCGTTATAAATCAAAGTATCATTAGCAAGTTTACAAAGAGAAGAATATGGTGTTTCACTTGTCTTAAGAAACGAGAAAAGTCCCTCGGGTAGCACTAATAAATTATATCGAAAATATTGTAATCATGTATATCCTAACAAAAAGTTGTACAGATAAAATGGAGTAGATGCAATTAATATAGAACAGGTAGAATTACAGATAATAGTTGACAACACTTTGTCAAAAAGACTAAGCAGTCTCTCAAAAAATTAAATTACTCCACATCTAAGGCCTTTTAATCCTACTACATATAATGATTCTTCTGCATTCCAAAAAAAAAGTGCGAAGTAGACAAAGTGCACACCATCAAGTTGAGCGTGAATTTCTTATCTTCCAATCCAGGTTCTTGCGTATTTGACGGCGTATCATCAACTCTCCCACCCGACTTCTCAGTAGGGTTTTCCCACAATAGTTTTTCTTCGATGACCTTAATTAACGAATACTTGGCTTACAAAATGCTTCTTTCTTTCAGTACCTAGTTACATGTAAATATTAAAACTTAAAAATAAAGCAGAGGTATGTCTCATCTGAAACTAAGTACATAATCTGCAACAGAATCTTATTCACGCAAGTTAAAGGATACCCTTTGAGATATTATTGGGCTCGATTGGAAGCTCCTTCGGAATTAAAATTCATTGCAGTGGAGCGATTAATTAGTAAAAGTACCCTAATAAGAGGAGAGGAATCAAAATATGGAAAAATCGGTCTCACCTACTGCGGGGTTATCACCGGGCAATTGAGTCCGCTCATTCGAAAGACATAATAATCGCTGAATTTAGTGCTCGCAGTCACGGAAGTTTAAAATTCATCTCAATTTTCTGGATATTGTATCCTCCTTCATAATTGATACCCATAGATTGTTATCACCCGCCGGAAATGCACTTTCGGTTTGCTTGGTGTTTGGATGTAGGTCGACCGATGGAAAAAAGAAAAAATGGCAAGTGCTCGTTTCTACGTTAGCGAAAAAAATATGGTAGCAGTATCCCTAATTTGAAGCCCTCGTTCAACGATTGCCGTAATAACGTGTAATCACGGAGCTGATTATGCAGGCAAACGGCGTTCCTCGACCGGGTCTGGATTTACAGCCCACAAATCAACCACTTCACTGTTTTTGCTGTTAATGATAACTGCGGAGACCGATCCATTCTCATCACTGATACCACTTCACTTCCAAACGACTCATTCCAACTCATTCTATTCGGAAAATTCGTATACTGATCTCGAGGATATCTTGCAGCAAATACCTGCTAAAATAATCCAACTTCGATTGCTCGAGATATATTTTTCTTTATTCTCAAGGGGTTGCTCGTTTTAATCCTATTTTCAGAGAATTCGAAAGCTTATTTACAAATTAAAAAAACGATTTCTAAAAAGAATTAACTGGTAATGTTTTTCCCAAGGATTTGAGAACTTACCTGAATAACGCAAAAGTAATTTAATTCGCTCAGCCACTGCGACCACAGTTTTACGACCCAACAAATTTCTGTGATAAATAATCACCCTAGTTATTAATGATTACCCAATTATTCTCATATTTTCAGTACAATAATTTAGCCGTACATTCACAGGAATTTCTTTAATTTTCTAAACAAAACACTTCTAATATGTAAATCCAACAATCTCAACAGCTATACCGATATATATGAGCTGTACCACATAAAGAGTGTACATCATTTGCTTCTTCTTCTTCCACCTTTCTTCATAGGCTTGCGCCTGTTTCCTTCAGTACAATTTCATACATATGTGTATATGTATATGGATGTAAAGCATTTGCAATAAATATAATTAAATGTCCACAGATAACTCACGCTATTTCTTGTCAAGGTAAACGCGTTATTTGCCTTGTTATTCATAATACTTAATGAATACACTTACGGTGCTTGCAACCCCCGCCACACGCAGAGGGGCGCAGGGTATATGTATAGTCTTAGATAAGGACACTTTTTCATTATTTGCTAAAGAAATCCGCATTCCTTGGAAAAAGCGCGGTGGCGTAGTGGTTAACGGGCTAGAACTCCAACCTGAAGGTCCCGCGGTCGAGTCTCGGTTGATCGGATTTCTCTAGTAAAGAAATGCTTTTGTGAACGTCCGTTGTTGCAGTTTCCTTCCATCAATAGCCCGTTATGTTTATGGTGGCATTTGGATACAAATGAGCAAAAGAATTATCCTCCTCTTTAGGAGTATATTTTCCGGGATAGTATTATAAAAATAATAATGTTACTTCTCAATACCTTTTACGCTGTGGAACAATTAGTAGAATTTCAATCATCATCTTTCTTAATCGATACCTTTCATTCCCGAGAGGCGTTCAAGGATGTGTGCCGTTCGAATAGAGAGGTTGACGTTTGCCAAAGAGGATTTAGATGGGAAAATGGGCAAAGAAAAGTGTGGATGAAATGAGGAAGAGATTGGAGCGAAAAGGAGTGTTGGAATAAGTGGAAGAGAGAGGGAAAACCTCTCTTTCTTCCACTGTCATCGCTTCCACATTCAGAGGGCGGAACGAGAGCACGTATGGGAAACGCGAAGCTGAAAACGGCATTTATATTCGCTTAAATGAGCTTTGCATCAATTAAAATTCTATGATGCCCTCAAGTGAATTTTTTTGTACCAAAAGCTATAATCGCCCGCGGTTTGAATTACCTTGAATGGCTCTTCGCCCGCTCACATGGGGATTTCGAAATTTTTGAGGGATATTGAGTATCAATGAGAGAAGCATTTAATCCAGAGAACGAAATAAATCCTCCATTCTCTCGGCGGCGTATTAACAAGAGAAGTTCGAGCAGAATTCTGTAATTTAAATACTGAAATCGGATCTATTTGTACTCTAATTATTCGAATATTCTAAAAATTATTTTAACCTCTACCAAGGGAATTTGGTCATGTACGCTGTATCATAACGCATGTATTTGTACATGTACGATGGTATCATACGAATGAAAACCAGTGGATATTGAATAACGACATCGGATGTCGTTATGATTCAGAATAAAATTCAAGTATTCAGAATATTTCAATAATGAAACCGCTCCCGCATTGAAGTTGTTTTGAAACTTTAAAATATTTTACGAAAAAGAAAATACATCAGCGAAAGAAGTGAAGTATATCACGAATTATAATTATATTTTCGAACTCACGATTATGGAGCGCTTCTTCATTAAAATTTGCGACGCCATAGTTTCGCATTTACGAACTCCGGCAATTACGCCGATTTTTCCCGCATTTTACATTCCCGATAGGTAAAAATATCGACCGTTTTATAATTTTAAATAGATTGCGGATGCAGAAAACATTTCAAATCGAGCGATAGCATAAGAATATCTACACATACATGTCAGGGGCCAGGAATTCCTTAAAGGGGTACAAAATCTTTTACCTGCATACTGCCATATCGCACACTCTCTTCTGTCACAGATTTAATTTATTCCTCTTTTATTTTAAGTCGGACCTAAGGGAAAGGGGGGTCCTGACCCCACGACCCCCCCCCCCCCCCGGATACGTAAAATATTTACATACGATATATCGTGGTACCTTGTTTAACTAAGGTAACTCGTTCCAAGACAGTCGTCGTTAACCAAATTTTCCACAACCATACTACTTGTCAAATACTCAGGTAAAACCCATTTGAACATTAAAATCAAGTACATGTGATTTATGAAATTATATTTTGAACAGAAATGTTCACCAATAAAATGAACAATCATAAAGCAAGTTCTAATTTTCAATTTTCACCAGAAGGCGCTGTAAACCAAAGACTACGTCGTTTTCAGAGACATTTTTGATCATAATTAAAACGTTAAGCAAGTACGTCGTTGACTGGGCCTGTCGTTATTCAAGTTACCACTGTATATAGAAATAAGAAGGTTCAGATGTGTGAATTCACCCTCACAGCCACTGCTACGGTCCATCTCGGCCGTAGAATGGCGAAATCGTGGAGAAAGGGGGAAATTTGAAGCTGTACTTTTTAATGGCGCATCAGTTTCCATAAAAACGCGAATAGAAACGTTGCGAGCGGATGCAGCATTGCGCTGCAGCGATTTCTATTTTATGCACATTCTGGATATCCATCGCTTTCGTGGGCACTTTTGCACGCTGTAATCATCCAGAAATTTACAGAATCGCTGCAGACTCAGAGTGGCTGGCGAGGCGAGCGCAAATGCGCTCCTCTGAAGCAAGTGTGATCCTTTCAGCGAGATGGATCCCAAATGTGGACTCCTTCCATGCAAACCCATTTCCCTCTCTCGCCTTCTCTTATCTCCCCTTGCGCGCTCCCCTGACCCCTCTCTCTGCGGAGTAACATAGTCATTTGTCTGCATGCATCCTTGATAGGGTGTCTCCCCTTTCTTTAAATCTAATCAACATTCCACCGACCTCTTTCTCGTTGAGAGCCACGATCCCCGAATAGAAAAACTTAAACCCACACCAATACGTCCGTTCCCGAAATTACGGAGACGAATCTCGGAGGAATTGCTGCTGCTTTTTTTTTCACTAAAGCTGAAGGTTTTTGAGTTCGCCAGGACTTTTATATTTATGATGTGTCACCACCATTTTGTAACTTCATTTGTAAAATTACTGGCCCAAGTGTAAGATGGAGAATACTCCTTGTATCGTGTCTTTAAATCTACGTTTAACTCCACCTCCCATACCCATTCACCTGAGTAATCATTCTCAAGTACTCATGTTAGCCTAAATATAGCTTAGTAGCAACAACTCTTGTTCCGATTCCCTAAAAAAATGGAGGCAAATCTGGTTGTTCCCTCAACAACTGAAACGTTTACACTAACTGAGTCACGTAGAATACTACTACAGCCATCAGGACTCTCGGAAAGAATGAGAAATTTTTGATTCTTGAATGAGTAGCGTACTTCTCAAATATTCAAAAATAACAAATTGAGTTATAATCGTGGAATATGTAGAGAACCAATTAATGTTTATTAATTTGCTCATTAAAGCCTTGTGGCATGAATACTGGTAAATCAGGAGAGAAACTGAAAATGCATTTATTACCTTGGATTTAACCCCGGTCTTTGGGAGTAGGAACTCAACTCTTCCGGGAAATTTCGTTCAGTAAAAACCTACCTCTGCATGATCCAGTGGTATGGCTACGGATGAGGATAAACATATTAATCCTTTACAAATTATATACACACTGCACATTGTAAAAGAAGGAACACTTTCTCTAATTTCTACTGCAACCAACTGACCAGCTTCTCAACGAGTTGGCATCTTCAGTGTTTCATGTGTCACCGGGTTCCACACATACAACTTTGCATTTAAATAAGAGTATTTGATAAAACAACTACTATTCTTCGATTATTATTAGTACTTCTAGTAGTGGAATGTGGATTACTGTTTCATTTGTTGAGTAAAAGAGGATAAATACTTGGAAATAACAATTTATTTTATGCTAATTAAATAAATATCACCTAGATATTAAACGCAACACATATTTTGTAATTTTTAGTTGATTTTAACTTGATTAAACGTTATCTGACGAGCTGGTTTCGTAAATCTGGTATGAAATATTGAAAATGAATCCGAAAACGCTCGTAAAAATGGGAGAGATGCCGTTTCCTCACCACCTGAGTAGCTTCCGATGACAACCAGCAGCTCGTTTAGAGTTAGCCTTCTCCACATATGTGGAGCAGAAGTAACGTATGTAAGTACAGCATTCCGCGTTCAAGAAATCAAAGACGAGGACACACCGACGAACCTTTTCTAAAATCCCATCCGCCCGCGCCACTTGACACTAAAAGGAAGAGAAGATTGGACGTCGCGTGCTCCCACCGCCACACGTCCAAAACTTAACGATTACGAAGAGGAGGATGTGTCTCGTTCAACTTCCCTTAAACTTTCTTATCTCCTCTTTCTCATTCTCCGCCCTCAACTCATCTTTCCATCCTTCCTCATCTGCGCTGCATCTGGACCCTATCTTCCCCGCACCCCCTAACCTAACCTCTTTTATCTATCCATAAACTTTTCTACGTCTCATCAACATACTTTCCCCGTAACTCCTTCAGCCCCCTCTGATGCTTAAAGTCTTCTTTTTTCCCATATCTTCCCTTCCCATCCCATCACTGCCACGATTTACCTCCACATGCGTCCCAAACGGCCCTTATTCCGTTTTCCAACCACATTTCTCTCTCCGTGTCAATTCTCTCCCCCACGTAACTCCCGTTTAACTTGTAATCACTCTCGCATATCCTTAATGTTTTATACTCTCTTCTTTTACCCGTCCGTGCTCCTGACCACTTCCTTCCTCATTATTTTGCAGGTCTTCTTTCTCTATGTCGTTTACTCTGCTTCCTTCATTTGAAAGTAACTTGCTACATGAGGAGGAGGTAAAGGAATAATAAGTTGGAAATATGCCGGTGAGAAATCTTTGATTATTCATTTTTTTCAGTTTATTTCTAACCAAAACATTTCGAAAAGGCTACCAGTCCTAGAGTTCTTCTATCGTCAAAACCACTAAATCAAAAATGAGCTGAGTTTAGGACGTGATTATTTTAACCTAATCGCGCTATTAGCAGATCTAATGGGCACGTTATATACCAAAACAGTCGCTAGGAACAAATTTATCTCCATTAAGGTGGCATTTAACGCTAACCGAAACATCTGGAAGTTGTGAATGAATTTAAATTCTCCGACAATATTTCTCTGGCGGATGATTTACGTAAACGCAGTTCTTCATTTCCAACTCGTAGTCAACGATATTAACATGGACATTATTCCGTCGTTGTAAGCAATTGTTCAGTTCAGAATCTGAAACTAATTTGGTTTGCTCACACAACTACGCATTATCAAACTTTTATTAAGAATGGTTTGACGGTAACGTACGTAATATATTTAATTATAAAACTATAAATTAGGTCATGTCATGTTAATGTCATCGTTTGCAATATCTATGTATAACCCTGTAATTCCACACACTTACTACCTCATCTCTGAATCTTATAAAATTAATTTTAGGTGATGTAGAAAGATATAAATATTGACATTGACTTCGACATAGATCCTTAATTACACTGTGGGGTCAATGATTTTAACTGAATATGTTGCCGCCTCAAGAAGTATCTTTAAACAAGCAATTAGAACAAAAATCAATGGATTTTTCCATTAAGTCTACGTTCCATATGAAATTATCATGAAATGATAGTGGAGTATTGGCGCATGCACCCCCTGCCACACGCCAAAATGCGGCTTGCAGGGTACTTACATAGACATAGAGAAATAGTCAAGATTTTACTCCGCCTACTGTAGCTCTAAAAGAGAAGGAGTGACAGATCAATTTCTTCCAACAATAGTCTAGAGTAATGCATCGGATTTCCGCACAGCATATATCACAGTCTGCGATCTGAATAAGAGGTAACCGTAAGATTAAGAGCGACACGATATACAATGGCGTTCTGCATACTTGATTTCTTTACGCATTCCCGAATCGAAAAACCACAAACGAACATTTCCAACCGAGCCAAAGTATAGAAAACAAGCTTCGCTAATCTCCTAAATTCTAGATAGCGTAGTTCTCATATTTATATGTGCTCAAGTCTTCGGGTGAAGTGAAATGAAGTCTTTTGCTCACTCAGCTCCTTAGCGCACATCCTCAACCTTTACTCCTCTCTTTTTCTTGCCTCCGCCGCATTTTCACCGCCGCACAATTTATGGCCCGAGCGGAATATGCTGGATTAAATATTCATTAGTGCGACCTGCGCTGCGTCACTGTTAATTAAACTAGAGTGCGGACGGAGATGGAGGGAAAAGAAGGTGCGTGGAGGGGGTCGTGTGTGAGAATCACGTAATGGATGTGGAGAGGGTCGGGAAAAAGGAGGGAAGGAAAGGGGGGATGGGAGAGGAGGGAGTTAGCGAAATTCTGTAATGGATTAATTAGCGCAAATAGGGATAAAAAGGTTTACGAGGAAAAGATGTTGGCGGGAATAGGGCAGGCTAAGTCTCAGCAACAGGCACTTCATTTCTGATTGCCATCGGCTCTTCAAATCCGCAGTTGACCAACTTCGGTAAATTCCCCGCTTCGATTTTTACCCGACTTCGGATTAAAATCGTCCGCTTAAAAAGTACCACGGCTCGAAACGCCGTAAAAATCCTTTTCCGGGTTAATACGGCAATTTTACCGATTTCGAAATTCGCTCGCCACCGATTACGCTGCGGCGAATCTCGTTCTGTCCCCATCGAAGCGTTTTCTCTGAATTATTTGTTTCCGAGCGCAAGTGAAGTGAAGCTTTAAATTTCCAGATATTTCGCATTTAGGTAAATTTTCAGCCATTAGCGTCCCTCGCATACCGTTAATTCTAATGATATTGACGAGACGTTTCGCGACTCGCAGATTTTTTCCGTCCTAATGCTTAGTTACGTGCGCTTCAATTCTCATACTGCAAGGGACAAAAGGGGGAGAAAAGAGGGAAGTTTCATTGGAAGTGATTTAAGCCAAAGAGAAGAAAAAAAAACGTCGGAATTAGAAGCTATATAGTGGGCACGCATGTATGTTTCATTAGAAATGAAAGGACTTAATTAATTCACTGGTGCTTCGAAGAGGAAAAGAATGCGATTCTCTCAAATATTTGAGCACTGTGTAGGCTGAATGGCTGCCCTAAATTGATGCTGGAGGCAGAAATACGGTAAAGATTCGGGACATTGGATGTTCCAGTAAAATAGAACATTGAGTTACCCATATTTTATTCATTTAAAATAGATTGAAATGAAAATGTATGAACTATATTCTTTTCTTATCACACTTAAAGAGAAATAATTTCAACAAGTTACTTGGATATGGAAGATAACTGTTCCTTATAATTAAAGACACAGACAGAAAACAGTCAAATATTAGATCGTCACGAGACAGTCCAATACAGAAACATATATTCAAATGCCATTAACACATACATGCAACACTAATAAATCTTAGGTACTTATATGATAGAAACCATCGCAGTCTCACAATTTAAGCTATAACTCGCAGACTAGAAGATTTCCATCACGCAGTAAAATATCTATTGCTCAACATTACTGAATAATTTTTTTAATAGTAGAAAGCGGTAGAATAGTAGAAATATGGTGATACTGGAAATAAAGTGAATCCGAACGTTGCGATCGGAACGAGAGGGTAAAAGAATAAAAACTCGATGAAAGATAATGATAATACATGATATGAAAACTTCTTCATTATTCAAAAGAAACGCTAAAAAATAACTTTTTTCAATATAATGCCTGTTGTGAAAATTCTACAAAATTAGAAATAGTAATACATATTGCATGCCTTCACTTAATGGGGATGCAAAAATGCACAATTAATTGAAATTGTCCCTTGCCCTTGTCAAATTCCACACATTTATTTTCTGGTCGTAATTTTCCATTTATGTAGGCGATATTTAAAAACAAGTATACGATCAATTTGTCGTACCAAAAACTTTGCTAAGATTTCGAATTATAAATAACGACACTATGCCATGTGCAAACGGATAGTTTAAGAACACGAAAGGTAATTAAGTATGTTTAAAATATTTCTGTCAGTAAAATCAAATTACTTTTCGAAGCAAGGGAAGAAACAACTAGAAATAGAAACAGATATAAAGGTATAAGGAAACGATTCTTAAAATCCGTATCAAACAGCTACTCGAAGCTGAAGGAAAATTAAGCTAGAGACAGTCATACCGTTAAGGTTGGTGACGTTGTGAGACGTAAGCTTTCGACTAATAAACGTGCGTTGCGAGAGAAGAGCAAGGAAATAAATGTCAACGAGCGAGACTAGCTGAACTTTCTTGCGAAAGCTATGAAACCTGTGGTTTTAATATAACCAGCAAACGAGCTCTCACGACTTGCGAAGGATCAGAACTGAAGGGAATACAATCCCATACCAAGAACGAACGTTACCCAGAGATATTATTTTAATAAGGAGAAGATCTTAATGAAGGTGAAACAGTATTCGTAAAAACTTTTGGATCCTTTCTAAGCGTAATATAATTATTCAGTAAATATTAATTCTTTCTTATATGAAGTTTCATAGAGTTGAAGCAAAAGCACCTGATTAATTGTCAATGAAGTAACACGCAAATTATTCGCAATTTTTCGCTGGGACCAAGGAGAAATACAATAAAATACTTGTACGCTAGCATACCTAAACTACATCATCAGATAAGCGATTTCTTAAGAATTATTTCATAATTATTCATAAATATTTAGTAATTATTTAAACACATCAAAGTAATACTGATATCCAATTAATGTCACAAAATAAAATTACGCAGTTTTAAATGCAGCAGTAATTCCATTTCTATAGAAGTCTTCGTGAGAGTAAATACATTCTCCGTCCTTCCCACGTTTCTTAAAAACTTACCAATCCCAAATATTTCATCTTTCACATGTATACTCCCTACCGAATTTCAATGTGCAATACGAATAAATGTTCGATGATTTCCTATAAAATGATCAACTCTCCTGTAAGTCACGCACAATATGAGAAAGGGAATAAGAACGAAAGACGCGAAATTTAGACGCGCCGTTAAGACAAAGAAACTTAAGGATGCCGATGTAATTCAAAAGGTTTTATGGCCATGGTTGATGTGCCACGGAGAAGAACTAATTAAAAGGTGGAAAAGCTCTCAGAATCCTCTCTTTCTTATGGAAACGAAGCGCTGATACTGCGCCGGAAATTGAATTCCTACGAAAAAAAAAGGATGCCAACAGTTCTGAAGTTGAAGGTGCTTTGTCGCTCCGAGGAAAACTTGGGAGCTTCCAGGAGCATTCTGACGGGTCTCCTCCATATCCACGCATTAATGCAACATTTTCGATACCTTAACAGTAGTCAAGAGCACTCTCTAAATGAACAAGTTTAGCTCTTTACCCTTCTTATGACAGAAGCTATAATTAAGTTCTCTCCATAATGATAATGTGATCATCACATCCTTTATTCTCCTTCGTTGCAAAGACAGTCGTAAAATACTTAACCTGCTTTATACCCTTGTTAAATGTTCCAGGGAATGTAAATTTTTAACAAAATTTTCCTTAAGTAAGTTCGGTGTCACAGTGTAAGTTGATATGCCGCGAAAGTTTAGGGAAAATAAAACTATAATAGCCTTGGGGAAGATTGTAAAGCAGCGTTCCGTTTTTTCAAAAAAATATTTTCTTCGTGATTTACACGCGAAATCAATTGGAGGAAACTTCAACGTGGAGTATGTCAAATAGCTCCCAAGATAAATTATTGAACATAGCCGTCGTTTCAGCATATCATTTTCCTGTCCATTTCATTTGGTATCTTTTCCAAAACATGCAGAAAAGCTGAAGTTATTTGGCAATTTTGATATCATGACACACTAGAATAATAGGACCATTTTATTACCGCAAATCTCCCACGATATCAACATTTTCAACCAGCAACGCAACGTTCTAGAAATAATCGCTTCTCACAGTAACCGAATGAAGAATAACCATTCCTACTCGAGTTACGTTGTTGTCACATGTAAATATTACATGCTATGCTCTTCTAAACTATAGAGGTAGCACAACATTTTTTTCTTTGGTTTCGTACTATACAAGGAATGACATATCACTGGGCCCTTGTTATCCTGCGCGACTGGAAAAGATTTTAATGCGGCCATTATACGCGAAAGAAGGGTTTTAGATTTTATATTTGGATTTATACCCCGCGAGCCTGCACTCATTCGAATCACCTATCTTTAGTCCACGTTACAAGAATTCAAAAATCGAATCCATCCACCACTTACCAAATCCCCCACTTTCTATACATGCCCACTTTTCGCACTTCCACCTCCGTGTTCGATGCGACTCATTAATGGTGCGATAGATGCAGAATCGGATAACAAATGAGGAAACGGAGGACGGAGACATTTTTATTAGTCTCAGTGCGCCAAAGGAGCAGATGCATTTACGCTGGCCACGTGGCGGCCTTTGATTGGATGACAAATGACAGTCTCAGTCGTTCGGAGGGGAGATCTTAATGAGGGACAGAGTGGGAAGGCATGTTCTCGCCGACGGTCGCTGCTCTCCCGGAATTGAGTGGTACACAACCGCCGCCTTTACACGAGCCTCTTCGTGATTTAAGAGAACGTGCGAATTCACGTGCACAAGAGCAGAGCTGTGGCAGCCCAGAGAAGGGAAGATACCCTTGCTTTAAGATCCGTTCTAACCACTTAGCAGTCGGGTTGAAAATGTTCGGACCAATACGATGGATTTTCATTTTAAAATTTACTCTTGGTGTACTATTGGTCTGAAGTATTATTACTCATCACATCTCTACATAAACATATGTTCTCCGCAACCACTCAGTTCAGCATGTAAAGGAGTGACTGGACCAATCTATATGCAGTTTTAGTCAGTTATTTCCGTGAATCAACAGCGAAAAAAATAATCTCAGAAACGGCTATCCTTAGCATCCACTTCATTATTCTCTCTGCATCTGATTTGTCTATAATATCTACAATAACTTTCGAGAAAGTGAAATTTCTCTATTTAACATTCAGCCCTAACACAAATATTTCTAAAAAACATTTACGATTGATACCATTTTTAAACGGTTATTTAATCAATATTTCTCCCCCTTCCCTCAATTATCGCGTATAGTACAAAAAATGTCCTTGTATTACTCATACGATAAAGTAATTGAACAATTTAGCAAAGGTTCCCAATATGTTGTGAATGGCTAAAAGATACTGAATACAGGAACAATTGTAGTTCAATGCGTTACATTGGAATGATTCGATGTGTTTTTAAACATCTTGAATCTTCGACTTTGGCAAAATTAGTTGATATTAAAAGAGATCGCAACGCAAGAAATCACAATAAATTAGAAGATTTACTTGACTGGTCTTATTCGAATCGTGAATGTCGCTTTTCTTCCAAATTATGAAAGACGATTCGGCTGATCATAGAAAATAACTTCCATTAAACATTTATAACAATATTTTTATAATTGGCTCATTACTTAGCACAGTAGATATAAAAGTATTCCGAATAATATTCCGAACACTGCCTTTAGTACTTTACTTGGGACACCAACATTCAGTGTTAATTGCATTAAAAACTCTAAAATTCCAGTGACTACAGTTGAAGGCCTACAAAAACTCCTCCAATATTCAGGCATTGACGCCCCATTAAATGTTGCGCTCTGAGACCGTCACCGCACACGTCACTCCCATTTTTCCCTTCCGTTGAAAGGGAGCGCGACTCCCTCCTCGGGAAATTCATCCTCGTGAATATTTTAAGCAGCATTAATCATCGCACTTCGTAACTGAGTACGTTACGCACAATCAACCAAATTTCTCTTTTCCGCTCGATTTCCATCATCAGCTGATTGGTTACTCTCTCCTTCCATCGGAACACATCCGTCACCTTGCATTCCCCCACCGAGCGAAATATAGTATTTGCTTGTTTTCCGAGTAAATTGTTACTGCTGAGTAATTGTTTCTTTTGGCTACTCAGTTTCCCGATTCATGGCATTTGAAACTTGAAACAAAGAAAGTTATCCGATTCTTTTCTTAGCGAAGGCCCTTGAACCGAGGTTTTTCAAGAGTAGCATAGTTTCTTCAAGCTGCACCAGAAATACATTAAGAAGCATTCAAAGGAATGTCCGATTATCCAACCTTATCCAACGTGTTGTATTGTTTCGCGTTCTTGATTTTTTCTCTTTTTATTTACACATTCATATGCTTTCAACATCGTCTCTGTCTAATTTCTTACTACCATCAAAAGTGACAAACGTATAATTGAAATTTATAAAAAGCAGTCATCGACTTGAAAGAAATGATAAACGGCAATCCTTATTTCATCGCACACACATACTAATTGTTCAATCAATTTGTTATATTTCATCACATATGCAGATAATAAATCAATTACCACAGAGTTACTAAATTTCTTTGGGTTCGCATCTTAAGCTTCTTAAAGATGTTTCTCCCATGACTGAAAATTCCATTAACAGGACATTAATAGAGATATTATTTAAGGATACCGTCAGTATCTTTAACACCTCTCTTAAATTTGTACCTGTCACTTGTATGTAGATAAGTTCTATTTCGAAACGTATGTGGCGAGCGAAAAAAAGGTGCGGATATTTTTTGACAATTAGTGGAATATTATGTCGTGTCTCCAATTATTTTCTGCAGGGAAAATTAATGCTAGAGTAGAATTAATGACGCATGAAAACAAAAAAATGCAAGTAAATGTCACTAAATCACACTTTAAATCTAATATATGTTATAAGGCCTTTCATTATTGGTACAAAAACGATCCATTTTTTATTTTTATAGAAAGTGAACCACTTCTGAGGGAGATTTCCAATCTAATTCTGAGATTCAGTCGTAAGAACTTTCAAGGTAACCTTTCTTTCAACGTTGCCCTTCCGAGACACTTGCAGCGGCCAAAATATCTTTAAGAGATAAGAAAGAGACCGATAAGGCAATAATTGAAACTGCTCATAATTAAAAATTCCTTAGCGTTACTCGCGTATCTTGGCTACCAAAGATAAGAAACATTTTGAAAATTTTACGGTGACGTTGACACATGTCGAAAGCGGACAAGTAAGAAAGATTATTAAACATTAATTCTCAGTCGTTTTATTTCATTCGCGATTTTTAGCATTGATAATTTTACTCATTTAATAATTATAAAAGCCGTTGACACTCAATGTTGCATCATTCCAAAGAAACATCATTATTGGTCATTTCATTGACTCTCTAGCAAGGCATGATAAATTGTTAACGACTAAAATGAGCGACTAATGAAGCAGTAAATCCCTCAAAAGCATTATCATTCAATGGAATGGTTTCTACTTGTTATCTTCCATACCAGTGATCTTGAAATTGAGGTATGAAATCCACTGAAAAAATGTATGTATTTATCTTAAAAAAAGATTTTTTTACGCGAAGGTGTTAACACACCGACCGTCAAACAAGCGATACTAAAAATCGGTCCGCTGCTTTCAGTAAAATGTGGCAATGAAAGGAGAAAATACTAATCAAATAACTCTGTGTTGAGATAAAAGAGAACCGCAAGAACATAATGGCCTTCAACTTGTTCTACTGTTACTCATCCACAGCTTGTTTCTCTGTACCGAATAAAGGTACAGTATAATTTAGGAGCGTCTATACATAGTTGTTTTATTAATCGATACTTCAGTTAAAGAGCATATACCAGACAATTACTTCAAAGGATACCACGGAAAACAAGGAAGAAGTCAGGCCTATGCCTTGACCTGAATTCGAACCCGCAAACTCGATGTTGCCAAACCAGCACTCTGCCTTACACCTCACTTACAAAGCACGCAAAGAATGGAGAGTTTAAATATCGTATTAGGATTACAATTTTAACAGGAGCAAAGCCTTCTTTTTCTAACGTAATGAAAATATTTGAATTCCATAAACTTCAACGATAAAATAGATAGCTGAGAGTGAAGAGCGTGTCATTTCTACCCTTAAATCAACGCAGTCTATTCAGAACGACATAAAACCGATCCGAGAGCAAAAGTTTTTTACGCACCGCTTTTAATTTCATTTCGGAAAAGATAAATGTACCCTGGCGAAGAAGTAGGTCGAGACCCAACGGGGATAAAATCGTCGAGCTTTTACTTCGCGTTATCTTTAATCCAAGCCCACGGCACATCCACATTCTTCGCTAATAAATGCATCCGTAAGTCAACGGGAGAACAAAGCATTTTTAAACGGATAGAAAGCGTCGGGCGGATACATAAATCTCCCGTCATTGGAGACGGTTGACGCGTATTGTGATTAGTAGGCTTGACAACCCTTTCCCTTCATTCGGTCCCTAGTGACGCACTCTATCCTCCCGAAAAAAAAACAATATGTAGGGCAAAATGTTAAAAACGGCTCGCATGAGCCGGCGTCCCCGGGAAGGCACAATAAAATCACACGGCCAACAAACAAGAAGTGACGAAACAAATATTTTCCTTCCGCGCACACGCATGGATCCATTAGCGAGGAGCAAAAAGTGAGGAAGACATGATCATTGAAACGCCGGAGTGATTTTTTCCCTCGAAATGTGAGGCATGAGATCCGATTCCATCTGACGCGCATATCCTCTGAGAATCTACGCGGATAAAAATATTTAACTGACTATTCCGTTTGGAATTAAACGAGGAATAAATATAACCTCCTATTCCGGTGATGCTTCAGCGGAAAAAAATGAGCGCGATGAATGGGATTTGTTTTACAGATCCACGCCTCGATAAAAGGCAGTTTCTCAAAAAGAATTGGAGCATATTCAAATGAATAGATATAACTCGAAGCGCGAGACTTCTAATATCAATTTTCGATAAAATGACGGATTTTCAAAATATGAGCCCCAATAACTGACTGGCTCAAAGCCTAGAAAATTAGGTTGATTTAGTAGTAATACTTTAACGAATTATGCTGGAAATTTTGAGTTTTAATCAGCGCTGCATTCAAATAGGCTGATTGAACGTGTATTTTGTTTCCAAGGACAAAATAACTCTACAGAGATACTCGAACGAAAATCTTAGAATGAAATTCCACGTAATGAAAATAGAATTCATACTAACTACCTAATAACGACTCCTTAGAAACATCTATATTTTTTAAAGTGAAACTTACTTGGAAATTTAAGCATTCATTCTAATTAAGATACTAAGTTTACTTTCATACAGATATATACTATCGTTTTTTTTTAAGAATATTGAGCCACATCATGCTATGTAAACAAAAATTAGATTTAGATAGTCACAGACAAAGCAAAGACTTATGGATTGTTCACTTTGATATCCAATACATTCATCCATTCATTTGCCAGGAAAACAACGTTTTGAAAGAATCACATGTAGGTGACTTAAAATCTTCCCATATGCAATTAACTGAGGGAAATAAGAAATAAGTTTCAGAGGTGAATATAAACTTAGGAAAATGCGCGACTGTGCGCCATTTAAATGACAATCACATGAAAAACGAAGAGATATATTCTGAAACGTTTCTTAGATCTTTCTTCGATGATACCTACAAACGGAATGTTTAAAAATTAATTGGAAAATAAGCAGTATTTATAAACGATTCATAACTTCCCTTTCGATACATGCAGATAGTTTCGAGAAAATTCTTCATCTTACTGCCAGGTCTAATGCGTGAAGGGCGTATTTTTTAAATAATGATTTAGGAATTAATTATTCGGTGCCACTTACAGTTATTTACACCTATAAAGGGGCGTTATACGCTATTCTTGAGAACAGGCGAGGGGTTGTGATAGTCGAGCCTTCTAGTGTCGGTACCTTTGACTACTACTAAGAAAATTTGCCGAAGATAAAAATTAATCATACAATCTAGGACAATATTATGTATTATGAATATGTAAATGGTAAAGTTCGGCATTGTTCATCTATCTTGACTGACCGTTGGTTTGGCATATATGACAGTATAGTTGACGCCGCTTGTGGTAGTGTATTACTAGTGTTCGGTATCAGTTATAACTGATTGTGAGTACAGCTGAAGATACATTTGTGACTTGGACATCGCCACCAGATCACTACTTTCCTTTTTGGTTATTCACAATAATACTAATAATACAATTAACTGATACAGATAGATTTATGCCTACTGAAGCATTAAAAATAGAAATTTAAAATTTTAATATTTAATTTCTATAAATCAACGTCCACTTCAACGAGTAGAAAAAACTGATTTTTTTCAGCATTTCAAGGAACGGTGCCAACACAAACTTGAAAAAATGTCATCAAATCACACTTTTTAGGCAGTAGGATCTACGGATTCTAGAGATAGCTAATTGAATCTAACGTGAAATATCAAACAGAAATCCTCCGCTTTTGGAGCCAGGCGATCCATGAAACGCAGCGACTGTTGATATCCGATTCCAAATTTACGTTTCGGTAACATAATAAATACGTCAGAGAGGGCACTCATTCACGGCAAATGACGGCCACCAAAGTTTAACGAAGTAAAGGCGATCTGAATAATTCGGAAGCGTGAAAACAATTTTGAGTGGTCGGCTGTGAACGGCGCCCTTTGTGTTCGCGCGGCATTAAACTCTCCGAAAAACAGACCCGAATGCAAACGCTCTCCCAAAACTAATATTCATTACCATCAATCAAAGGATCCTTTTCAAAAGTCCATAACACTGCGGCCGCGGAGCGATTGCTTTCTTTTGGGCTTCCGCCGATGACTACATTTCGGATTCGGAATCCAAGATTAGAAACAAGAGCGCGGCTGTTTCGTGATGCGAGTTGACCCAAAGTAACGAAAGCAAGGGAGTTTAAACAAGCGTTCGGAAAGGGGCACCGCGAGCTGACAGCCGGTGCCGGCGGAAAAATCAGCGCGGGAAGCTTTTAACGGAGACACGGACGCCGTGTTGGGAGGAATGTTTATTGATACGCGCGCGGAGTCTTGTCGGAAGATGTTGTGGAGGGAAAAGGCCCCGGGAAAGGAATGGGGAGCGTGAAATGTTATTCATAGTTTAAGCCCCGCCCACTCCATCGCCGCTGGGAAAAATCCATCCCCCTAGCATCGCTCTAAATCTATTTCGAACCCTCCGTTACCACCTTTACAGCGAGGAGGCCAACAGACCGCCCCCCGCACATGCCCCGGTGGGCATATTTTTATGCATTAATTCAACAATATGCGGCCAGCTGCAGATGTTCAATGGGACGGCACAAGAGGGGAGGTGATGACGGGCGAAATGGGTGGTCGGGTGATTAGGGGTTGGGACGAGGGAAAGGATTAAGGAACTTGCGCGAGGGAAGTAATGCATGGGGAGTGGATGAGGAGAGCTCCTGAGATAGAGAGGAGTGAATGAAGAAGTGGGATGGGCGCAAAAGCAAATAGAGGTCCGAGGGAAGCGATATGTCATCGGCCGCTGTTACAAGTCCACACGCACACAACAATGAGAAGGGGAGAGGGGTAGAAATCTACAGTTAAGGGATGGCGTCGTGAATGGGAGTTGCACTGAGGAAGGAGGCGCTGGTGGATGGAGAGCTTCCTGTAAATTATTGCCCATCGGGATGACGAGAGGGTACCCGAGGAACGAAAAGATGTCTACACGAAAGCAGAAGAGACCGCAGTGGGTCTGAGGAGTTGACAAAGCAGTTAGAGCTGCCAAATCGTTACACAAATACATATATCTATATTGTATGCATTATATTCATATTTCAAACATTGCATAAATATTTATACTACCTCTGTTAGTAATCTTAATCGATAGGATAATTTTCAAATATCCACAAACCTACACTCAAACCTGTCTTCTTTGGCACATACACTTTGACACATCAGATGAAAACCAGCGGCAACGTAAACCAAGCGGTCGTAACAGAATAAATTAAATGTTTATATGAGAGAACGCAAAATTGAAGATAAAATATTTTAGAGTTATTATTAAATTTCGAAAGATAAGATGCACATATTGAACAATTATACCAAGGGATCTTAGGCGACGCATTATAATACAGTAAGGGGAAACAACGTGGAAACTGACTAAAATGATTTCAAAATGAGTTCAGATTCGAGTAGGGAAAGGCAGCTCATAATATAAATAATTGTTTGTAGTTTGTGGCGTTGTCAAGTTACCTTACCCTTACCTTACCCTTAGGGTGAAGCAAGGGTAAGGTCAAGTTACCTTACCCTTGCTTCACAGCAAAATTACCAAAATCAAACACTAAAATATGCAGTCCTAAAGACGTTAATTAATTCATATAATATAAACACCCAACATGCCAACTCATCCATATTTTTCCTTCTTCATTATAAACCCTTCCGTAGTGTCACATTTTCCCACAGAAATATAGAATAGCATTTAAATCCACTTGAGGAATTTTCCGCTAAACTTGCTAGCATTCGCTACATGATATTTTTCCACGTGATGACGAAATTTCCACCGGAACCATAGGAAATTTTCTGAATTGACAGCGCTGAAAACGGTCGCCGGGCGTTTGTTACTAGTGTGGGCTGTGATTTTTTCAAGGGGCAATACAGTGGTCGGGAAAAAGGAGATACGGCAGGCAGTCACAAAGAAAACGATTAACGAACTGAAAAGGTAGTGAGTAAAAAAGGCCGTTGGAAATGCACGTCCTGCGCCCCTTCTCGGTTTTCTCAGCAGGGCAAATAGCAGTCCATGGAAAGACGAGGCAAAGGTGGGCGTGGCCGGAGTCCGGGATTCGCACCCCGGAGAAGAATGTAGAGGATAAACACTCCGCCCACTTCTGCGACGACGCAGCTGCGAAGTTGGATGAAGGATGGGAAAGGGCCTTCAAAGTGGTCCCAAGACCCCAAATCCAATTATCATTAACACCGGGTTGTTTGGAGCACAAAGGGTTGGCGGGATTTTTTGGGAGATGTAATCGGGTTGGCCGAGACCATGGCCGTCGGTGTTTTAGGGGAAACAAGCCACGACGGGAAAAATTAAGGAGTTTTCCGAAACTATGGAACTTAATGAAGCGTTTAGGAAGAAATAAATGGATTGATCGTAGCTACGGAGCGGAGTGACCCTTACATGGCTGACCCCAGGGAAATTAACCTGTATTTGCGCGTCTATGAAGATTTTTAACAAGGGATTTATCAAGGCGCGTTAACGGTGACCTGATGAGATATTTACTAAGTTCTGAATATGACTTGCGAATTTGCTATAAAAGATATTCTTTCAAATTTAAATGGAACGAAAATGTATATTCTGTGGCATAGAATGAAGAAAATTCAATGATTTCAGCAAAGTTAATCATAGGAAACAACTTATAGCTTGTTAGGATGATCTATCATCTAAATTTTAAGACTAATCAAGAGTAGCACACGTTATTTATATTTTTAGACTGAATTGATACGTTCCAAACAGAGCAAAAAGATAGGTCGTAGACAGGGTTCCCTCTATGCTATATGGATGGCCTCGCAATACTTTATTTTCCGTCTGAGGGCGCATGACGTTTGTCCTAGGTTTTCATGAGTCGCGAATATCTTTAATATTTTCGTAGACAAGCCACTGATACAAAAATTTGCGGTCCAGGTGTGGAGTCCCAGTTTAATAGATTTCTTAAGAGTCGATATTTTATTGCCAAGTATTCTAGTGCTAATAAATACTGAGCATATTAGTTAATTTTATGTTAAACACTTTTTTAGAAGTAATTATGAATAAAAAGTTTCCTAATTTGACTAATCGCAACCATAAATTATCTCCTATGGTAGAGACTATACTTTTATGAGTGAATATGACTGTAATTTTTATAGTTTAGTTTATTTTTGGTTTATATAATTTATATTCTTTTAGTTTTTAATTTTAAAATTACAATAATTGGAGTAATATTATTGAAAAAACCTTGAGAAGTCTTTGTATCAAAATTTATTTTAATAAACACCAACTAAATCTCTTGATAAGGAAAATGTCCTAAAAATGAACATTTTTGGAACATTTGTACAGAAGCCAGCACGTATTCCAGCCCTGACCGCCGATTCATCTCGGGCCGACCCTGTGTAGTACAATTCGGCCACCTTCACTGACTTTCTTGAGAAAGCTAACACTGCGTTTAATAAGCCATACGTTGATCCTCGCCGCCTCCTGGTTACCAACATATGCCATCGGAGTATTCCAGTCCTCGAGGAGCGAAGGAGAACGTCGCATTAGATTAATTACAATTTCCTTCTCCGTGAAGACGGTCGCGCCGTCAGAGATACGGGATCCGCCGTTTAAGAGACAGAAGAGAATCGCACGGCGAAGTTGGCGGATCGTTTTCAAAGAGATTGCACCGCTTTCCATCCTCAGGGTCCGGATTTCGTTCTCGAGAGCGCCTCGAAGGGAAAAAGGAGCTGAAACTCCGCCCGGGCGTACAGCGCCGCGAGAAAGACGAACTTGTCTCGCAAATCTCTTTATATTTTTCTCCGTTTCCCGCACAAGGCACTGCATTCCGCATTCGTTAATAAGTTCCCGGAGGAGGTTCGCCTGACATAACTTTTTCAGGGTTCGTAATATTTCGACCTCTTCCCGACCGCGGGAGGTTATCTCTTGAAACTCATTCCAAGGACGACGTCTCTCGGAATATCTCATTTCGGTCTTTGTCTCCGAAGAAATGCATTCGAGGCGTTTGTGTCTCGCCGACGCTTTTAGTGCGCTTCGCCTCCATTGCCTACAAGGAGCGCACCTGAGAGAGTGGCAGTTTCCATGGAAACGAAGGTCTTTTGGAGGGAATTAGTGAATTAACGAGGGCTTGCGATTACAAAGGACGAAGTGAAGACGGGGAAGCAGGTGGGAAGGCGAGGACGTGGTTATGATTATGGAGGAATTGGAGAAATGACGAGCGCTAAAAAGTAAGAGCGGCAAATTGCGCGGACGAAGAGTAAAACGTAAGAGGGTTGAAGAGGTTCGGGCAGTTTACAGCGGCGGAATGAGCTCGAGAACTTCCTTGAGGCCATCTTAAAAGTGTCAGAAACGGAGCACTTGGAACCCCCTAGAAAGCAACACTAAATTTATCTCGATAATTTCAATTACAAGTATTAATCGCAACCAAATTGTTACTGTCATTAACGACGAAGATAAGAAATGAGATATATTTGTTAGTAGCTTAAACTTTTAGTAAGTACTGAAATTGGCTCATGGATAACCAAGTGGGCATCGCGTTTGACTTCGGTGAAAGCGGTCCCGGGTTCGATTACTGGTAGAAGCCTACGTAGAAAATAACCTCAGGCAGTTCTAACAATATTACTACTTATTTTTTGTTTACTTATATCCCAATGCCCCCACAAACATTAATTTTCTGGATGATTACAGTGGAGGGCTACAAACAGTAGCGAAGGATGAACATACACGACCATTAGTGGTTAGTGGCTAGCACGCTAACCCCTTCGCCGCCGGTAAATACTACATTCATTAATGATAAAACAGGAATTTATTATCTGAGGCATCTCTATTAGTTTGCCAAGTGAATATCGGCAATTTTGTCCGGATAAAAAAAGATTATGAAAATGTTTATTTGAAATAAATCACAAAATATTGCTAGCATAGGATTGCATCTAGCCAAAATAATTCAATGGTATCTTCAAAGGCACCATCGAACCGCTTCGAAAGCCAGGTGACTATGGAAGAACAAATTGTTTCCATTCTTAACTCAGAGGGCTTTGTATCAATTTATATATTATATTTTATTTGGACAATATTTGGTATGGATTCACTTTACATGGCATTTATACGTAAGGCATAACAGTATCTTTTAGTAGCTTACGTCAATTTGACTCAGTCAGAGGTAAACATTTTGACATTTGAAAGACTGAGAGGAGTCCCAGTTAATGTAGAGGCACGTAATCAATCGGGCTGGTTTTATCCGAGACGAAAGAGAAAGTCGACAATTAAGCCAGAGCGTTAGCAATGCCGCGCTAATACTCAATGATTGACGCGAACATTGTCGAAATACCAATCGAAAGGGAAGAATTAACAATTTGAGACGGCGGCTGCCGAAGGATTGCCACGCATCTGATGACGATTCACGGGACGTCTATTATTAGAACATTAGCATATGCATATCTAAAAAACTCGTTGTTTCATAAAATGAAGGAGTAAACATTTTCGTATCGACTCCTACCAAGACTGCTTAAGTAATATCATAACAGACAGGAATGCCATGACATGGCGAGGAGGATGTTCAAACTTTAAGTACGTGTCCCTGGCGAATTAAAACTCTTCTTGGGGCAAAGAGAAGGAAAAATGTTTTTCTGCTCCTACATCCATTTCGGATCGTGTAATGGAAAGGGGGTGTGTTGCAAACAACGGCTTAGCGAAGATGCAACGAACGGAAGCAGGGATCGGAGGCATTGGGATTGCCTCTTCCTGTTGCTGAGTCACGCAATGTAATAGCGCAGTTGGGATTAGGGAGGATTGGGGAAGGAATGGCATTAAGGTGTGGGCGAGGCTTCTGGAATCTCCGTAGTCTGGGGTGAGTTCGTATTCAACATGGTGATTGCCTGTAGGAATAAGATAGGGGAGATAAAGCATTTTCGGCTGTCAGGGTCGTGGGAAGAAAGGCAAGTTGGAGGAAGCATTGCAGAATTATTGTAAGATGGGATTTGAGGGTGTGCGCTAAGAATTGAATAGAAAAGGATGAAACGGTGCGTTAACAAGAGAATCCGAAGTGGCGTTGACGAGATTTTCAATGCCGGATTGAGATGAGATACTAAATCTTCAGCGATGGGTTACGTGACAATAAGCTGCAGTGAAAGCGGATTTTTATAAACCACCGTGCTATGTCAATTAATAGGTGAGAACGGATCTTATCCATTGATGTCAACGCTTAAAGCTCAGTGCGAAGATAACCATGCCTTATCCGAATGCTAAAATTGCTTTCATGTAAGTTCTTTTTTCTTAATGTACAAAGGTTATTTGCACTAAATCAGTACTAACTTGCATGTACTGTACTGTACCCCCCAGCCACACGCCGAAAGGCGGCTTGCAGGGTACTTATGTAGATGTACTGTAGAGGCACAGCAAAGGGATCGGTTCAGGGTTAAACCCCAATGAGGGTTATATTCTTTAAGTAAGATATCACAACCTGTTTCTCCAATCTCGGAAAGATGAATTAAATTGAAACAACAGCATAAATCTCCTCGATTTATTTCCAATTAATTTTTTAAGGGAAATTTTTTGAACATTTCTTGTAAGATGTAGCGTTCATGATTATCCCGGCTCCTGTGAGGTAGGCATATTTTAGTTTTGCCATCTTTCTCGAAAACTCCCAAAGATCCTCCCCTGGATACGCCACTTATGTACTGTATTTATCGACTTTTTGGTAAATTACTCAGACCACGATAATGAAAATCAGCCACACAAAAAAAAATAAATAAAAATAAACTAAGATTCTTAGTAACAATGTTTTAGCAGTAGTTCTGCCAAAGAAATAATGGAGAAAACTTTACTAATTATGAGTAACGAGCAGCAGATAAATTATACATGCATAAAAACGAATGTTAATTTGCATTTCCAAACGTCACAATATTCTTCTTATGATTGAAGTAGTCGAAAAACACTATACACTATGAGGATTTAAAAGGATGCGATGAGAGAGAATTCGGATCTAGAACTGCAATTTGGCATTTTCGCTGATCCGGATATTTTCGGTTCGGATTACTTACTTACTTTCGGAAAACTTACGGTTCGATAACTTGCTTCAAACCAGCATTGAAGGAGTTAACTCAGAAAAACGACGTTCTTATTAGCTTCGCAAGAGGAAAGTTACTCATCATAAAGAATGAATTTCCTCAATGCTTCAACCCTTCAAGACCTAGTGTCCATGAGCTACGCGCCCAAAACTAAAAACCGCGCCTCGGGTCTCCAACTTCAGGATGGTTAATGCTTCGAGGAGCACAACGTTAATTTCATTCCATTGTATTTATCACGAATGCTTTTTTTCTCGGAATTAAAATTTTACTCAAGTTCTCCAGAACCATAATCCAGATTTTCACGCCTTTGCTGAAATTGTACCTCTCAAAACTTCGACAAAAAAGTCCCAACGGACCTATTCGACAACTAGCAAACCGACTATGCAAATTTTCTCACTGCGCATTTCATTTCTTTCTTAGTCTCACGGCAACCATAACGATTAATTCAGAGAGATTTCCACTACAACCTCGATTTTATTCGAGAAACTTGAGTAAAATTCAAGAGGCCACTGAAATTAAAAGAGCAGGTAGTATAGGTAGGCCACATCCTAGCAAGTCGCAAACGGGACTTGACTTCATCAAAACGGGATTATATTTTCGCACAATATTAAATATGGGATTAACGTGAGGAAATTTGAGTTATTTAGTAAATGGTCATTCTATCTTCACCGGAGAGAAAGTAAATATACTATCGGATTTTTTTTATTGTGGATACCCAAGTTTGCAGTTAAATGAA
>KZ308540.1:1619-51329 GCA_000376725.2 Ladona fulva
AAAACTTGGGAAATATTCTACATCGAAGGAATAAAAAGTTTGAAAATTTCATGTAAATAAATATAAGAATAGTGATTGCTAAGAGAAAAGATATGACGATATGATATGATATGAAGATATGATATGCATCGTATATAAAGTAGACCGCTAAGAATAACCACGATGAAATAATCAGTTGGGAAAAGATATTTTTCCTAGAATAAAAACAATCACATGGACCTAAATGTATGCGGCCTTTCAAATATTACGTACGCAAATATCACTCGGGCTTATCTTTTAGCTCAACATTTTAATTACAGTATTTACATTTTTGTGTTGTTAAGGAAATTAACTTTCTGTTTAGCTCAACTAACTCATTGACAATCTTGAAACTCACAGTCATTGAAATTAAAAAATACCGTGACGACATAAAAAAATATTGATATAGCGATATACTTGAAGATTATTAATTGTTTTGGAAGAAGAAGCGATTAAACGAATCTTTTATTATGTTTGATAATTAAAAACCAACAATGAAATCATTTATTGTGTGAAGATACGTTTCTTAAAATATAAAATAGTCACACGTTTAAGTTTTTGTAGATATTATATACACCATGCGCGCAAATAGTTGCACGGGATCAGCTAGTAAAATATAAATATACAAACATACAAAAAACTACTTCGAAATAATCTTAAAAATGTGCATTTAAGAAGAAAAGAAAGAAAGAATTTGTTAGATTAAAAACCTGATATAGCAGAACAGACACGAAGAGAAGAGAGGTGTAAAATTGGACAAGAATGTCCTGTTATGTGAGTGTGAATGTATTGCAAAATATGTACGTTATATAAAAATATAAAAGTTATTCATTATATCAAGGATTGGGTTGCATAAGACAGATTAGCGTAGAAATTTAAGCTTTACAAAATTAAAAATATATTAAACTGACAAGAGTATCAGAGTTAAGTGATTACTGGTCGGTTTGATTAGATAATCAAATCATAGGTCCATTAGAATAAGACATGAAAAAGAAAGAATATGATTACAAGTAATTACTGCTACTAAGTTAGCAACTTGAAAACCAAATCTATTTCATGGAAGTTTTTAAATTTCCCTTTTCTGAGATGACTGAAACGGTATTCTAGGGCTAAAATATTTTAAACATTATATTTAATTTAATTTATTATTCAATTAAATTTAATCAAATAATAAAATCTACGAAACGTTTCCTCTCGGCATGAACCATAAGTTTGGGAAAATTTGACGTATCGGATTCGATTTAAAATCAGATTTATCGCTGGGTAAGTTGCACAGGTCGAGTTAGGCAATTTTAAAAGGAAAAATCGTAAAAGTTATTCTGATTTGCTCATACATTCCTAATTCTTGAAGAAATAATACTCATTACGTGATGTCTTGTTTTGGACTGATGAAGGACAAAATTGAAAACCCAATCTGGTGATAAACTATAAATGGTTGTTTACCCTGAAAATGAAAAGCAAAGAAATATCACTTCAGAACTGAAAGTGTTTCTGCAACTGAATTTAATATAGAGATATTTCACATACCTATTATCGGCAATAAAATGAAACGGAGATAAGATTCTATTAAGATAGTTATAGCAAATGGGGCTCTTAAAAAAGTACACTGAATGCTAGATATGACGGTATCTTTTTGATAATTATAAATTACCTAAAATTACTTATACATCTAAATTACTCAATATTCAACTACAGCAGATAAATAAGACGATTTAGAGCATAATGTTCAATAAATGTGGAGCGTTTCCTGCATAGTAAACAGGAAATGTTGCAATGCCTTCAGAGTGATCAGTTAAGGATGGCAAATCCTATCACTTCATTAATAGTAATTTTCCATAAAGAGAATGACCTATTTCACTGTAATGGAAGGATACATGCCAATTGTGAAGTATCATGAGTGCAGATAAAATATAACGTTATGATTTTACAGAGAGAAATGTAATACTGCAATCAAAGTTAAACCAGGCATCCTTCATTTTGTCAACTCTATTGCTCGTTTAGAGGAACATTAATATTATTAATTCTATTGGGATTTTAAAATAGTAATGATGTGTGTGTGTGTGAATAAAAGGCTCATTTGAGGGGCCTCAGTTACAAAGTATATAATACAAATCACTAAGTTTAATAATATTATACCATTTTATATAATGCTTAATTAATACGTATAATACAAATTACAAAGAATAATCTTAAGAATATCTAAACAGATAGCCAAGTCAATCCTTTGGCTACCTAGGGCTACTTTGCTGACGTAGTTTTACAGTGAAATATTGCACATTATCTCTAATTGTGTTGTCAAAGAAAATAGGACGAAATTTACATACATTTTGAATAGTAAAAACCGGATACCTTTTATCATATACATCCGTATTTCAAAGAAAATAAGGGAGAAACTTTGATGGGTTTTAGGCCATCAAGTCTTTGACATTCCTAAGAGTTCTAAAGAGCGGAGAAAGAAAACCTTACAGAGCTGATGCTATTAATAAGGACTAACAATACCCTTTCTGCATTCTCATTTTCCTTTCCTTTTGAAATAATGCACAACATTCGTGGAAGATTCGCTTCGTCGATATGTACAGCTGTGTGCGTGAATGGAAAAGGCCTGGAAGTTTCCACAGAACCTATTCTATTAATTTTTCAATACCATTGTGCATTTCAGAACGTCCCTCTTGTAGTCACATTGTGTGAGAGGCAGAATCGATAAACTTTATTGAGTTTTTGTTTCGACAAAACTAGATCGATGGAACAGAGACCGTGTTCAGAGAGTAAGCAAGTAAGGACACTGTCACAGATTGCAGCGATCAAAGGAATGACCGCACTACAACATTTGGATGTGGCTCGAATGTTTCCAAGTTGAAAAATGGGAAATAAAGATGATTTTAATGCATATTATAATGCCTGTATGTATTCTTAAATAAGTATTAGTTACTGGAGCATTTAAGATTTTCATCAACGATTCCTCTCCTAAGACCAGGTATTGGCAGCCTGACTCCAGTGCCATTTGCGGCTCTTTATGGAATTATCTGTGGTTCCAGATGAACAGTGACACCAATTGGTTTACGTTAGAAGGTCACTATTCAGTCGCGATATTGATACATTATAGCGTAGTGTTTGTTTGAGGGGTTTCTATTCGCTGTAGGCCACGGATGAATAAAAACAATTAAAACCCATATTTTGCCAATATTACATCGAACCGGAACCGAACTGAAAACAGAAACAAAAATACCGCTATTTTTGATGGAGTGATAACAGAATACGAACTGAAAACACTGAATTTCTTGAACCGGAACCGAAATAGAAAACAGTAGATTTTCGGTTCGCAGAAGCGCACATTTTACTTGAGTCTATTTGGAGGAGGGCTTACTAAACATATGTAACTACGACATGCAGCTGTTACTAGGTTTTATTCTAAAATGAAATCCACTGTACCGTATATGAAAAAAGCTAGAAGTAATGCAGCAAACCTTCAAAGGAAGTTGTGAAATGTCGGAGCGAAAAAAAAACTGTTCTAACCGGTTAGACATTGGCAAGAGCGAAACCGGAACTAAACCGGAATTCCGTTTTCACGTCGAACCGGAGCATACGATACACAGGAACGAAAAATATTACGCTTCGATTTCCTGTTTCAACCAACGTAGGGGAACGATAATTGTACCTATAACCGATGCGGGTGAGGTCTAACATTATAATAACTAATAGATATAATAACATTCAGTTCGGAGTTGATAATTACGATCGACAGTTGTATGGTTAACATTTAATTGCAAGAAATCGGTATTAAGATAGAAAGTAGAAGTTGGCGTCACAGGGCGGTCACTTTTCTGACGCCAGTACTGCACTGACAGTGAGAGGTGGAAAACGAAAGCGGGATGAAGCGAGAGGAGGAAGAAATCCCTTCGGATGTCAAATCCATTCTCTTTCCTTCGTCTCGAGGAGAGAAGTGGACGAGAGAGAGAGTGAAGAGGTGATGGGAAAGGAGACAGTGCGTTACGGCTCGCAGACTATCTGAAGGGCAAATGTTGGGTTGCGGAGCTGTAATTACGGGAAAGGGGTTCTCCCAGAACGAGGAAAGGGCAGATCTGCGCGAGATGAGTCCGAGGGGAGGAAAGCATAAGATGGGATAATAGTAAGAAAACGTCCTACGAATTGGGAAGGCCCTAATATTTGGGTCCGAATAGAAGGTGCTACTTGAGGAAAGTGGGAGGGGCCGGGGGTCGTAAATTTACTGTCCCCTCGAGATTTTCGAGGGGAATTTCGGGTACTTTGCGTAAAAATATTAACAGATTTTCTTTCGCCCTTCACTCCCTGGGAGCCTTATTATTTCTTCCATTCTGAGCTCGGACAAAATTTCCTCCGCGGGATAATTGCAAGGAGTCACGTGATTGTTGATTATGCGTTCCGGTTAACAAAAACTATCCCACGAAATCATACCGCTGATGATGAACTTTTATGAAATTAAAGATCATGTAGTCGCTTTGCCCTTTTGATTTCTCTGATGAATAGAAACTTGAATTCTGTGAAATAATCAGATGAATTGGTTGAGCCTGTTTTTTGTTAAAAGCGAGATTACAGGATTATAGGCCAACTTCGGGGAAAATAAGAGGTTAATTTTCGTAGACAAAGTAGATCTTTGTCATTTTATGTATAAGAAGATTGTAGAATAAAATATGAGTATTACATTCAACAACAAAATCAGTCCACCACCCACAATCACAAAATAATAATGAAAATAGTTTCGACGAATCTATCACCAACAACTGGAAAAAGATGACGCAGGTTTAGGCACGATGATGGTTTAAGAGGCAGGTTTACGAATGATCCACGGAAGAAGCCATCATAGACTTTGGACATTCGTAAAGTCACGGTCTCCCGTCCAAGTCTCCTTAAAGTTAGAAAATATAGCATTGTTTTGATAGAGATTGATGGTTTTGGCTAATGAAGGCAAATTTTTTTTGAAAGGTTTTCCCTTACCATCGTTAATAATACATTCCAATACATTTTTGATAGATTTAGAATTAATAACATTAACCTATCCTGCTCATATGGAGGAGTTATGATCTATTCCACGATTAGATTTATGAAATCAATGTCAAAAGTAATTGACTGACCGAAAAGTATCCGACCAATAACGATGGAGTTTAAGGAATAAATCAGTAATCCTAGAAAAGGAGGGTGTGGAAAGCTATAATTTAAAATAGTTGAGATTATTCTTATGGGCCTATTCACAAGCCCAGCAACCCATACAATGCAGGAAAGTCCCCGAAAAGTAAGGCTCCAATTGGTTGTCCATAGAAGTCCCTCATACCTTTACATACGGGAAGGTCTCATACTAACCGTTACGCCAATGATATTGATGATGTGCTTAGATCAGTGCACGCGTTTAACTTAATTTATTTGGCACAATATTTCCTCCTACCACACGCCGAGATGCGACTTGGAGGTTATTAACTTAGAAGTAAAATACAGGGAAGTGTAGAAAAAAATGTATCATTCGGCATATTTTACAGTCTTCCAAAAAAGCGCACTTAATTAATATATAACGCAGTTTATCCCAAATAATATACTATGGAATACACAGTTATGCTGTAAGTATGCTCAAGGTATGTCAAGCAATCTCCGATGGCAAGAGATTCTTCAAATATCTTATTATAGATGTGATGTTTTTGATAGATGCTTTCTCCTTTCAGTGGCAGCTCAATATGAAAATACTAAAAGTTTTCAACGAAAATAAGGAGTTTCCTTCTTTGGTAATTTGTATAAAGACGGAAACTACCTAACACATTGTTTAGGGTGCTAAGAAGTTCGACTAAAAATGTTCCTTGGAAAATGAAAGGCAGGGAAGCATTCATTTATCGGGGTGTTATAAAGGTTTTCTCTCGAAACTCTCCTTCAAAAGTATTCTCCAACATTTCTATAACAGACAACTCGGAGGTCGGAATTCCCGAATCACAGCACCTCCACTCCTGGTAGGAGTTCCTGCTCGACTCTGGCATCTCTTGAGCAAAGTTTAACTTTGAGTCAATTGGATTCTCCAAACATCCGAGTGACTCGAGAAGCCAGAAGTTTCGAAATTTCAGAGTTATTGAAGGCGAAACAATGAGAGCGTTTTCACGCCCATCAGAAGTAACTCACCTGTTTAATGTCAGAACTACATTTCCCCGGTCACTCGTGGTTATCACGTGAACATATAAATAATACATCATGCATCGCTGGCTATGGAGCGAAACTCCGGTACAACAGGGGGGTGGGAGAAATTACTTTTAGAAAGTCTCGTAAACGGATCCTTTGATTCATACCTTTCCGACTACAGAGAGAAAATTTGATGTAATTTTCTTGAAGATCCCATTTCTTGCATTGTTCCTCGATGAGTCCTGCTTCCTTTCAATGACAACTTTGAGATTGCTCCCACGTTTTCTCCGGAATCGTACTTTATTTCAATTCCGACCGCACCACTCGGAGCAGAACTAATGATTTCGGCTCACCTTGAAATTACTTCATTAACGAATTACGCAATCCTCACCGGTCTGAAAAGCACAGAAAAAGCAAAGAAAGGCAGTTTCCAGAGAAAAGAGGAGGATTCCAATGAGTCATGTGACTTACGTACTCCTTATCGCGAATTTGCAAGACGCGTACACTTTAATGCTTCTTGGGTGTAAATCTTCGGTGAAATACTGCGGGCTTAAATCTCGGTCTCTAATTAAATTGAAAAAGGGGAATTTGAACGTTGACAAACAGAGCTCCTGAGAGAAACCACCCAGTTTTCAATAAGTAACAAATATGTATGACCTTACTCATAACTAAATCTGAAGAGCTAGGTGAATCGAGTTTAATTAGGATAACGACCAAACAGGATAAATAAATGGAGGGATTAAACTTGCGCGAGCGATGCATGCATTTTCCCTTGTAAAAGTATGAATATCATTAGTAAAAGTACTGACGGAAATTATCTTCAGAGATGTCGATAACTTTTTAAAGGAATGTAGAGGACACTCCTGCAGTCCCTTTGTGGTGAGTACACGACCGAATGAAGGGGGCTTTACGAGTCTTCGCAGGGCCCTACTAATTAATTAGTAGGGAACTGAAAGTTTTCGGCTAGGCCTCAGCTTCTTACCTTTACAAAGGGTATAGTACCTAGGATATACGAAGGATATACTATGGCCTTTAAATGCCTCCATATTTTTCTGCACATTAATGATATTTTTTGACGAACGAAAGTTAACATATGGTTGGTAGAGTGTTATCATTTGAATTCTGACGGCGACGCATTATCAGTAAGGCAAGCCTAAATAAACTACTTTTAATCTCCTATAATACACTCCTATAGTCACATAGTGACTATTTACCTTTCGGGGGGAAAATAACGATCGCGTACCTTATTCTCATATTCTGTAAATTACTCTATTTTTTATTCTAGCTGAACTTTCCCTTCCCACCATCAATTATCACAACTATAAGGACTGAAAGCGAAATTTTTTTAGGTAGACGAACCCTCAGGCAATGGTGCAATAGGGTATAAACAAACTGAAAATTCTCATCGTTAGAATATAATGAATTTCATACACATAAAGAACTCCCATACTGAGCTCCATGTTCTTTCAAGCCTTAATGTAGGTATGTTCAGCATGCTGTGGCCGAATATTAATCCTTTCTCATAAAAGGTGTACCAAAATTCTTTATCGCCCCCCTAAAGTATGTATTATTATTATTAATTAAGGTGACCTTTACTCACACAATGGCTCCAATTATTCGGCAAATAATATGCGAATGCGAGTTATTTACTTTACGGAAGCACAGCCGTATTTTCTAAAAAAGATTGATCCCATTGAGGAAAAGATATTATTTTCATTAGCTCCTTCGCAAATTGTTTTTAAACTCGTTATTTTAATTAATGAAAATAAAATGTGGAATGTACGAGGAGAAACGTTTGCTATCGTAACAAAAGATTAAGTCCGAGAGAGTAAGGGAATGTTTTGGTTGCTCGTAAGGGAAAAGGCTTTCATGAAAATGAAAATATGAAACAGTATTAAGGTGATACTTATTTCGACGAGAAAACTATTCCTTGCATTGAAGTTGTGGCTTGCTAAAACGAATCCTACAAATATGACACTCCATTTTTCATCTACTTTGTTTCTAAATTTCAATTTTTTGAGCTGCTCACGAACATATTAAAAAAATAACTAACTAAATATTCACACTAGGAACCTGAGCAGCATCAAAATAAAATTTGTATATATGGAATTGGTTGCATGCCGTCTTTATCCTTTGTACGTAGGAAATACTATTTTTGAAATTACAAGACAGGTTCTTTGACGCTATTAACACCAATATAAATCGGTGATATAACCTTATTAGTAATGCTGTAGACATAAATGTGCCTCATTAAGCCATAAAAAATTTCAATCCGCTAAATTATAACCATTTCATTGGATCTAATTTCAAATCGTGACTGTCATGAGTCTTTTCTTCGATTCGATTATTTGGACTAGTTGGAGATGTCCACATATCGTGCTTATGCTAATAGTATTTTCTCATTATATATACATATATTTATCTCCTATAATTTTAAAGAATTTTGTTCTTTCCGATATTATTGCATTATCCATCAAGAGATTCCGCTGCAGTTTCTTTCCCACGACTACATTCAAGTACACGGCCATAATAGCCAACCTAGAGGAAAAATGGTTTTAAAACCGCGAAATGAGCTTACTTTTTGCTGTTTAAAGAGAAGTAGACCAGCTTTAAATAAACGTCGCTGACTGCGAGAGCGAGGAGATTAAAAGTTATTGCGGTAAAAGGATGGAGATTTGTCACCGAGCAACATTCGCCGGAGAGGATGTGTTGGAAATTTCGGGTGCGGGGATGAAGCGCGATGCATTATGGGAATGAAAGTAAGGAGAGAAGAGTGGGTTGGGCTTAGTTATTACAAAGACAGAAGCGTTGCGAGTGCGGATTCCGAGGCTCGGTAAGGATAGGAAATTAACAATTCCACACAATAGGGAGAAGGTGAAGACCATTTTCACAATTCTGAAACATGGATAGTTTCTTATGCATGCATTTTATTTTACACTAGCATGCATTGTATTGTATATTATATATCCCGTCAAGCATGACGGAACTTAACGTACTTTATCTTTTACTGTATACATCTGGTCTTCCTAAGCCAGAAAGTGTCAACTGTTGCTTTTAAGGGGGCTCTCAGATAGCCAAGTGGGCAACGTGTTCGACTCTGGTGAAAGCGGTCCCGGGTTCGATTCCTGGATAGGGGTCACGTGCGAAATGACCTTAGCTGTTGAAGCACTTTTAACAATACTACTACTACTGTTGCTATTAATAATATAATTATGACTGGTAGGTAGTTTCATTGATGAGGGATACATTTAGTATATATTTACTCAAAAAAGTATGTATGAAGGACTATTATCAATTGTCATTATGAAGTCAACAATCATAAATCTTTTGTACACTCAAACTTTAAGCCTTGAAATTTATAAAAAAATACTATCATCGCGTAACCATTAATTCTCCTTTTACATTCCAACCGTTTTCTTGTAGGATAAAAATATGTGCTCGGCATCATATATCGGGTAACGAGAGAGCCCCGTCAAGCAGGATTAAATTATGATAAAAGAAAACGGAAATAAGTCATACCCTAATTTTTTATAGATACTAATCAGCATATCAAGCTAAGAATATTAGCGGAATTCCCAAAAATTACAAACTCGATTTCATCGACCACTAAGCAGCTCATAGGCTTTATATCAGCTCACAGCTTTAATATCTGTGCTACGTTTCGTTCGTCTCCCTATAATCTTCCCTTATTTCACCAAAATATTTCTTCGTCACATTGATCGCGACAAAGCATTTACCAAAGGACACACAAATGTCCCTGCGACTTGCAGATAACAATAAGCATATGCTTGGAGCTCAAAAAATTGCCACCTCTACATAAAGTATGTCGTCAGTTCCTACCATTAATTTTATATGAACGTATTGTTAATGAAATTCTAAATGAACATATTGTATTAATAGTTTATTACTGCAACATATTATATGATATGAAATGTGATTGTACAAGAGTTCTTGCCATTATGCTTTAATTTGTTTATTGATACACGATACAGGAAAAGGCATATTACATTCACTAGCGTCTCATTTTTGTCTATGGCTCTGATTATGTGAAAACTATTGAGACGTGAGTGATGCTAAATAATGGAACACTGGTCATTAGTGATGCTAAAAATCTGTACTGAAAGTAAAATAGAATTTCTTAAAGTGAGATAGAATTTTAGACTTAGGGAAAATATCGGTCGTAATAGCAGCAGCGGGTTGATTATAAAAATAACAATAAAAAACGGGATATTTCAGTAAATAAAAGCTACTTCAGTCATCATATACGTATATTAGACTGAAATCACCTTCTGCCGAAAGCCGAAAGTGGGCTTGCAGGGTATTCATGTAGATGTTGGTGTAGATTTGTTTTGCTCACAACCACGTTTTCCGAGATATTCTGCAAAAGTCTTATTTCTGTCTCTTTGAAGTTCGGAAATTGACAGAATTATATCGACATCAGGTAGCAGATCTCTTCATTTCTCAGTCTCAAATTATCTCGTGGATACCACGCACGATTTGAGTTCGAAACTCCCGATACAGAGCCCCTTTTAATCCAATCTTCCTCGTTTCTAATTATTATTTCGTATTATCCGACTAATTCTCAGGATCGCCTCAACTGCTCCTTCGAAGAGAAATCCTTCCATTATGGGAAATTCCGTCCGGAGAATGCGAGAAAGAGAGAAAACGCACCTCGGAAAACGAGAGAGGGGTTTCGTTGGGGCGGAATGGGAAAATTTGAAAACCGCAAATGAAAAAGAGGGAGAATGCGAAGGAAAAGGGACGCGAGAGGAAGATTAAAGCAATGGAAGAGGAATAGAGGTGAACATGTAGTTATAATGAATGGAAGAGGAATTGGGCATGGTTTGTGTGGGGAAATTCTGGCAGGGCGGGTGCTGATGAAGAGAAATATACTTCCAGGAAACTCTCGGAGAGGGAGAAAGAATGAACTTTTGGAGAAACTTTTCGAGGGAATGAGGCGAGGGTGGGGAATATGAACATCGTCTTCTGGCGATGGGTTTCTCGAGAGATGAAACGTGAGTTGGAATCGGAACGATTCCCGCCCACGTTCCATGTTGCTAAGCACCTGTTACCAGGGGTTTTTGGAAGTGAGTTTTGAAAGCTTATCCTGGGGCCCGAGCTTTAAGGGTCTCCGGGGAATGGAGAAGGGATGTTGCCATCCAATTGTGCGAGGCGAGGATCTGCTGAGGAAGACTTTGATTAGTGGGGATTATGAGTCAGTTACATATCGTATTCAGTTTTTTTTTGGCGGTGCTGATGCCGGAGGATATTTTTCCTTGTTTGCTTTCATGTGTTTGAAAAGGAATGTTTCATTCAAAGTTCACAATTCAGTATGGGCGCAAATTCTTGAATAGAATTGCTGAAATAAAGTATTTAATTATTGAATTTAAATATTGAATATATTTTTAAATGGTAGTGAGTTTTGATAGGTATCTACAATCCCGGCAATCAAGCCGCCAAAATATTTGTTTTTACACTCATGATTTTTGTTCTTTTTTTACCTATTTGTTCCTGCTGACATATGTATTCTAAATAATTTAAATTTCATTTATCTCTTGGTACAGGACAAATGAACATTTATCTATATAATAATTAAATTTTCAGCTTTCGTATACTTTTGTCTCCGCCTTGTGGAAGGCTTTGGTAAAATTAAATCCAGTGAGTGAAGCTGAATAGAGGCATTCATCCATCATTGAATGCCATAAAGAAATATATCAATAGATTCATTGTGATGCAGTTATGTTGGCGTTTACCACCGATATATCGATATACACCACGGATATTCCGTCTCTGTCTATCTCTGCCATAAAAGCAACAGCAAGCTTCCTCACTCCTCTTCATGTCATTTTTAATGTCTCATTAAGTCTCGCTCCCTCGCTAAGCTTTTGGTAGATAACATTAGAAGGAAGAGGGTCCAACTAACATCAGGGCTGATGAATTTGCAGATAAATTATACACCGTGAATATTTCTGGAATTGATTCTCCGTTGAGCTACGTACGTAAAATTGGTATATGACGATTCTTCTCAAATATAGCAGATGGAAATGTTTGAATGTAAGAAATAGTCACGGACAGCAGGTTTTTGATGATGCAGCGCCGTTGTGGGACTTTCGGATACTCTTACATCCCGCTGTACTTTTACCCTCAAATATCAATGTACAGATTTTGAGTTCGTAAAAATGGGATCAAAGTAATAATGTCAAAAAAAGAATACATGCATGAATGGGATGGAGACATGCCAAACATTCTAAAAGAGGAACAAAAATAAAAACTGAAGAAGTAATTCATTGGGTTAACAAAGCGGGTAAGGATCATTGAAGGATGGCGAGGCTAAAACTCAACCTATCTCATGACGTCTCGCCTTTTATGCAATGAATAAATACTTTTGCTGAGAATATATTTCTAAGAAAAGGGCTAAACAGGAACAAGAAGGAAGAGCATCACTGTGCACGCAGACAAACGAGAATAAATTCGATAATCGCATAGGAAATTTCGATTAAACCATAGATAAGCAATGGTCCGTTAGTATCAACCTTAAATGTAACAAGGAGGAAATTGCCCAACTCCCTTCTTGAACGGCTAATTATTTTGGAACAATCATGGGAAAACCAACTGTAATCAAAGGTAATAAAGATTTCAACTAGCTGTAATCGACGACCATAAATTCCTCTGATCTGTTGGCATGTTCCTTGGAGGAAAACCCTCATCTTTCCAAGTTGTAGCCGCAGAGTTGGCAAGTGCGTAGGAATTGCTCCATGAGGGTCACCCTAAACCAAATTTGGCAACGGTGCCGCGACAAAAACGCTTTTTCAGCTCTTGGGCTCTAACAGCACTTCCAATGGAAGGTTATCATAGCGATAGGAAGTTTGAAGCAACTCCGAACTAAAGGAAAGGTTCTTGCGTTTCTGAAATAGAGAGGTCGACACGAGCTTTGGTTTATAATCACATAGAACAATGCGTCTTTGATTCACTCAACGGACTAGGAGCTAAGATTATAATGCGTACCTAATAATGGGCATGGTAATTACTCGTTTAATTCATATTATTCGTAAGAATTGTAACTTTCCTTCATGTTTAATAATTAAGGAATGAAATTTAAATTAAGAAAAAAAGCTTTACTTGTCCTCCCTACCACTCCTTGGTCCATCTTAAATACTTTTTGTGTTTCTTTCATTAAGAACTGACTATTGTTGGTAAACAAATAGACTATTATCTTGGGTAAACATTTTAATTCAATTGATGAATATAGAAGCTAATTTTTTTATATCTAAAAGAAAATAGGAAAATTCCATGACTGAAATCAAACCTTTATATTAAGTGGAATGGTGAGAGACCCCTGCATATCGTTTTATACTGTCTCTTTGATAAATCACCAATTCATCTACCACAAATAATGACTATAAGTGAAATAAACGAAACAATAAAATTTTTTTCTTAAAGGATTACATACAGTTAAAATTAAGAGCTCCTTGTAAATACTGTCGTAAATCGATGATTTTGACAATTTATTGGTACTTTCTGACAACATATTTTTCGTGTAGAAGGTTCATTGTAGTTATAATTCAATAATTACAATCATCTCAAAAAATTAACTCTTGGATCAGAAAATCTTCAACTCCTCGAAGGAATGGGATCATTTAATTTAAACAAAAATTATGAATAATCAAAATAATTTGAAAAATCGAGTTTTTGTAAGTTTTTACATAAAAAATCAATGAAGAGGTATTCATTTATAAATTTCCATGAGGATTAAGTAACCTGTTTCAACATGGAAAATTCAATTCAAAAAGCTAAGGTTAACTGATAAATATACTTTTGAGCAGAGGGTTGATCAAATTAAATATACTTCAAGGATGACTGTCCCAAAATATATATGAGGAGATACAAATTCTCCCTTACAATGAAAGACAAAATGGACCTTCACTTGGCCTCTGTATCACATTAAATCCCGCGAAAAAATTATCCGAGGAAACCTAAGCTCGAGTAACTGAAGTTCTCGACGAAGGCAAAATTACAGCATTTCTTCAGGTTCCTTCATTTTTTAGCCCCTTAATTGAAGGAAGCCTTAATGAAATCGTACTTTAACCAAGAAAAATTTCAATTTCATCTCTTAATTTCGCTCCCTTCCGCTCTTCCCAACGCGAAACAAAATAAAAATACAAACCGAGGAAAACAAACACCAAGCGAAAATGGAACGAGCTCCCTTAAGCAGGAGAGAGAGAACAGGTGAGCAGAATGATGTCCCAACAAAAAAAATGAAGATTCCAGTCCGCTCCGGATATGTAATCGCGGATTCAGTCGCCAGGGAATGGAAGCGAAGAATGAAAGGGAATGGAGAGCAAAAGTAAAGAGGGGAGAGATGCGAAAAAAGCCGAAAGTCGCATGTTAGTGCCAAAGGATTCCTCCACGTTGTTCGCGGAGGATTCTTGGTGTCGTCCCCAAGGCCACGGGTGTCCCACACTTGCGAGACCCGCATTCTGGGGGCAGTCGTCAAGTGGCCCCCTCTTCAGCCTTCGAGAAAACATACGCGTCTTAAACATTCGATGAGTATTTATATTAAGGAAGTCCTTCGCTTTAACTATGGTGAATTTCGTACTTTGGATTTAAATAAACTTTTGAAACATCTATAACGTCTTTACACATTCCAGTCGAAATTTACCATAAAATAAAGAGTTTTTAGAAACTAATGAAGTTAAATTAGCCGACAAAACATCGGTTTGGAGAAATTTAGTACTGCATAGACATTATAAAAAATCTAATTTTAAAGAAAAAAGCGATAAAAGTTGCAATGGAAAGAGTAAAATGAAGATATTCAACTTTATCTGAACCTCATCTCTGTACAAGTTTTCTCGGAGAGTGTTTTCCTGTTGCGGGTACTTTTCACTTCGCCTCACTTAGTTTTATTATATTCTGTAATTCTTAATTTTCTGACTCTATATCTAATAATGAGTTTTCCTATTGGATTCCTTTTAGGGTACATTAACCTTAGGTTGCATTCCATTCCATCTAATCAATCGCTATGACGATATCGATGATTTACGATCTATTATGTTTTTATTCTAATGATTTCTTTTAGTTTCCATTTATGCATTTAGTTTCCATACTTTCTCTATCAAAACCGATGCCGAGGATTTGCGACATGTTATATTTTTGTAATTTTTTCCTAACCTTCTTTTCTTAATTTCTTATTTCATGCCAAACGCATGCTTCGACTATTAGTTATTAGTAGTCTTAATGATGTATCTATTTGAAGTTATTTTTCTTTCTTATCGGAACAAGCCACTTCATTACTCTTTTCGTACATACGTTAGAAAGTACCCCCTAGCACTTCAGCTATAACTTCGACTTTAAAAATTAATCCCATTTATAAGTCCTTAAATTACTGAATATTGCAATACATTCAACTCTCTTACATCAGACATGAAAGGCAATTTTAGCTACCAGAAAATTCTCACACAAAAGAATAACACATTTTTATGGCTCATAATTGCAACTTATCCTTTAATTCAAGGACGGCTGAATTATTTTTGGAGATTTTCCTTTGTGCGGAAGCTGCAATTTTGGGAATTGCGGCTTCTGAAACTCTTAGAGAGTTAAATACGTAATTTACGTCAACTTTCATGAACGGAAAATGGAAATTTGATCAGGTGCTCCGTTTAAGGCCTTTCAATTTCTGTTTACCGTTAGTATTTAAGAAAATGAACAGCCTTACCAGAAGTTTATAAAATTAATTGAAATTGTTATGCTAAATGGACACTTCTGCCTTTCTGTACATCTGCTTTATACATGCAATTTGAATTACAATAAATATACGTGAGGAAAAAGAGCTTATTTGGACATATATCGGACGCCCATCGAGCCTTTAACACTTCTCTTACCTTACTAAAGTATTGACTGCATTATCAAACTCTCTCGTCAGACGATTTCAAATTTACTTGACAAATTGTAATGATGATTAGTAAAATTTAACGGTTAATAATGCAATAGTTAAACTGTATATACTATTTCTGAATTTTCTGCTATGAAGAAAGACATAAGGAAAATTTGCTCGTGGAAATCTAGTAATTTAGTTTTTTTTCTGAAATTTCAATGTTTTCTGCTTTGATTAACCATTGGTTATACATACCCGTTATAAAGCTTAAATTATACTGAACGTGGAGACAGTCCAGGTCTCGTTGTTAAAATCCCATCATATTGATCATCATCCCTATATTTACGTTGCTCGACTTAAACTTCCATCTTTCTTTCCAAAAAGCAATGGTGATGAAAACTGAAATCATTACCCATAACTAATTCCAACTTTCATTCAGCGTCTTGCGTTATTATCCATTCGAAAAACGCATGCTTTTGAAGAGTATCGATTGGATTTCAAAACCCCAGCGAAGAGAGAGACCAGCGTTTAGTTTTCGATGTTCGAGCCATCAAAGAATAAAAAGGTGTGTCCGGCGAGATACACACTTGTCCCATTATAAAACCCGCCTTCTCATTGCTTTCGGATAAAATCTTGGCTATCATCACTCACGTTCCCTAGGCAACATCTCGGAGAGGAAGATTTATGTTTCAATTCCCTTCGGTTGCCATGGATACAACCTTGGAAAACTCTGTCGAACGGCTGCAGCCGAAAGAGGAAATTGCGTTATGGAGGCGGGGGCGGATGGACGGTCCGGAAGAAAACGAAGTAAAGTGAGAAGGTTTTATCCCATTGCAGAATGATTGAGAAAGGAAAAGGACGAGAACGGAAAAAGTAGCTAATCAAAGGAAAGGATATCGGGCCAATATGGAGGGAATTTTCGTGGACACGTGCTGCTGATTGTCTCTGATTGCCGAGATATCGATTATGGGATTTGATTCACGGATTTTTCATCCCTCTTCTTTAATCTGAGCAACTTGTTTCCGTTGAAATGAAATACTTTATTCATTTGCATTAGAAGGAATTAAAAGATACCTAGTTCAAATATATTTCCGGATTAGGTTCAATATAGATTGCCCACGACGCCATACCTGCGGAAAATTGTCACTACCTGCAACAAGCATATTGGATTAGGTAGAGTAGCTCGAGTGGGGAATATGTAATTAATTTCATTACTTCTCTAACACAAATAGTACATTTTTTTACAAATAATAAGTGCACGTAAACTTCATTCCAAAAAAATCCCAAAGAAGAATGGACTTGAAAAAAGACTGACTGTACCGGGAATCGAACCCGGGTCTCCCAATTGCCGGTCAGGTGCTCTGTCAGTTGAGCTATCCCGGCAAAACTTTCTGTTCTCGGACAGTTTCAACGGACAGATCATCCGACCGGCAATTGGGAGACCCGGGTTCGATTCTCGGTCCCGTCAGACTTTTTTCAAGTCCATTCTTCCTTGGGATTTTTTCGTGGGTGCGCACCATCTTGCGGTAGATCATCTTTGCCCGTTTTCCATGTTCAAACCAATAATTTATTGACTCTAAGTCTATCGCAAAATCAAATTAAGAAAAATAATTGTAATTTTATAAGAAGGGAATTCTATTACATTCTTTCCATTATTGTCGTTTATGGATTTGGGCTCCAAATTGTGAAAAATATGATGATATTGAAAATTTTCATTTACGATAACCAGTCCTATCAAGCTAATCTGAGGGATTTTATATTTTCTTCTGTACAATTTACCGTACTTAATTCTTACTTCTATATTCATCGTTAAGAATCAACGAGGACATCAGCTAGTATTCTATATAGGACGCAAAATGGGAATCTTTGTAAGTTAGAAGATTTTCAACAAAGGATCAATTTACTGGATAAATTCAGAGAAAGCACGTTCAGAGATGATGTAGCAGATATAATGCGTTCACCATGCTACATAGGCCGTTCCGATAATGCGAGAAAGATCAGAGAAATAGATGCCAGAATAAATAGACTCAAGAACTCATTTTTTTCCGCGAACGATACGCGAAAATAAGATTAAGGAAATAGAGTCATGGTGCATGCACCCCCTGCCACACGCCGAAAGGCGGCTTGCAGGCCGTATAAACATAGACATAGACATATAGAGCAGGGGTGGGCAAAGTTTTCGAGAGTGCGAGTCAAAATCGAATAAATCTCGGACACAAAAATGTTTCCACGCATCAACCAAATATTTTTGAGATCGCATTAATTGATAGCTTGGCATTTTAATTGCGAATGATTATTCAAATCACGTAAAACATGAAAAACATTTTGGCATATTATTTCCTTAAACTTGAAAATAAATTAGACAAGGATTTGTTTCGAGTGCCAGAAACAAGTTATCGGCATCCAACGGGACACTGATATACATAGAGCCTGTTCCATTTTTTCTAAAAAATGTGTTTCTTAAAGATGAATTCAATATTGTTAGGCGTTCAAAATGTGTTTCTTAAAATTATATACCCTTAAGAACGTGATGGGAGAAATCCTTTGGAGTGACGCAATTTACGTATTGACAACCTTTCCTACACCTAGGTATAATGACACTATTACAAAAGTAGGATTGACTGGGAATTTCAGTCTGAAAGAGTCCTATCCCGACAGTTCTGACATTTATTATCGTCTTAAAATTTATTGACATCTTAACCCTTTCGTCTCCCTGTCACATCGATGAGTTAACATGATAAAATATGGAAAAAATTCCCCTCCGTAAAATTCTCGCTTGTTCTATTTAGTGATTTATTCGAACAGTCTCACTAATTTACGGACTAATTCATCACTTGTGTAACGCAAATGCGAAAACTCAGTTCTTTTTTCTCACTTTTTGTGAGAATCATGCTCATAAGTAACTCTGAACAATATCTTATCGGAATACTCGAAAATTCCTTGAAGAGCACGCATCGAGTGAAGAGAGAGAATATTAAAATCCTTGAAAAAGTTTTTCGCGATGTAAATAAAATTTGAATATAAAATGTTGGATAAATAGTTTACTTCCGTTTTATATAAAGCAGTCAAATATGGAAAATAGCTTTGAAGTTAAAAAAATCAAAGTTACTCTATCTAGGTTAGTTAGATATTTATGCAGTCAAATGTGTATGTAATAATGAACAAAATAAATTATTTAAGAAAGCAAGATCCTAATATATTAGAATTTATGGAGTTATAAATAGATTTTTAACATATAGAATGAACGGGGGAGAGCCTTGCTTACCTCAAAGGGGAAAAGCGACAGTTAAATCTACTAATATCCACAGAAAATAAAATAAATGATACAACTAATCTTTCTTTTTGGCTCGCAGTACAGAAAAACAGGACACATAAGTATTCCTTAACAAAATCGTATCATTCACCTATTAAAAATTACAAAATTATGAGGATTTTCCAAAATACGTGCACAACACTATGCACTCTAAGTGAAACAATTTTCTAAGTGACGGAAGTAATCAATTATTGTATACAATGAGAATACATTCATCTAATGAGGCGTCGGTATCTTAGCAGATACGATTAAGACTCATTTAAATTACGTTTAGAAAATCATATGCTATAATACTTCCACTCTTACTTATGTCTACCCCAACGATATATCTTTGCGCAAGACCTTTTACGTCATAAAATATAAATGCTACCAACGGTATTTCAGAAGCGTGATATTGGCGATTAGGCATCTTGACGAGTGTTTCATAGTGGAACACGCATTTTTCATCGGTTTTCAATAAATCTTCAAATCTGAAAGGCCTCGGAAAGGCCTCGGAAAGGCTAATTGGAAATCTAGCTACTATGCAAAACAAAAGAAGCCGTGCTTGACGGTAGATGAAAGGCAAACCTTCCCCGCCAGACGTATTGGAGGCAACCAACACAAGCTCAGCAGTGACTCAAAGAAACCTTGGGCAAGCAGTGGCTGAAAATTGGCTGTCGATGAAGATAAAGTAGACGAGGGAGAGATGGACGAGATTATATGTATAGCAAGCTTAGAGGCATAAATTGTTACCCTATTAATCAAAGACACGTCCTAAGAAAATCATAGCACAGTTCGACTTCAAAATATCAGAAATGGAGCCAAGAGACTTGTATGTTTTCTTATTTTAATCACCAGGAGCTTCAGTTCCAAGGATTATCATGATATGACTGATTCATAAGAAAGTTCTTTTTCTTTTTTGCTACGGTCTCGGAACGTGCTTACTTCTCGTCCGTAATTGAAACAGTGACAATTTTCATTTGAAAATTATGGGAATTTATGAGAATCATCCCATAGACCGTTCCATAGCAATAGAAATTTTCGAGATTTAACGAATAATAAAAATTATATTTCTTTGTTTTAAATCATTCTGCAAATTTTATAGTCCAAGAATTGCGTAAAATATGTTAAAATTCAATATTAATTGTGCAGTATAGAATTACCTAGGATCTCTTAGAAATTACCCTAGAGAAATAGAGACAGTTCTTTAAATCTATGAACATCACACTTATTTCGATCTTATGTTAAGGAGTCGAGCGTAATGGTGAGTCATAAGAGTATATTTATTTTTAATTCCACCGAGCTTTAAAAATCTACATGTATTGTCCTTTAATATCTTATACCGTGTTATATTTTCATAATAGTGCATTATTTTGACGAGAGCTATATGGAATATGGGAATCTCAAGTCCTAATTTCGCCCAATTACGATGATGGTACGTATGTATGTATGTGCTTGATATAAGAATGTTACTAAAAAGAGGTATTCAGTGCGTAGTTTCGTAAATACGATTTCCGGTTTTCCTCTAGTTTTCTCATTAACTTTCTTTTATAATTTAATCTAAAAATTTCCATGCTAAGCTTGGCCACATCTTTCGTGGAAATTCCACAGGTCCATTTTTTCTCGTAATTTTCACTCTTCTTTTACTACACAGTATTGATTTAACTGCTGCTCAATACACATACTTTATACTTATTTCATATTTAATGTTCAAATTACTGATTGATCCTTCAGTATCCACATTTCCATCTTTCCTGTTCATTCTTTTGGCATCAGCAATTTGTTTACTCCTTTAGCACCACTTTTATTAATTCCTCGAACACTTAAGTTCCGTCTCCTCTAACTAATTTGTCGCGCCAAAATCCTTCTCTTTGAGAATAAAACACCTGCGCCTTGTGTTGGCCACTCGTTCATTAGTAGGACCATTCGTTTGCTTATTTTTCGCGCGTCTATTCTTCGCCATTCGTGAATCTTCTATTTGTTCCTCTTCGTGGCCTTGGTCTTCTTTCCAAGGGTCCTAAAGCGCCCCCCAACCACTTGACCTTCGCCTTTACTTAGCCACTCGTAAAAATATATATCGGATGCGTTATCCTCAAATTTTTGGACCAGGGCGGTTTGAATTTCCAAGAAGAATGTTTCTGGATGTTGTCCCTCATTTATTTTGACATTCGCATCTCCTTGGGTACACCGTGAGTGAGTTTAAAATCATTTCTTGAGCGTGAAAAAATTCAACCTGATATAGCGCGAGGTGTGAGAACTGCTGAGTGAAGATTATGTGAGAAAGCGATGGATTAGTTTAAATGCGTAAATAGTAGAAATACGGTCAATTTTGTTTTCAATGTATATTCACAGCAGCTTATGATTTTTGAAGATGGTATTTAGTTCTTCTGTTAGCTTTTACTAAATTAGAACAACAGGATCTTCTCTTTCTCGACTTAATTGATGTCAATTTTTATTTTAAATAAAATAGTAATTTAAGGAATTCCAGTGCAAAGATGTTAGATGGTATAAATTGAAATCTCGTCCATAGCTTTAAGAATGTGATCGCATGAATATGAAGGGTATATTAGCTATGATGAACTATGAATGAAATTATATCAAAGTTGCCCAAAGTATTAATTTTGTTTATTACGGTTTTGGTAAATTATATTCGTTATAATAATAACATTCTCGACCAGTTAACTTATTTTGTTAGAATTATTTTTCCTTAAGTTTCTTCAGAGAATTAAATTTTCTCTTTTTGTTTTGGGATAATAAGGCCGCATATTTAGTGTGAATTGATCTGTGGATAATTTTTCTAAAACAAAGGGATTTTCAAATCAGTATGGTAAGCTAGCACGCTAGCGAAACTAATTTAATCGTGAAAAATAAATTAATGTTCCTTGTGGAATCTGGAAATTATTGGCGGAATCGGAGTCTTACAGATTGGTATTCTATTCGAGAATGTCAGTGCTACTTAAGTGGAAGATAGACCGAGAAAAGGTTGGGAGAATGTGGTAAATGAGTGATGAAAATAAGACATACCTAGTTTAATAAATAAAAGGAATCGAATGAAAAGATGTGCCCGGATGTCTAAAATGAAAGATGAGCACAAGGATACGAAAATAAGTTAACATTGTTCAATGCATTCGATTGAATTCGCATTGAATAGAGTTGGCTCATAGCGTGCTTACCCATAAAGGGAACTATTCGGTTGATATGTATGTACGTACTTATTCTACAGTGATATTAACACCAACATGAATGACATTGTGCTATTCTTACCTCTCAGTAGCATTGCTTCCTCTTGACTTCTTCTTCTGTTGATTAATCTCCAGAACTTCGATCCATTAATACTCGTGACCCGTTTATTGTTTCCGATCAAAGCTTATATTCAACGAAAGAGTAAAGATCAATAAGTCAATCTCGCTTTATTTGGATCGTTTTATTGATTCATGCCGCCTTATTTAAGGCGTAGATTTGTTTGTATCGTCTCCATCGTTTTGTCTGTCGTTCTAGTTCAAACAAGTTAAACCAGACTTCCAATAATTGTCCTTTCATTTTTTAAATCGAAAGCCAGACAGTAATATCTGAGGCAGGGGTTTTGAATATCTTTTTTTCTGAATTGTTGCTGTGATGTACTGTTGCAAAGTTCTGAAGTTTTAAGTTACAAAAAGTTTCCAGATTGTTTCAAAATATTCGGACTGGAAGTAAATACCGTGAACTGAAATTTGGTATTGGAAAATTGACGAGGAACCTGTAATATATTCACGCTTCGTGTTCGCATTTACTCGATTTCGTTCTGATTCCTGATATCCGACACGGTGGTGAATAAATATATTAATCACCTTACCGCCAAACAATCAGACAATAGTTGCTACATATCTTAGAATCATTTCATTAAATAAATTACAAAATTTGGGTTTATGATAATAATTACTAATCATCTTCTGAATCGATATATAGGTGTAATTTCTTCTGAACAATTAATTAGATCTATCTAGTGTGTAATGAACATTATGCAGTAGTAATACAGTGAGATGTTGTAACGTGAGATACTTGTCAATACAAAGGACTCTAATGGAACTATTGAATTTCATCTTACATTCTACCCATTTTCAAGTAAATCAAAATTTTATGCGACATATGTATCGAAAACTAACCATTCCAAGTATACAGGCAGAATTATAGGAGTTGAGGAAATGCAATGTTATTTTTTGTATGGTAATAATAAACTGTTATTTACTGAGAAAGTGAAAAATATTTTAGTGGAGATAAACTTCCACTAAGAAAAGTGACTGAGACGAACTGCCAAAAGTATAGGATGGAATAGAAAAATTGAAATATAGAAAATTTCAAGCATGACAAGAAGAATCTAATATAATGATGGTGAAATCACGTTGAAACAGGTTGTCGTTGTTCTTCCTCTTTTGTATGTAGTACTGCTTATGGCATGCGTAATTATTTATGCATGATGGTAAATCCTGTGCAAAGAGAAGAAAGAAAGGTGTTGTGGAGAAAAAAAACAGATTTTTTCCATAATATAAAAAGTTTTCACTGCAGAAAAACACCCACAGAGAGAAGGGGGACGTAAAAAAACTGCGAAAGATATAGGGAAGAGTATACTGCGTATACAGTAATGCCTATTAATTTCGTGATAAGGTACTCCCTCAATAATCTGACGGATTATAAATGATAAATAAGTTCGTAAATTTAGCGTTATATGAACGTACAATTGGAAGTAATTCAAGAAAATAGGCCAAATGGAGTTAGCTACCAAGAGATAGCTATTTTTCCAGTCCCTTGAGTTTTAAATTACGTCGTAAATTACTTACAAGAAAACCAAGCGGAATTTTCCCATTTAATTCTACTTTACTGTAGAGAAAAACATAGTTCGCTGTTAAAGAGAATAAAAATGTCGCTTATTCACGAAACGTACTCTTTAATTAAGGGAATAAAAGATCTGAAAAGGATGGGAAAGAAAGAGAATCCCTCAATTTAGCTAATTTAATTATATGCTTCCCATAATGTGAATGGGAGCTTGGATATGGAAGATATTTGAAAGAGATGGAAAAATAAAGGAGAGGAAAAAGGGCGAGCAGATGAAAGGAAAAGGTTTTGAAAGAATGACAAACATCAGAAATTTCATTCTTAATGCTGAAGATTAATTACCACCATGTAATATAAAATCACAAACTAGATATTTTATATTGCATTGAAATTACATTTATGTTATAGGGAAAAGTAAAACGAATATATTATAATAAAAGCGCGAGACTGACTTAGAATAATCTTTAATCATCCCTTTGATAAACAATTTTCTATCCCTGTAATATACTCAAGTCCAGCAATGGGAATGGAAAAATTGTGAAATTTACAGGGCATGTAGACCCTATTAAATGTTTAGAAATAGCAGCTTACAAAGTAATGATTGGTATACATACATTTGCCCTTTGTGAATTACAGAAATCAATATCTCCAGAAATCCCCCCCCTATTATCGGGCTCAGGAATGTACAAGCATGATTCCCTATTAGTAAGTGATGATCGTTGCAAACTTTTCAGTTCTCTCTGCTATAGAAATTTTAGGGTTACTTGTGTTACACTTCACAGCTAAAAGAGGGATTTGGATTCTTCAATTAGCTTCTATAAATATAGTAATATAATAGAATAAATTTGTTCACCGACGCTCACAAACAACAAGTTACACCGTTGTACGAGGTATAGGCAGTACGATCAATATGGGTCGAAGATTGGCCTCGTTTATAAATTGGTTCTTGAGATCTCTCGCAAAAGAATATTAATTTTATATCGAAGCAATAAACTTTTTCGGAGGAACATCTATTAGTAATATCTCGGCAACGCAAGGGAGAAAAAGGGGCCAATTAGGGATCGAATAAGAAACTTCCTAATGGGTCTCCGTTTTTTCTCATCGAGCTCCCTTTTATCTGATCTTCGGGATTGTGAGAAATATGAAGCGTTTTTCCTGTCATTGTAAAGTCAGATTAATTTTACATCATTGTCGTCGATGGAGATTGATAAAATCTTTAATACTTTTCTAAGCGAATATTTACTATTTACTTATGTACGGTGTACTACTCCTTCATTCCTTTCTGTTGAGCACTTCCTCCTTACTTAGCTATTTTCGCGAATTTACAGTGTTTTGATTTGGTTTACGTCGCATCAGATTACGCAAGAGATCGACATTGACTCTTAATGTACATTATTTTAAAGGCAAAGAGATTCACTTTCAAACGATGTGTAACATGTCCCATTATAACGGCAGATCATCAAATAGGAATGCTTCAAAATCCAGGTCTGTATTATTTTCAGTCCGACAGTATCACAGCACGTTCATGGGGAGATTTTTGAGTTTGTATTTTCTATTTTACATTTCCTACTTGCTTGATATTTGATCGTAAAATGAGTCTTAATTGGGTATTTGGTGAAAACCAGTTGCCTGCATGGATTGTACGTGTATTCTAATCAATATCGACAAAAAATACATACATTACGTAGATGAGAAGGAAGATTGCTTACCATCGAGAAATAATAGCAAATCACAAGAGGAAAACCATTAGGATGTAGAAGGCTTGAAATTCTCCTTCAGATTCGGAAAATCAATACATTTAATCAATAATTAACCATTGTAACGATAGAAAAACAGAGCGGGAAACAGATTCATTAAGAGAGGAGGAAACCAGAAGATGTTGGAATCCAGGATACAAGAGAGGAATTCATCTATTTCGTCATTTTTACATTTTTATTAGTCAAACAGCCGGTAAACAACTAATTGATCAATTAACACAACCATGAAAAAAAGAGTGCCATAAACTGCATTTTTGACCACGGTTCTACCACTACACCACAGATTTCAGTAGCTGGCTGATTTCAAAAGTCAAGAAATCAACAAAAACACTAAACAAACAACCAAGGATAAAGATAAAGTAAATAGGTGAGGATTAGGAAGCAAGGAAAATGGGGTAAGGACAATTGAAGGAGACAGCAAGAAAGTGAAAAGGGGGCGAGAAAAGCACTAGCGAAGGAGAAATAGCAGTGCGGAGCGTTAGAGGCGACAAGGTCAGGAGAAAACGAATTGAGAGTAAGAGGAAGGACAGAGAAAGAAAGAGTTTCCATGTTGAGAAGAGGCGTGGGATGGCAGAACGTAGCCAAAAGGCGCGACGAGAGCAGCAGCACCAATGTGCCTTTTTCCTCTTTATCTGGCAGCAGGGCGGGCCTATTATATTTTGACAGTGTATTGAGTGTAATATAAATCGTGTTGGCGCCGTAGTTGGAGAATTGGAGGCGCAGTAGATGCTAGCTGAGGGCCTCATCATACTCAAGTAATTCAGTACAAAAAGTTTCAATTAAAAAAAAGTGCTGCGTGTTCACGGGTTCCTGTTTTTTGCTTTGGAAAAGAATTTTGTATACGTTGAGCATATCTACAGATTGTGTTTATTGAATATAGTACACACTTTATGTCAATATATGATGTAAAATCTATTCATTATTTTAATTTATGGTAATACAACGTATGATTCTATGTTTTCTTTATTGTTGCCTTAGTGAAGCAACCGAGATTCCTATGTTGTGTAATTTTAGTATTTTCTGAACATTTTCGAATTTTTACTCTCGTAATTCCTGTTGGGGGCCTCAATATGATCTTTGCTTTGGGGCCTCTGAAGGCTTAAACCCGCTCCAGTCATTCAAATAATATCGAAGAGTCCATCATTTTAACAGAATCCTTAAACTACGCTAAAACTGGTTTATCCTAGAAAAAATCGTAGTCTCTTCCAGGTTTAAGTAACAGGGAAACTACGTTTCAATATTCTAATTCTTATTTCTGCTGAGTAGAGGGTTGCGAGCAGATAAATAAAACTCGTTCCCTGCCGAAATTTCTGCACCTCATGAAATTTACGGCCAATGTAATGCACTTCACAAACCTCGGCGTCCCGGACAACCGCCCTGCTCCGTGTCCCAGACAAGTAATCTGGCTGTTTATTATATATATTATATGTTAATTAGTGTACAATTATCGGAAAATTTTCAATCAGCGAATGGCGACAAGTTTCTCGAGAAACTCCGCAATTGGACGTTAACTTCTTTTTTCAAGAAATTTGGTACGATGCTAACGTACTATTATATAGAAGACAGAAAGAACAATTTTTGATGAGATAGCCGTAGGATAAGGATAACGATTTTATGAATTCCGTTTTTCATTAATTTTATAATACTTTGTAAACAAGAACTTTGCGGACCGGACGGTCATTTTACTCGAACTTCGGAAATATTGAAAATAAGACATTTCAGACACCAAAAAAGCTCCTGCAAAACTTCATGGTACTTGTATTCGCAGTACAGAGTGAAAAACTGCTAAATTTATTGCTAAAATTCTGCAAGATTTACGCTATAGCATTCTAAATTTACTTAGGATTACCATTTTCATTATTCCTTTAATGGAACATGTGTGATTTTTGGGAAATGTTTTCAACCGATTTCTTTTACTTTTTTCTGATTGGCTGCAGTGGATTCTCAAAGTTGCAATTTGGCAGCTCTGGTCTGGAGGGGAAAAACAGTTGAAAGTGCGAGTGGAAGAGGGATTTGTGGGAGGAGAAAGTGGTGGAATGAAGAGGATGATGGGAGGTGATGCCCCGGCTGCAGCCACTCTTCCCAACCCCCCTTTTGATTATAACCCCTCGTCAACAAGGCTTCATTGAGGAACATGACCGTCTCTGTGTCTCAAGGACGAGTTGAGGGGCAGGCGGTGGGGGTGGGTGTCAAAGGGGTTTATTAAAGGGAATTGGAAAGGAGGGGAGGCAGAAATTATAGAGGGAATTGAGAGGAAGGGGCAGAAGATAATCATACACACAGAAAATATGGCAGTGCACAATAGGGCACGAGGGCAGTTTACGAAGAATCGACAAAAATAAAACTGCCGCAAAAAAGGAAGGAATTTTCCAGTGGCGAAAGTGAAGGCAAATAAATTAAAGTGAACGCTCAAGTACCTCACTCACTCACAAGTACCAAATGCTCTAACTCCACCAATTTGCGGACAAGTGGGACACGACCGAAATTTGAAAGATGCGGTTTTTCAATAGCCAAGTCTTTAAAATCCCATTTATTTTCTCGTTGAGGTAAAAATTGTGCTTCGTAACTTGCGGAGTTTGGGGAAGTTTAGTTTATTTAATGGCCCGTTGAGTCATAAATTGCTACAAATTACAAGCAGCAATAACCCTTCGAGGACACTAGGAAGTGCCTTAGTATGTAATCACAGGGAGAAAATATATTTGGCAATTCGGGAAGTTTTAATATTTTTATTTGCGGAAAATCTTGGCAGTAATAACGTCAACCTGGAGTATGAAATCGTTTATTACATTTTAATGTGTTTAATGCATGATATTTCTTTTGGAGAGATTTAACTGGTAGATACGGGTAAAAAATAAAAATGTTCAATTTCCTTTACTATACATGGAAGTTTCTCCAAATTAATAGTAAATTTAATAATCCATAATTACATGCCCCCTTATTTGACTAAAGGACTTATCAATAACATCAACTACTATGAATTAAGAGAATAATTATTCATTTTACCACTGAGCTTAATGTTACTCAACTTTTTTAATTAAATATTTTGAAAAGCAGAGTGATACATTTTTGTAAAGTAATGTCCTACGGCTTATGAGCGGTACCCGCTAAAAATCGATCTCCATCAAAGTTATTGATAGGATGTCCAACCTTTGACCTAAAGTGAACCGTATTTTCTTCTAAAATGACTTCGCAGGCCGCAGATAAAGCGCTCCACCGTAATTCTAAACGTCAATAACGCAATTAAAATGGTTAGTTTTATTCTTTGATCGTCTTGATATTTAAAGTAATTGTAGATTTTCACTTTCAATTATATTTGCTTTTCATCACTATTTTTCAATTACTAAGTAAGAAAGATGACCGAAACTTTCATGGAATAATTAGTTACTGAGCTAGTCGGAAGGGAAGTGGGGCCACGGGTTGGATACCCTTGTAACAGACCATGGTATTTCCAATTTCGTGGTCTCTTGGTTTTTGGTACAATAGGAGTCATAAGGTGGTTCTATTTACGGAAAACATATTCGACATAAATTCAGAGCGTGACTTGATATACGAGGAGCAGGGAGACAGCCGCCATGAGTAAACAGAACGTTCGGGAGAGAGAAAAGTGCGATAAGTGAAAGAGAGAAAGTGTTGGGATGGATTTATAGGGGGGAAGGGATGATGAATTTGGCGATAAAAGTGCTGTTGGGGAGACTTCTTGATCGAAGACGTGTCGACGGAGTTCGCGCACGACCTCTCTCATGTGCTTCGGGGTAAACAAGGCGACCGGATGGTAAATTCGCATTACCACGGATTTTCGGCTCGCTGTTTCCTTCGAAAAGGACTTAGATTTACGAGGAAATGATGCTCGAACCGTCCGCTGCGAGAGAGAACTGAGTATGGCCTTTGATAATGGCCAACTTTTCATGGAGTGAATGAAAAGTATTCCAAACAGCGCTTCATCTTATGAGAGTGAATTATTAGCTTCCTATCATCTTCCTATCTTATTTTATATCCAATGTGGGTATTTTTATGTCCAATCCGGTAGAACCTCAAAACAGAGCTGAATAACTGAGTATTCTGCTGAAACGAAAGGAAATAAACAGATAATTCCTTTATTTTGTCAATATTGCGACTTAGAACACTCCTCTTCCATACAACTCAAATAAAACAACAAATTAAATCTAAAGTGCTGCATATAAAGCTACTAAAGGTTAAAATAAGAAGTGAGATACCTCACTATGTAACATACAAGTATAAAATATTCACAAAATATTCAGTATATATTCATATTCAATATATACTGTTTTGAACTTCCAATTCCTGTATTATTCTCGATCCCACTACGATTCCTGCAGTTATTAAAATCGTTATTTTAGTTGGTGGTTTGGGAAACAAATGCTTAATGAACAAAGTCTAATTATTAGCAGAACAATTCTTAGAATAATTAATACAAACGCTTGTAAAATAAATTAGGACGTCCTTTCATCGGAATATTAGGATAAATATCTAAGCAATAACAAAAAGGGAGCAATTTCTTTATTTTAATCATTCAGTTATCATATTTAAGTCCTAACACTCAGAAAAGCTATTTGAGCAATTTAAGTACGATTTTATTATATTTTAAATTGCAAAATTTTAATTTAATTATGATTATTGCATTATTTTAATTGGGCGAATGAAAAATGTTTGCTAAAAATAAAATCTTACTTGAAACTGAAACCAAGTAGAACTAGTGGACTAAATGAAAATGTTGATAACTGAGTAAAAACTTGAAGATACAATTTCCTACGCAAGAATAAGTAAAATAAATTCACATTAATTGCAACATTTATGTGTTATTGCTTTATGTACAGATTATAGTCTATTATCTCTCGCCTCGAGAACCCTATTGTCTCTGTCCTTGAGAATACTAAATGTAAAAATAATGGGAAAATGGAAGAACATATTGACGAAGAGACCTTGAACGATCCGACAATTAGCGCAAAATAAGAGAAATAGATGCTAGAACGAGTCGTTTTAAGAATTCATTCTTTCCGCGAACTATACATGATAATAATAGGCTAAAAAAATAGTCCGAACGCCCGGTGTCTTCACCCCCTGCCACACGCCGTAAGGCGGCTTGCAGGGAATTTATGTGGATGTAGATGAAGAGAAGTTCGGCGTTCGGAAAGGTGGGGGAACAAAAAAGGTAATTTTAGCTCTCCGAAAAGTTGATTGATTGGAAGTAAAGTAAATCGAAGAACTGGCGCAACATTTATTGACCTAACGAAGGCAATTTTCAGAGTAAATGGGAAGCTAATCCTTAATAAATCTGATATGATCAAGCTCAACTTTGTGGAAGGGAGCCATACTAAATAAGATAAGAACACTTAGTAACTTCCACAGATATATTTTATTTCACAGAGGCGACTAGTTTCGTCAAATCGACATCTTCAGGCACATCGAAAAAGGAAGTACGTCTTCCGTACTTCCGTGACGAAACTAGTCGCCTCTGTGAAATAAAATATATCTGTGGAAGTTACTAAGTGTTCTTACCTTATTTAGTAAGCTAATCCTTCAATAAAAGAAGGAAATACAGCTAGATTGGAGATATCGGAGATTGATCTTTTACTTACAAAGATTTCAAATTTTTTAATTAGATATTAATGGATACAAAAGGAAGCAGAAATAAGAAATGGTGTCAGACAGAGTAGCCCTCTTTTACTCATTCAACTTGTTCCAAAAAAATGCTATAAAAGGGATGAAAAATAAAGCAAAAGTAATAAAAATAAATGGTAAGGATCCACAGTATTCGCTTTGCAGAAAACATCGTAGTTTTATCAGAATCTGAGAAGGAAATGAATTGTGTACTGGATGTGTACTTCAGAAAGAACTCCAGATGTTCAAAAAATGAACTAACACCAGGAAAGCTAAAACTGTGAAGAATCTCATATATAAGTGCAACCATAAATGCACAAAGGTAAAGCAAGCAAAGGATTTTTGCTATTTGGGAATTCTTTTATGATCCCAAAAGTGTAGTTTATATTAAAAGAAGTATAACTAAGGCAAAACAAAAATTAAATAAAACAGACATTTATAAGAGAATCAACCACCTCTAATACAATGAACACCACCAATACTATGAAGAGATTTGAAATACACTAATACGGAATATCATAAGTTATGGTTGCGAGACGTGGACTTTTGGGAATTAAGAACAAGATAAAATACTAGCTGCTGAATTGTGAATTTGGAGGAAAATCACTAAACTAATTTAACCCAAAAGAAATCAAACGAAAATTACACATTAAGTGTTTCTATTTGATGCAACTGAAAGGAGGACAACGAAGCATATAAAAATTTGAAAAGACGCAGCAAGCTATTGAACAACGTTTTTGAAAGAAAAATCTTAGGCAAGAGATCGAGAGGTAGGCTCAGATTACCCATGCTTCGGGATGTTATGCACCGAGTGTATTGCGGATCAATCTATGAAATAAAAGAGTTGACGGATAGAGAAAAAAGTTGAAGAAAGTGACATGGTACCTACCTTATAATGCTCGACGATAATGAGATTTTAGTTTGACTGATAGTTCAGTTACTAAGTATTCATCTACTTATCGCTAGTTTTCAGAAATAGAAGGAATCATGTGGGATGGATGATAGAATGTTAAAAAAAACATTCCAAAGAATCGTTCCTGGGATCGGAAATAAGGTTAAATATTCCCCGATTTCGATATCCAAAAAAGTTCAAATCTTTCCAATTAATCGCCCATCACTAACAAATAACTTAGCACATAGGTAAAAAAATATCCGGCGAAGAGGAAAAGACATACACGAGTAGATGTCGAGAACAACATAATATTTAGTGAATCCGTCACGTCTACTGTTTCAGTCTTATGAAATTCTAATTCAAAAATTTTCGCCACATTAAATCAATTTTAAAAAGTTTTATACGTTATTTCCTAATATTCATTTACACGATTCTCAGCATTCATACATATTTGCGCAATGTGATTTATAAAGGGTGTTCGGTATTACAATTACGTTTTTATTTATTGCGTAATCTATTATGATTATGTTGATAATAATTAATTATGTATATAAATATTAATTATTATATGATGATGACTCCAGGTGCAAAGTCAAGCAGCGGAGTTGTAAATTTAAAACGATAATAAAAGAGGATGAGAAAGAAATTATGGGGTCAACTTGGTGTGATATTATATTTATACATTAGGAGAAATTAAGGTTCTTGAGATAAGAGCCGCAAAATTTTATAGAAAAAACATGGTGGGTCGGATCTAAATGAGCAAATTTATTTCCTTAAACTTATACATTTAGTTAACTGAAAAGTCATCAACGAAATTTGTCTCGAATAAAACCAATATGCGATCACTCGACAAGTATGGACGTTTAAAAGACGATGAGGCGCATAAAAATATTTCTGATAACAAAATGTCAGTAAATTTATCTGCTGGACTGTTTGGATCCTCTACCTATCATATTTAATCAGAAAGAGCTTTGGAAAGGAATTATGCGTATAATTTATTATTATTATTATTTATTATTTTGAGAAATTTACCCGTCTACTTCTTTCCGAACTTTACAAGATGACTATTAAAGTAATGAATTTGAACATCCATAGGCGTAAGATTAACAGGATAAGGATGTAGATATAGGAGTAAATTTTAAGAACGGACGCTTACACCATCTGCCGCGAGGTCTGAAAGGTTAAATATAGAGCAACACCTACGCTGCAATAACCATACCCAAGAATAAGTTTAGCAAAGCACGAGGAAAATGTTTACATCCGCCTAGCGCTGAGATGCAGCGATGCAGTTCGTGAGGATGGAAATAGACGTTCGTCTAATAACTCACTTGAGAGAGGCGACTTTAGGACGCCGCATCACGGTCGCTCCACATAGAGGTGAAGCCAGGACACTCACCTGAAAAGACAAAATAGAATTTCATTAATAACATTTAAAGAAGAGGTCAGACGGACAAAAAGTAATGGAAAAAGCTGGCGTTGTTTCGTTTAAGATATACGACACTACATGTATTCTTTAGAGGAATTGCCATTTGAAAACACTGGATGACTACGCGCGTTTAGAACCGTTATAAAATACTACGCTATAAAATGGAAATAATATTGTAAGATTAAATAAGTTTAACATTTCCTGTGTACATCTGAAAGAGGTACAGAGAGATCAGTTAATGATCTGAAAGATGTAAAATCGTAATTGACATCAGGAATCGAGAAGAAGTTATCAGGAAGTAGTGGAAAGGCCTCTAAGAAGGGAATTCGAACATACTGAAAACCATAGAATGATGTATTGAAAGAATGTGCAGGTGAACCCAATAGTGCATATGAATTGAAATAATTATGGTATATCACTGACAATAGATTCATAGTAGTAATTGCAGGCATAATTAGTTAATCTTCACGATCTATCTGAGAAAAGATTTCATGACGTCAGAAGTTTCAATCTCTCTTTTCATACACCATTTTCATTATACGAGCCATGACTTATATTTATAAGCTGAATATGTTTATTTTATAAACGTGAGGCATTTCATTTTGTCAAACGGAATCAAAAAAAGTCGGCATCTGCTAAGCGTAAAAGATGGACTGGGATAACCTCCTTAATCCAAAGTCTGAGTGGATATATTGCTCTTCCTGTTGAATCTACTTATCTTCCTGTCAGAATGGAAAATTGAAGGAATTTAGACACTCTACTCTTAATCTAAATGACGATATATGTGATAACGATTTGTTTACACACGTTCGAATTCCAAATATTCCAAAAATGATATATTTTAGAATAATTTTAATGTTAAGAGATACGTAATACAACTTGCATAACTTTTTTTACGTATATTGTTCTTTGATAAACGATTGCGGATGAAATTACCTGGAGGGTTGCCTATGAAACTTTACAAAAGAAATCTTACTGAAAAGGTTTCCATTAAAATAGACACTCTTTTCCAACTTGTTAACTTGTTTAGTAATGAATCAAAATGCTAAGTGGAGGCTATCACTTTAGACATATAACAGATAGAAACAGTTAACGTACAGCCTAATTTTGAAAGTAAAGTACTCACAACAGGAACATGGGCATTTCGGCATATCTCGGTAAAGAGATTGCCGGGCAAAGGCGACAGACGGATCAATGTTAAGAAAACAAACTGAGCGAATCTAATTCTATTAGTGCAATGATATTTATGCAAATATATTTATGAGGTTTGCTTTGTACTTCATTATTATGAAATTATATGTGAGTTGTATGAATAATATTTCCCTACATCGAAATATGTACATTTTTGACTACAATGAGACCTCAGATAAAATTTTCCATATATTTAAACGACGGCTATTCTTGAAAACGATGCCATGCTGTCAATATCACGGTATTTTTAGATGCCCAAATTTACTGAACTTAGTAAAATCTTATTATCGCAATAACTTCTGAGGGGTAACGCACAAGCTGGATGCGGAAGAATTCCGCGTTGTCAACGTATTTGGAGATGCTAATCATGACAAATGGCGAAGCATGCCTCCCTTCCATGACACAATGCCAGGTGCAGACTCAAGAAAAAAATAGATAAATCACATACGACGGAGTACAAAAGTACTCCTTAAAAAAAGTTTTGCAGAGTCATGTCGGGTGTCGATAGAAGTTAAAAAAAAAGCACCGTCGCTTAACGATGGGAGTAAACATGAGGCACTTACACAATGCGTGGGTAACAATCTTCCCTTCGACAAGGCATGAATGATAGGTGCGTTGCGAATCGGAGGCTTCTTTTCCCCGACACAGACTGCCTCGAGTATATTTGGCACCGAAACTAATCTCCTCTTCTCTGAATACACGTGCAAGGATTCCCAGTGTGGCACTGGCAAGTACCATCGGGAAATAACGAAGACCAAAAAATTATGTCCCTCTGATATCGGAAGTGTCTGGATGCCGCCATCGAGTAACGGTTGTGCCTATTTTTGAAATAAATAGTTTGGGAGGAGAAAAATCGTCGGTTTTTCATAAGGGCTTAATGAATGGGTCGAAACTCCTAGGAAGTCGCATTATTCAAAGGCACAAGGGACAAACGCAAGGCTGATGAGGAACCGTGGCCCTCGTCTATCTTCATAAGAATCTCAAAGCAAACCTTGAATCATTCTTTCAGACTTTAGATACGTAGAGTGTAGTTACACAGCTCCTTTCCGTGAACTTCTCCACATTGCATACCGAAAATCGTCTTTATTCCATTCCTTTCGATTTATTTGTACCTTTGCGACTTATATTTTAAGTAACAGGATCTTTATTACAACTAATACATGCGTTACAGATAGACTAATATTCTAGTGGTAACTTAAACACCATGTTACAATTATTCTAATACTAAGTGATAAAATCGTACAGTAAAATATACAGTGCTACCTGCAATACTAAAACTCTTTAGACTACTTAACAGAACATTTATCATATAGCTACACAATATCATATTACATTACATACATTATTACAGTAAAAATATCTCTAAGCTATAACAATCTAACATAAGAAAAGTTGTCTCCTAGCTTAAAATACTCTAATTAACTACAGATATTTTCCCTAAAAATAGTACATTTGTCAATTCAGAATCACATAACTCACAATGAAACATATATATAACATAACACAAGCAGATTTCACATTAAAAATGCGTTTCCAGAATAAGTAGATATGATTGACCTTTTAGAAACCATTCCCACTAATAAATAGGTGCAATCATCGGCACTATATTGAAGTCAATACATTTATCAGATATAAGGTAATGCACAATTTTCTCTCGTTAAGAAAGAAATTTAAGGTTGGATTAAAATATTGATAGAGGCATCAATGAGTTTGATCCAGAAATAATTAAAAGATTATTTTGATTCCAATACTTATAAAATCGATTCACTTCCAGTTAATGAGAAATGTCTGCGAGGCAAGAAAGTTCTAGAGTAAACGTCAGTTCTTTTGGATATTTTTCACTCTGCCAATATCTGTAGTATAATATAAAGGGGGTGTTTGCAAAAACAGTCGGTTTAAATTAGTAAGAATTCTACAGTGGGAATAAACTAAAAAAAAGTAAAATACTTTATATGTAAAATGAATTTTTAGCAGTTAAAGCAATGTCTCTTAATCATTGTATTAATAGTGGAATGACTAGAAAGAGTAGGCCTCAAGTATGAAACCATTTTCCAGATACTTTTATTTTCTCACAGTAGCTACTAGATATTTTGTAAAGAGTTCTTCATAATACCTTCAAAATTGACGAAATAATTCCTTGGTAGATCTAATGGTAGATCTTTCAATTAATAGAGTTTATTTTTTACATATAAAGCGACAAAAGTATGATTCGGCAACTTGGTCAGCATTGATGTGAATTCGAAAGGAAACTCTTTATTTCTTTCTTATCGGTTTATTGAGAATTGGTAAAGGGAGGAAAAAATGCGATCGAATATCAGTTACATCTGAAATACCAAACATTTTACGATAAGGAAATAAAATTTGCCGGGGAAAAGTTTGGCTGCCCGGCACTTGAGAGCGTAAATCCCTATGAATCCAATAGCAAGGAGGAATCAACAGCTTCCTGAAGAAGTATACTATCTTGCTTTTTGTCCGAAACTTATATCCTCATCAAGAAATACTGAAAGCTCCTTAAACAAAAATCCAATCACACGGTGGTACTAATTCGACCATCATTAGGCTGCGAGATAATTACAGCTTCCCTTTTGTGAGGGGTCCCCGGGCGGAAAATTCCAAAAAATCTCTCGAACCAAAACTTACGATTTCTTGCAACTCATTACGGCCGTCTTGAGCCCATGGAGGAGACTATATTAATTAGGGGAAGCCTTGTTTAACAGACAGGTGACAATGAAGGATGGACGTCTCTGAAGAGGTCGAATGCAGGAGGGAAGAATGACAGCTGCGAGGAGAGAAAGGAGGCATAAGGGATTAGGGAAACTTAGAATGGTCCATGGGGAAGCAGGAAGACGAGGGGATGATGACAGTTGAGGGGAGCACTGCATGACACCGAGTTGAGGCCGTAACGAGGTCTGCCGAGGGTAAATAAGAGACGCAAATGTTAAGTGCGCCTGTAAGCCAAATCGGTTACGGTGCCATGCTCGAGACATTCTAATTACCCTTTCTAAATATATTCGGACGGCGTGAAGAATGGTGGCGCCGAAAAAACGGCGGCGGAATCCGAAAAAAAATAAACGAAGCGCGATTTATTTGTTCGAAGCGGATCTTCTCCCAACCTTGAGGATTTCACTGTGCTGAAAGAAAAGGATGTGCCACCGAAGATACTGAAAAATGTTGCACGCAGCGGAGTTATTGAACAAGGTCAATCATTAGCGTGGGGAGAAACAGAATAGATTTTGCGTCAATTTACATGTGCCAATTAATGGAAATTTCGAAAATATAACGGTAACTTTGAACGCGAAAAAAACTTCCTATTTTTGTATTTCCATTGCTAGATCAATTTTTAGAACCCCGATAATTATTATGTTTTATTTTTCGTGATTTACCGTTCTAAACGATGAAGAAAATCATTGTTCCCACTATGGTAAGTTTATATGGTAGATAGAAAGTTATAAATGGTGCGTTTATTTTGCTAAACTAAGATAGATAGGTAACCTACCGCAACAACTATCTCTAAACCTACCACAAGACTGAACAGTAGGTTTTCTCGGTCTAACAGTTAAGTTAAAATACTCAAATAAAACTATAATATTTAGAGGACTTCGATGTTCAGAATTTCTCCCAAAATTGCCAATTTTCATTCAATCAATTCAGCGGAAAATAATGTTTCCTTTAAAATGAAATATAACGAATAAAAAAATATAACTCAAAAGGTAGTAATGCTTAATGAAACATGATGTATTTTTAATGAATGTATCAATGTCTTACTCGCAAGCTACCATATTGGTAGCTTCTTCTTTACTAAATTTGTGCATGTTATAAGATATTATTTTAACGATTCACAGAAATTACGTTTGCAATGTTTTACCGAAAATATCTTGAAGTTTGTATGACCTTAATATTTAAGTGAAGAAGTAAGAAATACTTAAAGTGTGGGAGTTTGATAATGACAATAACATTTATTTTCAGAAAACTTAAATTTGCTCTTAAGGACATGTTACTATCACTTTTATTTATAGTTTTCAGTTAGCTTTTCCACCCGACGGGATTTACTCAATTAAGAGAGCTTTCAATAGAAAGAAAGATCTGACTTTATAATGCCACCTAAACTAATTAATAATTCTAACATTCGTCAACAGATATTTCTCCGTCGGAAATATTAGTTCATATTCCTATATGCCTTAAATTTGAGGAAATATAGAGTTCCGTTTTACATCCAGTACACCAATATAATTTCATGGATTTACGTTTTAAATCAAGAACACAAAAAAACGTTAATTCATGCAGAGTTAAAACTTCCGCACGATTTTAGCTAACTTGAGGCTTTTCAGATCTTTCTTAGCATTCCCAAATCCCCTGCCGATATCAGATCATCGAAACTTTCCCATCACCACTTTCCCATCTATACTCACCCGGAGCCGATTCGTATCTCCGATAAATTCTCTCCGATATTTCGATCTCCGATCGATCAGCAAGGAGATGGAGAGGGATATTTTTAAGCCGCGCGGATAGATAAGGATGAGCGTCTCTTGGCAGATCGAGAAGATGCGGAAGAGATTTGGTCCTGGGAATCCCAGGGGGCATGGGAGTGGGAAAGAAAAACCAAGTTGGGAAACGGCGTGAACTTCTGAGAAGAAAAGAATACTACAAAACGTCATAAGGGGACGGCTGCTAAGAGGGATCAGTCCTTTTTTTACAATTCTTTTGAGGCAAAGCCTGCAGAAGTTCTGAAGAATTTGAGGCAACTGTGTACTAAACGAGTCACAAAAGTTAGAGGCAGATGCGCAAAAAGAGAAAGTAATGGGAATGCATTGAGTCACGTGACTATTCGCGCATAACTCTGCCATGCATTTTGAAATTGAGGATGCATTCCCTTTGGATTTTCCTGGCTTTTTCTACAACGTTTAAATCATTCATCTCTTTCTCCCCACCTCTTCCTCTCTCCGATGACAGTTTCCCCAAGGTGACAAAAATGATTTTTTCCCCACGCGGATTTTCCGGAGTGGATTAGGTGTGACAGATAGGTTCTAATCACAGTCGCCCGAGGGTATAACTTCCAATGGGTGATCGATGAAGCTCTTCGAAAACATTAACACTTTTAGCAATACTGATCCTGAGGCGAGAGAAGGAGAAGAATGAAGACTTGGCTGCATAAAGTGCCAAAACAGCTTTTTCTTCCGCAATGAAAAAAGACTTCTGACAAGAGGTGGAGTTTGATAGGAAATGAATGAATCAGGGCAATGGCACTCGGAGGACGGCAGTCAAAGAGGCTGATGGACAGCCGTTCTTCCAGTTCTTAATAAAATAGACCGGTTGACATTTGGTTAGGGCATTCCGAAATGCTTTGAGACGTGAAACGAGGTTTCATTAAATTCGAAATGTATTATCCAGGGGTGTCAAATCGATATTTATTGACTAGAATATGGAGGAAAATTCATCATTATTTTCTTTTGGCAGGCTGAGTATTATTCTTAAAGGTTTGTCAAATGTTAATTACTACTCAGACAGGATTAATTACACAGCGACCCATTGTAATTTATATCTCATTATTTATGATATTTGATGTAATTTGCCACCGTGATACTCTATATTCTAGTTTTTTAGTTGTAACAAATGGGTATATCCCACTGAATAAATGAATTTGTTCATTTCTTCCTGTCAATGAACTCTTTGGTAGTTTGTTAATGGATTTTTTTGCTATATTTCGCTCTATAAAAGCATTAAATTTCTGAGATATTTTTCAAAAGTCACGCAGACAATGGTCGTTTCCTTTGTAAAACTTCAGGGATCTGAGTCATTGATTCTATTAAAGCATTTTCAGTGCTTCAAAATGAAGCACCTATACTATATTAATCTTCCTCTATTTCATAGAGGAAGATTAATATAGGATAGGTGCAACTTCTTTGGATTATAGCTAAATGAAAAGTAGGTATACTGTTCACATTTTTCACCGTAAAAAGCAATAAGTTGACAGAAACCGCAGTGCTTCAATTTATCAATAATCATTTACTAAGAAATTCTGCTTCTTTACACCAATCTCAAGTATCTGAATTCACCAAATTTTAATACGATTAAAGAGATTCCTCAAATGCATTAGCAGTATTTTATATAGTATATATATAACTGGACATATTTCTACTAACAGGCAGTATTTAAAACCAATAATCAAACAGCAAAAGGGATCTAAGATAATCGCTTCTCGTTGTGTTGTGTGTAATCGCGTTACATTCAAATCTTCAGATTAGAGTTAGATAGAATCAAATTTAGCCTCGAAGGTTCTGTGTTCTCTATATCTATAATATTTGAATGAATTTGTTATCGCCGGGAGTTATTATCCCATGTTTTGAAAATTGGGGAGGATCAAAATCAAACCGCTTTATCGCAATGGACTTCCGCCAGTGAACCTTGAAATTTGAACGTAGGAGATAAAATTGCGACCTTATAATCTGATTCAATATAACGACCTGAAAGGTAATAAAGATTAGCAATCAGTATATTTAAACTTGGAAAATCTAAAATATTTTCGACTACTTGGAGACGAAAACTATGTATATGTACTACTATATAGCAAAGTTTAGTTTTACTATATCTTATTTAAGTTCATCAGCTTTTATAACAACTTTGAAAGTGATATGATAGAGTAACCCCGCAGAAATAGTTTGTGACTAGTAATTTAAAAATACGAAATAAGCGTTTATCAGAGCTACTGGAGTAATTTACTAGCTTAGAACTACTGGAGTCATTTACTAGATTAGAGGTTCAATTATAATGTAACCCTTCAATTCTCATATCAAGACCAAATACCTGCAAAAATAACGGTATAATTTTCTAAAGATAAGACCAGGGCCGCCCAGTGTAGCTAGCCGGGCCTCGGACTGCTTCTACATGCTGGGCCCTAAAATTCATTTTAGATTATAATCGATCATTTCTGGCCGTACTTCGTGGATAGACATAATGAAATGAAAATCAGTACTTCGGAAAATACGCAGTACGGTACAAGAGCCTCCGAAAATGTAGACATACTGCTGAATTGGAAAATAAGATGGAATAAAAATCTTGGCTGAAGTCCCGCGTGCCAGACCAAAAGGGCACAGTTGTATAAAGCTGATGTATTACTGAATAAATAACCGAGAAAAAGGCTACACAAGAGAGCAGGAGAGTCTTAAAATTACTGTCTAAGTGTTGAAGAAATGGCAACCTCTAGCAGCATCAGCTACTTTTCCCTATCGTTCGCATAACATAATCAGTTTCCTTGGGACTCAAAGCTACGCGGGTTGTAGGGATCGCCGGCGCTGGCCGTCTGCTTGAGATGTCAGCTTCATGGATATCAACGCAACAGAGCAGGAAGGACATTGTCAATAAAACCACTCTCAATCTGCAACACTGCCTCCCATTCGGATATCGCAGAAACGCCGGAGGGGGGAAGACAAAAAGGAAAAATGAGATTTCAATTTGCATAAACAAACACGTTCTCCTCCCATTCTACGGGTCATGCCGTTGTCCCTCTCTGTTAACCCTTTCCTATTTACCATCTTCTTCGAGAGTTCCCGCTCCATTGTTTGCGCCTACTTGCTATCTTCCGCCTCCAGAGGGTAGCACAACAGCGCTGCGCGAATAAAGAGGCAAGGTCCGCATATATAATGAATTCAACTCGGAGTATTTAGAAAAATATACATATCAACTCGTCTCCGTGGGATTGTTTGTTCCGAGAAGGAGTGCCGCAAGAGAGTGACAAAAGAAGGGAGAGGTGCGGTAACCCATGTGACATCCATCGGAAGGACGAGGTCTGTAACAATGGGGGTAGAGCGGGGTAAGGCCGGAGGCTCTTGTTGACGTTCGACCGATGCTTTGGGGAAAAGAAGGTTCGGGTGCGTTCTCAAAGAAAGGAAGAAACGGGGACAAGAATAACAAACGCAGAAATGGACGTCGGAGACAGAGGTGAATCAGGGGTGATGAAATAATTCGATAAGATGGCGTGAGAAGAGAGGAAGCAAACGGTCATCACGAAGGGGACGATTCCGAGAGATATTTTGAAGTAGCAGATGAGAGGGAGGTGACGTCAGAAAAATAAAGAGAGATGCAAAGGTGATATTGATGGATGGAGGTGTAAGGTTACTAATTACATTTAGGATTAAAGTACCATATCTGTAAGAACCTAATGCGATGTTTTCTCCTCTCAGGGTTTCTGCAGAAAAGGCCTTTTGTCTTACAAGCGTAGACGATATCCTCATCTTCAATTGGATTAGAGAATCTAGATACTATTTACTGTTGTCATTGTGACTTATTTATATTCATTAAATCACTTCGGAAAGCCATATAGCGAAATCATTATCATCAAATAAACCAATTTGAAATTTTAATTCGTTGATCTTTTTACAGTTTTATAACCCAGTAACAAATTGGGAGTACATTTTAACATATTTAGTTGTGCCATTTCATGATTTTTTCTGTATGCAGCAGCTTAAAACCAATATTCTCAAACTTGATCAAATATTCTATTCTATGATCTAAATATTCTATATATCCAATATTAATTAATAATATTAACTCCGTATTGAACTGAGAAAATGAAAATGAAAATAACTCCGTATTCTAATCGGCCATTCAAATTTTCTAGTTACACTTTTTAAATATATCATTTTCTCATTATTTATTTCAGTAATTTACCTCACCTTTAATGTGGGTAACGTGCTTTGTTTTTCTATAATTCTTCTATAATTTAGTCCCTTATCTACCCACGGAATTTCTGTCAGCTGACGTTTACTTATTCGTCCGACACAATTTCTGGAGTTTCTAATATCATCTTGCCTATCTTCAATGTGATAGGTATTCCAAGTATTTCTTCCGTAAACAATAAACTACAGTGCAAATTCATGAAGTCAGTTTTCATTTCATTGATCAGTTACCGTAAGATCAGAATTTCATAAAGAAATTCTGATCTTACGGTAACTGCAGAATTGTGGCTATTGTGTAAAGATATGATATAGATCTCTAAGAAAGTATAATCAGTGACCTTTATTACTAGTAACGAAGGTCTCTTTTGTGGAAAATTTTATGCTCTAACAGCAAAAAACAAGGAGTATTAGCTGCTAAAGCTGAAAGGAAAAGAAGCTCATAGTTTCCCTTTTCATGGAATCACTTTTGTAACAAAGGGTCTAATACATTCTCGAGAAACAGTGAAAATTAATACCTCCAAGCTATTCTCCAGCAAAAACGAGCCTTTCTTCTTGGAAGAAAACATTCGAGGAAAGAGAATTCATTCGTCGCTTGGAGAAAAGGGGCCAAAATGAATGCCTTCGAGAAATAAGAGTGGAAAGTCTCCGAAATAAACGCAAAAAAATATCTGAGGGCAAAAAAGCAAAAGGGAAAACGTTATGCAGACAAGAAATCTTCCTTACATTTGCTTATGACTTTATTTGGGTTTGGGCGTAAGATTTCAGTGAATCCATTAAGTCTGCCATTTGAGAGCAGTGCAAAAGTCACTTCTTATATATCAATAAAAAACATGCAGACCCTGTCCTCGCACTCACAATTATGTTAGGTTAAATAATATCGATTTAAAGGGAAAGTTTCATCTAATTTATCTCATTGAAAATTTTTGTAGCTACATATGTGCTACACAAATCAGAGAAGAGGTTTTCAACAAGGAGAAGGAATTTGAAAGGTATCCGCTAGGTTAGGTAGCAAGAATGATATTTTGTAGATCTGTAAAATCTTACTTTAAGTTCTGATTCTTTATAGCACGCTAAAGTTTAATTACCAGGTTAGATTCTCAGCTATCGTTTTTAAACGTTGCAGAAACGATGCTTCTGTCTATCTATTGTATTATTGTATGCGTTCCTCCGATAATCTTCCATAAGATGGAAGTTTGTGCGGGCTCCTAGAATTTTGTTTTTTTAACCATCGACTCCAATAAATTCCACAAAGCTTGAAAAATGTCTTTCATTAAAATCTGTTATTGAAAAAGAGTTAATTTTCATCCAGCACAGTTTAATTTATTAGTATCTACAAAAAGTGAAATGCGTGTTCCTTATCTAAAGTAACTAAAATAACCATTAGAATGAGGAGGAACACTGTGGATTTACACATTGATACTTTATTAAGAACTAGGTTTAATATTAAACTAAATAATCTTTAATACAAAATGTATGTCATTGCTCCTCTATTATGAAGTATTGGATGTTTAGGCCACGATAGTTCGAAAAAGGAAAGAGGAAATAATATTATTTATCAAACTAACTAAACTAAGTCGTGATAGTGTGATCTGAATATGACGCTACCTGTCGAAACCAAGATCACCTTCTTGTGCAATAATCTCTTGTGCATTATTTATTTATAATGCAGTGCTGTAGGGTGGAAATCGAATTTATTCCCACCAGTGTGAAATTCTCAGTATCAATCGGAAAAAAGTATCGCATGGTGCGGTATGATTCCTTGCAGGCCATCCGCAAGCACTACTGCGTTACTCAAGGTGAAACATTTCTCGCTGTTCTTCCGCAGACGTGGGATAAAACGAGAAAATATGGCAAAGACAATCAGAGATGAATCGGATACGATACAGATTTTCTCGGAAAAGAGGAATTGGGGAGAGGGAGTTGTGGAGAAAAAAATGAAGTTTTTCTTTCTGAAACAAGGGAGAGAGATGGGATTCCTTCCAGCCACTCACGAAAATGCGAGGGTCAGTTGGCGAGGATTGAGAGGCGATCCAAATGGAAAGGATGCTGTTGGGAGTCGCTGCATAAAGAAGGGCGGAGATGGATGCAGAAAGAGATATTAATGGAAAGAGGAGCAAAAAGGAGGTACTATAGAGAAATACATCATAGAAAAAGATATGGTAAAATTTGATGAAAAACTTTTGCCATCCTAAATACGATTTAGCTCAGCAAACCGAGGGTGATACCTTAGCATGAATTGAACTAAGTGGTGCTGAGAAAAAGAATAATCTGGATTGTGGACGTGTCTGTAGGAAGAGGAAGAAGAGAAGTAAAGAGATGTACCATAAGAATAGGCTAATAAGTAATAAGAAAATGAGTTAAAGAACAAAAAGACATATTAAATCAAAAATAGGGATACAAAGATGGAATAGAGATTTGATCAAGAAAGAAACCATCAGAAAATGGATTTATCCCAAGGAATGACAGACACGAAAAATGTCTGACAGCACCAGGACACGAACCTAGAATCTTCCACTTTCTGAGTAGACGCTTTATTCAATTAAGCTATTGAGTCTGAACATACTCGCAAGCTGTTTTGGGAGACAATACGGGAGAGAAAAAGGATTTACATTAGTGGATGGAGCTTCTAGAGTATCTGCTACAACTTTCGCTGTAAATTTAGTTAAATGAATACAATTCGTAACACAGAATCGATTTACGACTACTGTTTATGGCTTTTGGACGAGAGAAAGATGAAAAATAAATACAGTTCAGATGAAAGTAGCGTCTTAGCCTCTTTCCATTTGATAGTACATATTACGAGCTAAGAAAAATCGTTCTAAATAAAATGAGGAAAAAAATACGAATTACAAATAAAATAAATCTAAAGAAAATACTGAATTTATAAGTAGATTGAACACTTTTAATTAAAATTACACCTGCTCATACACCACAATCTAAACATATGTAGAGCACAAACTTCATCACGTCTAAAGTGAACGTCAGCAGAAATGTAGTTGGACAAATTCCAAAACACCATATCCTCAAACAATGTCCGTTATCAAAAGTCACTTCCTTAATCATTTCATGAAGGTAAAAAAGTCCAAAATCTACAAGTAATAGCTCAAAATAAAATATTTTGTTAGTTGTCCGACTATTCAAATTTAAATTAATATAGTTTCCTATTCATAAAAATGTGATTGTTTCATGAGTGTATGTTAATGACTGAATAAAAATTCATGAGAGCCGTAAAAAGACTTCGTAGGACAGTAAAGTTGGGAGACTTTTGAGAAGATGATGGTGGGCATATTTCAGGATAATAATGTCTTTCTGTTTTTAAAATTTTTAAGAAGGTAAAAGAAAAGAACAAAAATAGAAGCAACGGATGAAGATGAGAGGAAAGAGAAAAGAGGATATAGTTTGATGAATAGATGAAAATAAGATTTGAAGGGAAACAAAATTACTACTAGTTAGCTGTAAGAGGGAGCTATGGAGGTGAATAGAAGGAAAGAAGTAGGAAACGCAAAATGGAAGGAAAGAAGAAGACAGAAGAGAGAGAGACATGAATGATGCATTAACAATAGGGGAAAGGGAAACGCTTAAGAAGAGAAAATAATGGAAATATAAAAGAAGATTTAGAGCTTAAAGGGAGTGAAAAAGTGAAAGGAAGTTGTAAATCGTGAAGTTGAAGAAAAATCCGAGTACGTGAGAATGACAAGAAAGTAATGGAGGGAGACGAGGAAAGAAAATGCGAAAGGAAGTCAATAGGTGAACGGGAGAAAGTGAAAGTATGTATCAGAATGGTAAAGTGAAAGGAAAATTCGAGAAAGAGGAGAATAGTTAGAGGTGGAATAAATGTGAAAGTGGAAATTGGAGATGGAGTAGAGGGGGAGATTCAGCGCGAATGATACAAAGAGGAACGAGAAAATGGGAGAGGTGAGGTCCCGAGGTTTCGGGGAAAGGGAGCAACCACCAGGGACCACCACTCGCAAGAGAAATAGACACCAAGAGTAAGATCGATTGGTCGTGGGAAGGGCCGAAGACAGAATGGATGCAGGGGCTCGTACGAGGGCAACCGAGTGTCAAAGCCTCTGACACGACCAATCCAACAGCAATGGATGTACAAGAGGGAGAGAGAATCTCTCGGCTAGAAGCAGCCCTCACACTTACGATCCCCCCTTGCATCTCCAAAGGAGATTCCCACCTTCGCAAACCGCCTTCTCCAACAACTTCTCCCCCCTGGCTCACACCCACGCTTCTCTAGACAGGTTCTTCCCCGGTCCGATATTATGCGAGCTCACCTCGCTGCATAAGCTCTTATATAAAAGGAGTTGGAAGAGGTGGTTGGGAATAAAGATGGGGACACAGGATTTACTCAAGCGGTAAGGACTGAGGGAAGGCTTCTTTAAAATCAATATTGGCCTCTGAGGGAAGGAGGGTTACTCGACTACGAATGGGCCATATGGGCACATTATAAGTTGCTGTATATTTGAATTGGTGTAAATACCTATTTTGGGAGAGCGGTCGATGGAGTCATCTCAATTCAGGTCCATCGTTCTAAGGGTGCGTATAGCTGAAGTGTTGGAGAGCAAATAGAATGGAAAACGTATTTATATCAAATCCACTACCGTAATTCACACCTATGCTGGTTAAGGAAAACCGATGGAATTATTTTCTGTGTATCCTTAACTATTAATAATGAGGCTAAAATGTTTAGAGGCTATACTTGAGCAAAAATATGTTAGTTATGCCACTCATGTTAAAGACATTAACGAGTGAATTGACTTAAATGACAAAATCCAGCAAAGATGATGTCTATTCAATTTTAATAAATAACTTAACAACGAAAATCATGGCGTAATTTGTACAGTTAATGATACTGTATAAATTATGCCATGTTGCCGTTACCAACACTGCAGTGTAGCAATACACAAGCAACAATTTCATGTAAACCATCTTAAACAGGGTGCTAACTAAGAAGTTTATGGATGAGATCGAACGGAACTTTTGAGGTATGGAAGAACTGAAAAATTATGAAAATTTGACTAGCTGAACGAGTAATGAAGAAGGGATAAGGAGGAACAAGCCAGAAGGCCAACAAGAGAGAGGCCTGCTAAATAGGGAGAGGCCTCCCGTCCTTCTAGTGTTAAAAGAAGAAAAATGGCAAAATTGAGGGCAAAGTGTAAATAGGCCGAAATAACTTGCCGTTGTTTAGAAACGTCGGATAATGGGCTGGGAACACAGATAAACAAGTATTCAATACAATACTTGGCCGATAAACTTTTCAAGAAATGCATAATAAATAGCAGTTGTTTATACTTAGAAGGGGAAGGTATCTAAAAAGAAGAATTTTTGAAGGGCCCGATTTCGTTAAAGTATTCTTCGTGCGTTATGATGATACCAACATAAAATGAATGAATGAATGAATAATAAATTTATTTCACACACAAGATTACAAATCCAAAAAAAATAAACAAATATAAGTGAAATTAGGCATCCCTGAAGAACCTTTTATAGGGATTGCCAACACTTTAAACATAGAACGTATTCGGTAGCAAAATACACTATAATTTGGAAAATACAGAAACAAAAGAAAAATTACAAACTAAATATAGTGAGAAAAGGCATTGTAAATCAATTATTTTAGAAGATCTTCCAAATCTTTTTGTAGAAAAAGCCAATTTTTCAATTTGCGAATGAAAACTTTTTCATTTGCAGAGGACGAAATGTCCTTTGGTATCGTGGAGAACAACTTAGGAGCTAAGAAAGAATAACATTGTTTATAGAGCTGGACATTAGGTTTGGTTATATCAAAACAAAAATTCCTTCTTAGATTATAAGAATAAAAACAGGGCTTATTGATATGTCCACCACGATTAAAAAACACTCTTAGCACCTTAAATACAAAAAGATATCTTAATGGCAATATATTTAGGTTAACATAAAGTGGAAAAGATGACTCCATCCTCGTTGCTCGCATCATTATTCTAATTACTTTATTCTGTGAAACTTGCAAGCAACGAATATTAGAATGGTAGGCACCACCCCAACATAC
>KZ308540.1:51392-140627 GCA_000376725.2 Ladona fulva
CTCACTTTTGTTTGCTCTACGAAAAGAAAACACCTCAGTTGCTTCATTACCTATCTTAAAATCCCATTGGCATATTCGTGGCGATTAAGAAACTGCTAAATTTTCATATGATTGTCCCGATTTGTCACTACAGATTGTTCTTAACTACAAATGCTAAAATGTCAGAAAACTTCGTCCTCTTCATCAATTCTATTTTTAATTCTAATCATCAATTTAAAATGTGCCTAAAACCTCAATGTATTCTTCTGTATATATAATGTATAATTTATTCTATGGAAAAATATACTCGGATTCAATAATCACATTGGTCGTCAGGGGGAAGAGCTGTTTCCAACCTCAACATTTTACTTAATTTCTTCAAAGTTCTCATGATCTTCAGACGAAATCAATGTTTCTCAACCAAAAGAATCTTTATTCGATTTTTCGACTTTTGGTGCTTGTCTTTCCTACGACTATTCTTTCTAATTTAATTTCGCAAAAGAAATAAAGCTTACAAAGGATAAAAATGAAATATTCATGTATTCTTTACGGAAACCGATGAGAGTGATATTGGTTCAAAACCAGAAAAATTAGCGAATCAAAATGCGACAGCAACTCCTGGTTTCAGAGGACACGTATGCAAAATTTGATATAAATTGGACTCCTATCTAAGACAAACACAAACAAAAATATGTTACCCGCATAGTTTCTGCTTTACACAGATTTTTTTNCGTGATGAATGCGTCCCATTGCTCCGAAATTACTCAACCGTCGTCGTGGGATCGAACCGAAGACAAATAGAAATCTATTATCCGCAGGGGGTTGGCAATTAATAATATGCAATTTAGTATGCTTTGTAATTTCTGGTTCTCAAGCTTCGAGGTGGACATTCACGCATACAAACACTCACACTCAGAAGAGCTGAACTACTCGTTAAGAAATAATGAAAAACAAATATTGATAACTATTCCACTAATTGCGACTCATTCGACTCTTACGAAAACAAGTTATGGTCAACGTAACATAGAATACGTGGAATGATGTTATTATTTATACGAAATACTTCTACGAGACGCGACACTAGCCGATTAGTAAAGTAGAGTTATGGTACATAATCTACCCTCTGCCACACACCGAAAGGCGGTTCTCAGAGTACATATGTTAAGGGTTAGATGTAAGAAGAGACTTCAGTTACCGTAAGATCAGAATTTCATAAAGAAATTCTGATCTTACGGTAACTGCAGAATTGTGGCTATTGTGTAAAGATATGATATAGATCTCTAAGAAAGTATAATCAGTGACCTTTATTACTAGTAACGAAGGTCTCTTTTGTGGAAAATTTTATGCTCTAACAGCAAAAAACAAGGAGTATTAGCTGCTAAAGCTGAAAGGAAAAGAAGCTCATAGTTTCCCTTTTCATGGAATCACTTTTGTAACAAAGGGTCTAATACATTCTCGAGAAACAGTGAAAATTAATACCTCCAAGCTATTCTCCAGCAAAAACGAGCCTTTCTTCTTGGAAGAAAACATTCGAGGAAAGAGAATTCATTCGTCGCTTGAAGAAAAGGGGCCAAAATGAATGCCTTCGAGAAATAAGAGTGGAAAGTCTCCGAAATAAACGCAAAAAAATATCTGAGGGCAAAAAAGCAAAAGGGAAAACGTTATGCAGACAAGAAATCTTCCTTACATTTGCTTATGACTTTATTTGGGTTTGGGCGTAAGATTTCAGTGAATCCATTAAGTCTGCCATTTGAGAGCAGTGCAAAAGTCACTTCTTATATATCAATAAAAAACATGCAGACCCTGTCCTCGCACTCACAATTATGTTAGGTTAAATAATATCGATTTAAAGGGAAAGTTTCATCTAATTTATCTCATTGAAAATTTTTGTAGCTACATATGTGCTACACAAAGCAGAGAAGAGGTTTTCAACAAGGAGAAGGAATTTGAAAGGTATCCGCTAGGTTAGGTAGCAAGAATGATATTTTGTAGATCTGTAAAATCTTACTTTAAGTTCTGATTCTTTATAGCACGCTAAAGTTTAATTACCAGGTTAGATTCTCAGCTATCGTTTTTAAACGTTGCAGAAACGATGCTTCTGTCTATCTATTGTATTATTGTATGCGTTCCTCCGATAATCTTCCATAAGATGGAAGTTTGTGCGGGCTCCTAGAATTTTGTTTTTTTAACCATCGACTCCAATAAATTCCACAAAGCTTGAAAAATGTCTTTCATTAAAATCTGTTATTGAAAAAGAGTTAATTTTCATCCAGCACAGTTTAATTTATTAGTATCTACAAAAAGTGAAATGCGTGTTCCTTATCTAAAGTAACTAAAATAACCATTAGAATGAGGAGGAACACTGTGGATTTACACATTGATACTTTATTAAGAACTAGGTTTAATATTAAACTAAATAATCTTTAATACAAAATGTATGTCATTGCTCCTCTATTATGAAGTATTGGATGTTTAGGCCACGATAGTTCGAAAAAGGAAAGAGGAAATAATATTATTTATCAAACTAACTAAACTAAGTCGTGATAGTGTGATCTGAATATGACGCTACCTGTCGAAACCAAGATCACCTTCTTGTGCAATAATCTCTTGTGCATTATTTATTTATAATGCAGTGCTGTAGGGTGGAAATCGAATTTATTCCCACCAGTGTGAAATTCTCAGTATCAATCGGAAAAAAGTATCGCATGGTGCGGTATGATTCCTTGCAGGCCATCCGCAAGCACTACTGCGTTACTCAAGGTGAAACATTTCTCGCTGTTCTTCCGCAGACGTGGGATAAAACGAGAAAATATGGCAAAGACAATCAGAGATGAATCGGATACGATACAGATTTTCTCGGAAAAGAGGAATTGGGGAGAGGGAGTTGTGGAGAAAAAAATGAAGTTTTTCTTTCTGAAACAAGGGAGAGAGATGGGATTCCTTCCAGCCACTCACGAAAATGCGAGGGTCAGTTGGCGAGGATTGAGAGGCGATCCAAATGGAAAGGATGCTGTTGGGAGTCGCTGCATAAAGAAGGGCGGAGATGGATGCAGAAAGAGATATTAATGGAAAGAGGAGCAAAAAGGAGGTACTATAGAGAAATACATCATAGAAAAAGATATGGTAAAATTTGATGAAAAACTTTTGCCATCCTAAATACGATTTAGCTCAGCAAACCGAGGGTGATACCTTAGCATGAATTGAACTAAGTGGTGCTGAGAAAAAGAATAATCTGGATTGTGGACGTGTCTGTAGGAAGAGGAAGAAGAGAAGTAAAGAGATGTACCATAAGAATAGGCTAATAAGTAATAAGAAAATGAGTTAAAGAACAAAAAGACATATTAAATCAAAAATAGGGATACAAAGATGGAATAGAGATTTGATCAAGAAAGAAACCATCAGAAAATGGATTTATCCCAAGGAATGACAGACACGAAAAATGTCTGACAGCACCAGGACACGAACCTAGAATCTTCCACTTTCTGAGTAGACGCTTTATTCAATTAAGCTATTGAGTCTGAACATACTCGCAAGCTGTTTTGGGAGACAATACGGGAGAGAAAAAGGATTTACATTAGTGGATGGAGCTTCTAGAGTATCTGCTACAACTTTCGCTGTAAATTTAGTTAAATGAATACAATTCGTAACACAGAATCGATTTACGACTACTGTTTATGGCTTTTGGACGAGAGAAAGATGAAAAATAAATACAGTTCAGATGAAAGTAGCGTCTTAGCCTCTTTCCATTTGATAGTACATATTACGAGCTAAGAAAAATCGTTCTAAATAAAATGAGGAAAAAAATACGAATTACAAATAAAATAAATCTAAAGAAAATACTGAATNTGATTTACAGATTTTTAATGGTTAGTTGATTACTTATTAGTTATAATTAGAAAACCTTTGGATTAACTACTTAATAATGATTATCATTCATTACATTATTTTGTTTATTGCTTAGTACTTATCATTATATCTCAGGTAAGGACCGTATGCTGTTTTAGTATTTCTTTGGATTTCTCTACATAAATAAAATTTTCGAATTATATTTAAATAATACATTGGCTTAAACTATTGGTTAAATATTTTAAAACATGTAGAGCACTCCGACCAAAGCATATTGATTATATCATACAAAACTGTTTATTTCAATAATAATTTTTCTAGTTTAGTGGTTCGATTATTAGGAACAAGAATTAAAGGAGAAAATTTGTATTCCAACCCTAAGACTCTTTCTATAAAGGATAGCTCACATGGTTAAACATGAGGAAGTAATATCGAGTTTTCGCCACCGCATCAAGGCAACCGAAATATTCAGGTTTAAAGGGCCGGAGATGAAGGCGAAGAATAATTCTGTGATCAACGCACGCATCGGAGCGAGAAAAATTGAACTCGTGATGAATGCGTCCCATTGCTCCGAAATTACTCAACCGTAAAAAGCTTCCCACGCCTCGACTCACTAAAAACCCGCGAATGTTTATAGCTTCTGTAATATAATATCCCTGTGGAAGACGGATATCTTAGTCACATCCATCGCTCTCTCGTCCTCTGAGCGACGAATAAGACGTTTCCCACCCTCATAGCTGCAGAAACATCCCTCCTTACAAACACCACAAAAAATAACGAAGCCCACCCTCTCACCTCTTTCACCCGGCCATAGAGAACTCCGTAAACCTAACGTCTCTCATCTCCGAAAACCTCTTACCCTTCCCTTTCATCTAACACTACCTCCTACCCTATTTTATCTGCCATGCCTACACCTGTTCCGTTCTTCAAAACTCCCTTCATCCCTCATATAGCCCTCCATCCCCGCTGGCTCTAAAACATCCTTCGAGGAAGGGAGAATCCTTTAAGAAAAAAGTGCCTCCCTTCCTTGACGGATCTTTACCCGTCTGTCCGCTGGACCAATGGCATTCGACCTTTACGGTCGCTCCTCGGAAATGCTTAAAAGTTTTATAACGGGGAGGGGACGTACATCTGTGCCTCAACCCTCTCCGAGATGGCGGTTCATTCGGTACGATATTGGTTACGGGGTGGAATGATCGTTCATTTTCTCCTATCTGCTTCGTTATGCGTCGCTTTTGATGCGCTGATTACGAAATTACTGGGGAGAGTTGCCTCTGAAAAATTGGTCCTAATTATGCTTGATCAGTAGGAAGGGGGTTAACAAGATGGTGTAGAAGTTAGTTTTGACTTGTGAGTGGGAGATAAGATCAGTCCTATAGTAAACACCCTCTTAACTATGATTAGCATTACGTATTTCTTATTTCCGAGAGGCTGATTGTATATATCGTCGTGCATTTAAGGTCGAATTTCCTCAATAATAACTGAAATCACATTTATTACAAGAAGTATAATTACTTCCGTAAAATGGAGAGATGTTCTACAATAACTTTTAATTTATATATTATAAACAAAAACCGTAAAAAAGCGTTCAATTTGAAATGCGGAAGAAAAATAAATTTAGATCCGAGAAGATGGAATTCAGTAAAAATAGTAATTGATCTTTAGAATTATATATTCTCCGGCATCATCATTAATCATATTCAGAATTTTATTCCCTGCAGATACTGAATTCCGTCTCTCGTAACTTTTACAAATATACACAGGAATAACTTTCTGGAATTATAATATAACTTTCAGTCTTCTACTCGTCGTTATAATGCCTTTAGTATGTGCTAAAATTATGTAATAATGGTTAAAACTTCAAAAATACTCACATTAAGGTGTGAAGAAGAATTTTCAACGAATTGCTCAATTTCTTTGAGTAACAGCTGCAGTAGATGAGAGAAGTTGATAAAGACATGTTAGATTCAGATCAAAGATAAGACTGTCTGAGAGATATGAACGAGAAAAGGGATATTCTGCAAATGATTTAGACATTAGATTTTACTATATGAATATCCTCCTGTATTTATAAATAAATCAGAAATAATCGCAGGCAAACATGATTATGCAAGAGAAAATGAAACGCAAGAAAAGATCGATATTTCTGAATATCGCATCAGAAACAAGTCTGGCGATAAACATGACATTCGAAGAGATAATATAATATATTATATAAACAATATATATATATATATATGTGTGTGTGTGTGTGTATGTATATAATATATAATAACCTATGAACATTTTGGTTAGCCCAAACAATATCCGAGCATGAAATATCAATATCAAGAAAGCATTCATTAGCACTGAGATTCGTTTTCCTCTCAATCATAGGAGCGAAGTTTTATGATGTTGATACTCTTTGCAAAGACTTGCTCAATCTTTTAAAAATTTTTCACGTCAAATATATGTACGGCTTACAGGCTGTCAAAGGAAAGCAATCAATACGAGACACCGAATGAAGAAAATGTATTTCTGTGGACCCTTAGGCTGCCTTCGATGTAGAGAAGTTGGCAGCAATTTCAATCAATCTCTTTCTGTACGAACTTTCCTCCTAGCAAAGACGGTGTGGGCTTGGGGCGCGGCATGTTTTCTTTTATATCTTTCCGGATACGAGGGATGTTTAGGTACAACTTCTCCTTTAATTAACTCCAGCGGGAAACGTCTCTGGGAAGTCGTGCTCCTGAAAGAACGTCTTCACAAAGAAATTTCTCGGAGAAACTTGCGGCAATATATGAATGAACCGAGTTTTTATGGAGAATCACTCTGAAGAGACAATGTTTGGAATTTTCCGTTGATGGAGGCAAAAGTTCTCATACTATTGAAATGGAATTTTAAATCAATTTAAACTTAAGGACATTTCCATGATTTCTTGTAAACTCCTGTTTTGAAGGTTGAGCTAAAACCATACATCAGCAATAGGACAGTCAAAAAATTGAATAGAATTTGACAATAAATTCGTGTGTTCAAAATATTGCACTTTATTTTTATTCCTTACGTGGTTGCAATGTCTCCCTGAAATAACTATAGAGTGAGCTGCATTCTCCATAGCCCCACCATCAATTAGGTTGAAAATGGCATTCCAAATATTTAGCTAAAGGATTTCACACATACATTCATGCGCAAATGTCATTACAATCCGTCAATAGAGTCATCTGGAAAAGTAATGAAAATATATAACAAAGAATTAGATGTAGCGGGCCGAATTGTTAGCGCAGAAAATTAAGAAAATCTTATCATCACCTTATTTTATGTTTTCTATGATTTATGTTAGTTTGATTTCCACCTTAACAGTAGGGAGTTACATTTGACAAAAATATATCAATCAGTGATTCCCACTTACTTTCTAAGGCGGGTTGATAGCTAACTTACAGTTACGAATACAGTCGAGAACACGAGTTTGCAAAATGTCTACTTTCGGGGGAAATACTAGAAAACGAGGGAAACATGGAAGGGCATTGAATTCACCCTCGTGCAACTTTCTGGAAGGTGGCAAGTTGAGTACTTGTGTAGATGTTGTCAATGACATCAGTATACTAGACAAGTCCTTATCGAAATCGTCGATGTGCTTCAAGGGACATGTGGTCAACAGTGCTATAGATGGTTTGATGGATATCTACATATTTCACCCGCCATTCAGCTTGAGGCAGGTGGTAAAAACAATGATTCCTCACTTATCAACGTCACAGGTTACCTATGGAAACAATACAATTTAATGAAATAGTTGCAGCAAATGATTTTTATTGCATCGCCGAAACAGCCATATTCGTTTTTAAAAGTAAATATGTTACGTTATTGGTAAGTATTTTCGCATATTACCATAACATTTAATAAATACAATAGTGGCAGTGATTTTAAGTATTTGTATTCCACATTATTGTTTTCTAGCCATAACTCACAAGTATAAATGGAATTTAATTATTTAATGGGAATAATGTGGGAATCTATTAACAACGGGTTTATAGTTAATCGTATTTCACCTAGAGTAAATAATTACATGATCCTACATTTAGATTATCCCTTGCACAACGTTCCTTGCTATAGAGCAATCAGATAGCCAAGTGGTTTTCGCGTTCGTCTCTAGTAAAAGCAGTCCTACGTTCGATTCCCGGTGGAGGATGCGAATTCCCCATGTGAGGAATTCACATCCAATTCCCAAGGATTCCCCATGTCTTCGAAATGACTTCAATTGCCGTAACAATCCTAAAAATACTACTACCGTTCCCTGCTACATGGACTTTCTAACCTACTGAACTCCCTCCATAAACCCTTTCAGACTATCGTATTGCTCCTTCTTAAAAGAGCGTATAAATCTATTTTATAATTTTGTATTTTGTAATTAATTCTTGCAGTTACTTGTGTTGATTTGTTGTGGTGCATGCATTCCTGTATATAACTGTTTATTTCCTATACTTTATTGTTTCGAATTCACTCAAAAATGTTGGTATCGCTATATGTAAATTAATAAATAAATAATCTTGAAGTAGTACAGAATCATATTTATTGTAGTTCTTCTAAATGCTCCTAACTTCCAGTTTGATATTAATTTTTTTGATTCTTATTTTGACCCCTTCTCTTCACATACCGCTGCGATAATCTTTTCTTCATCAACCTTAGGAGACAAATATTTTTCACAGTAACATAAAAATTTTTCATTGTCTATTGCTGAATATTTTCAGTACCTATCCAAATAAATTCCCGATCTAACGTTTTCAAAATTCAATAACTGAATAAAAGTTTATTTCGAAATTTATCATTTATCATACGACAACAGATTAAATTTATTATTTCGAAACTTATCCATTCTGGTACGACAACAGATTACAAAATGCCCTCTATCGCAGAAATTCCTAGAAACTGCAAGAATGAAGCGGAAATCTGCCAGGGAAGATCCTATCTCCATCCAGCTGAAATGTACAGATCCAGGATCATCTTCCTCCCAATGCTCTTCCTTTTCCTATTCCCCATCCCCTTTCGCGATAATCATCCTAGATCTACAGAACCCAACCGCACCACACAAAGCGATCCCTCTCTCCACCCCAAACCAATCTTCCCTTCCTTCTTACTCTCATTAACTCCCCCTATGTTCAGCCTTCCTTTCTTTCTAAGCCCTATCCCAATCTATCCTTGTGCAACCCACCCACCCAGGGGGAGAACTCCCTTCTGCCTTACGTCACCCGTTCTTCCCTTCACCTACTAAGCCTATTTTTTAGGGGAAGTTATACTCATAGGGGTGGCGCAGATGTTTAATCGTTTGATTGATTGGAGTGCGCTAACAAACGGATATCCAGCGTTAAATTTTGTCGTCTGGAGCCGCGGAGATAGGTGAAATATTGCGACGTGAGTGCGAGGATTGTTTCCTAGATGTGCCCGCCCAAGTGGTTGGATCTAATCCATGAAATCTGGTGATGCGATATGCGGAAGAACATTGTTAGTTATTATTATCAACCCCATTAGAAGAATCATTAAAAACTCCCCATGAGCTTATTTTCGAGAGATTTCGAATCCGGAGGCAGATGAGACAGTGACAGATGAAAAGGATTCCATCGTATCGGGGGAGGATTATTACTCAATTGTTTCGAGATGAAGTTCTTCATTTTTTACTTTCGGGGATAATTTAATGATGCATTTAAGGGGAAACATTTTCATAGTCCGGGTAACTGAATATCCGCTAACTGTGTCAGATTATATCCTAGGATTTCAGTTCATTATTTTTCTCTTTCATAAATGTATCCCTGTCTATCTATCAGAGGTGTAAGTCCCTCAAAGTTGATCATGATTTTAATAACTATTTAAATAAGTTGAATATATATAAACCTTACGACTTTCGATGGCTATGACGAGAATATCAATGAACAGCATAACAGATATATTACGGTAATTTTCTTGGATGCAGATTTCCGAATTATTGCGTAATTTACTCTAAATTGAAGAATTAGTCTCACCGAAAGGTAAATCCGTAAATTCATTTCTCTAGGGGTAGTAAAGAAAAAGTCACCCTGCTCGATATATGCTATATAGATAATTGCAGAGTAAATATTCTAAAAGCCATTCTCGGTTAGGCTGATAATTTTTAGATTTTCCTTTATTAACATGAGTTGAGGAAAGTATAAAACGCATTTCTTAAGTTTTCTTTCAGAAAAACAAAATAAGACTAACAAAAATTTCACATAATGTCATAAGTTTTTAATTGTTCTCTACAAAGCCTCATGTTGAAAAACGAAAGTACATGCATGAAAAGGAAATTAAAACTTGAATCCTACTAACTCTCAACAGCCTTAAAGAGCTTGAAAAAAAAAATCAACGACAGAATCTAGGCGTCCAAACATACCGTATCCTTCACCCACTGTCCACCAAAGACGTCGGAGGACATTCCCGCAGACAAACAAAATCACGTTCACTCTAGCACTGAAACGGCGTGACTTTAAGGAAATGAACGTTGACATTATAGACAAACTTTTTCCGGTAGTTTCTGGTTTGCATATGGTAAGCGACCTTCTTCAAACTCAAAAATCCTGCCTTTGTGATATTGTCGTTACCTCGAGCCAAGAAAAAAACCCTCCGGCCCCCTTTTCCCCTGTCACTTTAAATCGCGTCTCATCTCGCTTTCCCGTGTTATGGCAGTCGACGGAAAGGATCCAGCATCCCTCTGGCACTTGGCCCACGGCTTTTCTTTCGAGCGACAGATAGAGAAACCCGCCGTAATGAAAGCCCATATCAAATTTACGTCGGAGATAAGAAGCTTAAGTAGAAGGCGATGGAACCGCGGATATTCCAACGCATTTAGTTTCTCGGAGAGAGGACGCTGACGCATAATTTGATGAGTTTGCTCGATGAGAAGGGAAAGTGAAATTTCTGCGAAGAGGAGTTATTTTCGTCCCACTTTGCTCGCGATATCGGATTTGCGACGTTTGGTATTAAAGTCATTTTAGGACCGAATAAGCCGGAAATTTACTTTGGGAGAGGGACGGGAGATATTAAAAGAAGTATCGCAGAAAAGGCTCAGTATCTGGGATATTCAAGGAAAATATCATAAAAGGGGCTATGGGACTATGGGCAACGGCAGGAAGGTTTAAGGAAAAGTACGAAAGAATGCTACGGAAAAGTGAAATCTGACTATGGAAGAAGACTGCACCGAGAGTTACGCTTAGAAGAGAAACGAATGGGGAAAGGGAACTGCATTGGAAGTGCGATGGTGACAGAGAAGTTGAAAACAAATGTGTTGGTAGTGATACATTCTTCTTAAGCAGTATGAAGCAGACTATGAGATTAAGATTAAATGTTATGTCAAAGTTAGATCAGACGATTATCAGTTTTTTCCTTAAATATCTAAGGTTTAGCAATCAGACATGTATATTTTTAAATTTGCACTAAAGATGAAAATTATTTTCAGATTAATCTTTTACTCTTTCAACTGCTACTCTAAAAAACACCATCCTCACTATCTTAGATAAAATTATAAACATATTTATAAATTTTAAAGTGAAATAATAAACTATTATGGTACTAAATGGACAAAATCGATCCATGCGCTGACTTTCGCAACACAATAATACATTAAAAGTCGATTTCGCAACCTATAAATGTTATTTCAGGCAAGTAGGGGTTTAGTTCAATCGACTACATCAAACGAGATAGTGCGCTAATAGTTACTTAAACTTCCTTAGAATGTATACTCCGAATTTTAAGTTAAATTTAAGTACCAGAAATCTGCTCAGCTACCAGATATAATCTCTCATGTAATTTATAATCCATAATTCCATTCCATAGGCCCATTCCATGTCAAGTGGACCAACGGTCCCCGCTCGACCATCACCAATTTCATTGAAATTTTGTGTGAGCATAACTTCATATCCTCTATGAACATTTCCCAAGTTTTACATCCATCGATGAAATAATTTTTGGAGATATAGTCATTTGTGTGACCCCCTACCGCAGCCTTCTACAGTTAGATATCGATTTTTAGCAACTTTGAAACACGTTATCTCAGGCAGTATTCCGTTGGGCAAAACAAAACTTGGTATTATTATACAACCTACGTTGCTCTATTACACAAAATAATAAGAAATCTTTTATAAGAGAAATCTGCGAAGACAATTTGAATCAAAATCGGCCCAAAAAATTATAGCTCGAAAAAAATTTAAAGTTTGGCATTTTATACCATTTGAAATAAACATAAGATAAACAGGAAACTTTGTGCCTTATAACTTCTATATACAAAGTTTTTTTCTTAAAGCCGTATGTTAGTTTAAAATTGTAGTGCAAATGTTGTGATCTTCGTTACGACGCCGAAAATAGGGTATATTCAGCTCACATTTACAAAAAAATACTTTCACGAAACTTTTTCGAATTACTTTTATAGGAAAGAGCATGATTTTATCCCTCTAAAAAACTTATTCTGGTTTTTCATCGCGGGCATATAAGGCCCGAGAAATCGGGATTAAAGTGAAGTCGCGCCAAAATATGGTGGCGCGAAAAAAAAATTAAAGTTTGGCATTTTACATCTCTGCAAAGAAACATAAGATTAACACGATAATTTGTACCTTATAATTACTTTATACGAAGTGTACGAATAATAATGCCAAACTTTAATTTTTTTTCGCGCCACCATTTTTAGGCGCGACTTCACTTTAATTAATAACTGCATTGACAGTGTCCGAAAGAATCTCCGTGAAAAATAGTAATCTTTGTTTAAATATTTACGAAGCATTTTTTGACGCACTTCCATTTGACCGATATTTACAATTCATTGGTAAAATCCACAGAACGTATCCACGTATTTTCTTGGGACTAAATTATCTGAAAAAGTTCTTTCTCTCTACAATTTATTTATGTAAAGTTCCCAGTAACTGTCGGTAACTCTGAAAGAGCTAAATTATTAGCTTAAGAAAATACTTTTCCTTGACATTAAGCATGCTTTCATCGAGTCTCTTGGGATTTCTTCATCGACCAGCCCAAATGAAATATTGGGGTACAGTGGGACAATTCGAATGGTGACAAGCTATTTAGCCCTTCGGTTATAAATCATAGGCCGGGTGCACACGAGCGTTTTGCGTTCGCGTTGACGCAGCGTCATTCTGCTGCGCGTTTCAGCAGTAGGTATGCTCTTATGGGCTTATGCACACAGCAAGCGATGACGCCGCGTTACCGCTGCGTCCACTCCGCGTTGGATTTTGACCGCAAGCCTACTGCTGCAACGCCGCGTCAGGACTGCGTTTAGCGGTGTAGCAGTATGTGAGAAAACATTAGGTGGTGCACACGGGCCGTACGATGGACGCCNATTTACAAAGCAAGACCCTCTCGTAACTCTTTCCAATTCTCTTTATATCAAAGAGCATGCTGTTATCCCTCCAAAAATGTAGACTTGGTTTTTCATTGCAGGCATGTATCTGAATTTTTCTCAGTGCACTGCTCACATAAGTTGACTATTCTTCAGCATAATTCTTAAAACTGGTCATCTTTTTTAAGTCACTTTTCAATTTAAAACATAAATCAAAGCGAAATTATTCTGAAGTCCTTCGTCTAGAGATAAGGAGATTGCTGGGGTACTTAAAAGTTGGAAGCATCTAATTTTAAATCAGAGACTGGATAGATTAGCTCCTTAACTTTCTTCCGTAATAATAATATTACCTGCAACTATAGGAAATAACTGCATCGTTCTAAATGAAAGCTGTTTATGCGCCTTTTCCAAAGAAATAGTTCACAGCTTGAATAGTTGAGCCGCCTTGAGTCGATAAAGAATCCAGCTATCCTGGGGGACGAAAGGCATTCGGAACTAAATTATTCCCATTTCCGAAAGGAAAAAACGGTAGAGCTCCATCCGTACCTATACTAGATCGCGAGACATCCCAAAAGAACACCTGCTCCGCACTCGCCAATGCTTTCAGCACCAAATGAAATTTCCCCGCTCCCAAAGCGGCGAGATAATCAAATATTCCATAAGGCAGCGTTGCAGCGACTTATGTAAGAGACGCAGGATAAAGGAAGAAATGATAACGACGTTACGATGGAAACCGATCCCCCTTTTGTTAAATCCTCAAAGGACCTCCATCCGTGGAACACCTGATCATCTTCGCAATCTCCCTCAAGAAAATGTATTTTAAAAGATTAAATCCAGACGGAAGGAAGAACGTAAATTATTTCCTTTATCACCACAACGACAAATCGAACGGGCGAAAAAGGCATAAATAGCTCCCGACAAAACTTTCTCAAAAGGATTGTGGGACTTCTCTTGAACTCGGGTCGATTAATGCTATTCGTCCTCCACGATTTTCCTTTCCCTTTAGCGGAAGAGAGAAGTTCGGTGTTCCATTTAAGCCGGGATTATGTATCCCCAATCAAGTGATGGAAGGGCGTTGGAGGGAGGGGATAGGCGCAATCAATCATTCCCGCCGTCAGCCCGACTCACAAGAAACCTGCAACCCCCCGTGTACTATTCCGGATGGCCCAAAGCCTCCGCCACAAAAACCTTCTCCCCTTCTATGCGAGGAACCTCTCTCCTTCTCTTGCCTGGAAGATTTTCGTGCGGTTAACGAAAGATGATGCGAGTCTCCGTTGCTAAAACTTGGGGTAAAATTGTTTCGCGTCTTCATTACAGTCAAACCTTAGATTGCGAGCATAATACGTTTCAGAAACCTGCTTGTAATCCGAATAATGAATATTAAGAATTAGTGAACACGTGACACTGGGCAGACAAAACAGAGTGCACATACTGCATGTATTGCTCGGATTACGTCCTCTCTCGTATATCAAGTTAAAATTTATTAAAAATGTTTGCTCCTCTAGCAAAACACTCGCAAACCAAGTTACTCTGAGAACGAGGTTTGATTGTATACCATTTATGCAAAACTTCGTAACTCTCTCGGTATCTCCATGTTATGGTAAATTCTATCTTATGGAGATAAGAACTTCACAGAAAATACGAGGAACCTTTTGCGGTTGAAGGAAGAAAAACGCATTTTCATAATAATCTGTGAGTTTCTCATAGCCATTTCCAACTACTCCAGAATTTGCGGAAGAAAATTTTTAAAAAGCTTTCGAGGATGTGTAGAATTCACCTGTAAATAATTTCTACGTAAAGGAACCTACATTCATCAAACTCTTCTCTTCCGGGTAGGCACACTAATTCCTGGTTTATTATCAAAATTACTGTTTCTCCATCTTAGTTCATTCACCGTTTGCTTCAGAAACATCCAAACGTACATTCAAACATTCACCTCTATGTCCTTCAGTACATTCTTTCCTTGCTTCAATATCTCATTCAGCTCTTTTCTCATTCTAAAACCACCCATAATATATGAAGCTAGAAGTTACGGTATCGAAGGATCACTAGAAAATCATGCTTATAACTAATATATGAAAAGAATAAAAAATTACAGAAAGCCAAAATATATCCCGACAAAAAATGGTAGCTGAAAAGATGTTGATAAGCTATCTAGAATCTGATACAAAAGATTAATTGCCTTGTATTTCATAAAATCTTCACTTATAGGTAATAACAAAGCTCATTTTAGATTTATTCCTCATTATTATAGTAATATTATTTTATAATTTCTGTGTGGGTTATTTTCATAATTTTTGCTATAATTTTGCGATAGTATCTCGTAACGTACATGCAAGCAATATAAAATTACTTCTATGCACCACTGGCTTCTCATATCTAGTCGAGCTTAGAAAAGTATATCCAATTCTATCATTATCTGTATAAATTGGAATTAAACTTGTAGCGTAAATGTCGAAGAAAACTCCACTTCAGAAATTCTAATGAAAGAAAGTGTAAGGTAAACCCCTTCAAATTGATTAATAACTGTACCTCAAGAAAACCATATCCTTACGGTTTGAGTTTCCTAATTTGGAACACTTCCAATTAAATTTCTCGCAATTCAGGCATTCATCCATCATTTTCCATTTCTCAGGTTTCTCCTTCGCCGAGGAACCTCTTTCATGATGTTTAGATTAATTTTCCTCCATCCCAAAAGCCATTGTGATTAACGCCATGCTGCAGTACAGTTATTCCTTTCTCATCTATTCTACTCTAAGCATTAAACGCAATGCAACTTCCATCCCGAGACATATTTAACATCCAACCGTCGCTCACCAACCATACATTCCTAACTCTCGTTGTGTTTTACTTAGGGAACAAATATAATACATCCGTGTATCTGGAACGCTTAATTTGTCAGCATAGTCGACAAGTGAAGAATAACGACGTATACATACCGGTGGTGCCAACTTATGGCTAAAACCGGCTTCCCTAATAATTCGACCACGACCGACTTAGAAAATATAATAAGCCGTTTGTTGAAGTGAAAATGATACATTTTTGTATTTCCTTAATTCTGAGACTTATTTTGCGTTTTTGTCAAACCTAAGACTTAATCGTCAATTTAATTACATAAATATGAATTAAAATGTTAAACACTGGAAGTAATAAACATTATTCGAAAGATTGTAATCTTTTCGATTACGAGTCGCGATCGACCCGGTATCCTTGGGTAATCGTTAGTTCTATGGCCATCGACCTGCTGGCGTCCCCTGTATGTACTCACTATCACTCTCAATAACGATGGCACCGGTGAATGCTAAGTATCAGGGTAGGTAATTAAATAAATTAGTTGTTAGCAGCTCACTCATTCCCCTCATTTCAGTACCTACTTGCTTCCAGCGGTAATTCCATTTACTGGTTAGATAATTACGGATTGGGTTCGTTCGAAGAGGAGACCTGTTAGTCGTAATATCACATAAATAAAAAGCTTATGTTATTCCCTTTTCTCTCGTAAAACTCGTTGCTCTTTTCATTTCAATGACCTAATAGACTAAACTGGGACTATAATAACTTTACAGATTTCTTCATTTAGATTATATTAGGTGATTTTTGATTGCGATGGATCCTTTGACGTCGCTTCCTTGATCTAAACAATGATTGATAAACTTCTACGGTCTTTTACGATACCTAATGTTCATCCAATCCATTTATTTCTTACCTTACATCAAAGTGCTTAATTTTTTCATAAAATGACGTCAATTAAACCTTCCAAATATATTAATTTTTACTAAATTTGGAACTATTTCATTCACACGTCGGTCAAGTTCGCACAATTTTCCAAGATAGATGTACAACATAAATTTAATATGTCTGCGGACAATCGGAGCGAAATCGTGCCTGCGGACGTCAGGCGAATTGCAGAGAGACAAAGTGACAAAAATATCACATTTTCCCCGAAAAAGAGAAAAACGTGCCGAAAAGGAATGAAGGCGAGGAGCGAGAATTCGAAAACTGTTGAGGTTGGAGTGGATAGGGAGGTCCAAGAATAGAAAAGGCTGCAGGGAGATGTGGGCTTCCTGTCTTCAGCAGGCGCTCCACCTCCTCCCGTTTCCAGAAACTTCTCTCGCCCCTGTTACCCTGTCATCTCCATCAGCTCTCTTCTCCCTCCACACCCACCTTAGCCCCTCATTCCATCTGCTTGCGCCCCCCTTGCTTTCATATCCACGTTAATTTTATATTTCCTCTTTGTTGTTTTAACTGCTTAATGGAAGGCTTTTCTTGGGGGCACCGTCTCAAAAAATGAAGACCTCTTAGGTACGAGGTTTAGGTTCACCCCAACAGACTAAAAGGACGCCTTCTGAATAACAATATTTTATTTAGGGGATGCAGAAGAGAGCCAATTAAATCTCGCGTTATACCTTTTTTCTCTTTTCTCCATCAAGTAATTACTTATTTGTTGTAGCATAAGCAAATGCTTCTTAGGCCTGTCGCCCTGTTCTACGCCCTTCTAATTGTTTAAAAGAACAATTTCCTCGATCGCAATATATACAAGGTGTTTTACACCACAATTAGGTACTTCCGCTCCTAACTTCCTATATTTTTATTCATTAAGAAAAATTCTTAGGCTTGGTATTTAATTAATTAATGTATACTTAAAAGGTACTTCCACATAAGTTCCCCTCTAGGCTTGTATTATATTTTTTGTTACAGCTAAAGAAAAGATGATAGTTAATCTCTTTCATATATGATGGATTAACACGGAGATTAGCCATAATATTCACTTAAACTGTAACAAAGAAATGTAATACCGGGCCCTGAAGTGAGTGTCAGTTAAAGTCTATTTAATGCATACGTCATAATTCTGAGTCTTAATGTGCGACTTAACTTATGTTGAAACTGAGCATAGGATGAGACTTCATATTCTCAACTTTTATTTATTTATCACGTACAGGAGCGGTTCCCAAGCTAGGGTCCGTTAAGTAATCCGAAGGGGCCGTGAGTATAAATGTTTCTCTCATTTAATTGTATGTTCAAACCCGCTTTTTCGGTAATTTTGTAATATTTGCCTATCACTTAAGCCTATCAGTAAAACTTTTTTACACTAGACTTTCCGTAATTCGTTGAAGTCTAATCAATGTTATTTAAAATAAAGATAAAATCTCTATATAGATATGAAAGCGTAAAATTTTGGGGGTCCGCGAAATAAAAGAATGAACAGAATCGGGTATTTAGCCTACTAAAGATTAGGAACTGCTGACGTACAGCGAAAAACGCCAATTTAGAGTAATAATGTGACAGGTACAACAACAAAATAAAAATGTTGAGAGGAAAAATAAAACAAGAGATTGAAAAAAATAGTGGCAGCATCTACAATGATCTAGTGCGAATTAAACCTAATTTTATAAATATCTCTTCATGTAGCGGAAAAGGATCAATAGAAGAAAGAAAGAAGTTCAAGGGAGTAAATTCAAGGGTTCAAGTAAAAAGGGAGGCGAAAGAGATGGGAACGTTTGATAAGGGATATTCTCGGTGTAGAATAATGAAGCGAATATCACAAACCAGTATATCTGTCGGGATAATTTATAAGAAATTCGGAAAGTTCAGGAAGGGAATTTAGCCAACATAAAAAGATAATTCATGACAGTATTACCCAATAAAGCTGTTTTTATTATAGTAAGTATATATCCCTTAATTTAACCAATACAAATTTAAGCTCTCTAATTCAATTGTAAGAAAAAGAGAAGGTACACGGCTGTATATGAATTAGAGGTATAAAAACACTTCGTAAGCCGTCTTTCGGCAAGCGGAACTCGCGCACAGAGACAAACGGAAAGCTCCGGATTACCGATTTCTGGGAAGGCCCAATGATCATTTCGGAGACAAAGCCTCCATCCGCAGGGGGTCTCCACAAAGGAAGTGGTTTTCATTTCACATAAAGAAGGGTTAGATGAAATAAGATAGTTGATATTCTCAATATTGCCCGGATAAAGTCGCATTATGATTATTATTATTTAAAAAATGAAATTGTTNTTGAAGTGAAAATGATACATTTTTGTATTTCCTTAATTCTGAGACTTAGTTTGCGTTTTTGTCAAACCTAAGACTTAATCGTCAATTTAATTACATAAATATGAATTAAAATGTTAAACACTGGAAGTAATAAACATTATTCGAAAGATTGTAATCTTTTCGATTACGAGTCGCGATCGACCCGGTATCCTTGGGTAATCGTTAGTTCTATGGCCATCGACCTGCTGGCGTCCCCTGTATGTACTCACTATCACTCTCAATACCGATGGCACCGGTGAATGCTAAGTATCAGGGTAGGTAATTAAATAAATTAGTTGTTAGCAGCTCACTCATTCCCCTCATTTCAGTACCTACTTGCTTCCAGCGGTAATTCCATTTACTGGTTAGATAATTACGGATTGGGTTCGTTCGAAGAGGAGACCTGTTAGTCGTAATATCACATAAATAAAAAGCTTATGTTATTCCCTTTTCTCTCGTAAAACTCGTTGCTCTTTTCATTTCAATGACCTAATAGACTAAACTGGGACTATAATAACTTTACAGATTTCTTCATTTAGATTATATTAGGTGATTTTTGATTGCGATGGATCCTTTGACGTCGCTTCCTTGATCTAAACAATGATTGATAAACTTCTACGGTCTTTTACGATACCTAATGTTCATCCAATCCATTTATTTCTTACCTTACATCAAAGTGCTTAATTTTTTCATAAAATGACGTCAATTAAACCTTCCAAATATATTAATTTTTACTAAATTTGGAACTATTTCATTCACACGTCGGTCAAGTTCGCACAATTTTCCAAGATAGATGTACAATATAAATTTAATATGTCTGCGGACAATCGGAGCGAAATCGTGCCTGCGGACGTCAGGCGAATTGCAGAGAGACAAAGTGACAAAAATATCACATTTTCCCCGAAAAAGAGAAAAACGTGCCGAAAAGGAATGAAGGCGAGGAGCGAGAATTCGAAAACTGTTGAGGTTGGAGTGGATAGGGAGGTCCAAGAATAGAAAAGGCTGCAGGGAGATGTGGGCTTCCTGTCTTCAGCAGGCGCTCCACCTCCTCCCGTTTCCAGAAACTTCTCTCGCCCCTGTTACCCTGTCATCTCCATCAGCTCTCTTCTCCCTCCACACCCACCTTAGCCCCTCATTCCATCTGCTTGCGCCCCCCTTGCTTTCATATCCACGTTAATTTTATATTTCCTCTTTGTTGTTTTAACTGCTTAATGGAAGGCTTTTCTTGGGGGCACCGTCTCAAAAAATGAAGACCTCTTAGGTACGAGGTTTAGGTTCACCCCAACAGACTAAAAGGACGCCTTCTGAATAACAATATTTTATTTAGGGGGTGCAGAAGAGAGCCAATTAAATCTCGCGTTATACCTTTTTTCTCTTTTCTCCATCAAGTAATTACTTATTTGTTGTAGCATAAGCAAATGCTTCTTAGGCCTGTCGCCCTGTTCTACGCCCTTCTAATTGTTTAAAAGAACAATTTCCTCGATCGCAATATATACAAGGTGTTTTACACCACAATTAGGTACTTCCGCTCCTAACTTCCTATATTTTTATTCATTAAGAAAAATTCTTAGGCTTGGTATTTAATTAATTAATGTATACTTAAAAGGTACTTCCACATAAGTTCCCCTCTAGGCTTGTATTATATTTTTTGTTACAGCTAAAGAAAAGATGATAGTTAATCTCTTTCATATATGATGGATTAACACGGAGATTAGCCATAATATTCACTTAAACTGTAACAAAGAAATGTAATACCGGGCCCTGAAGTGAGTGTCAGTTAAAGTCTATTTAATGCATACGTCATAATTCTGAGTCTTAATGTGCGACTTAACTTATGTTGAAACTGAGCATAGGATGAGACTTCATATTCTCAACTTTTATTTATTTATCACGTACAGGAGCGGTTCCCAAGCTAGGGTCCGTTAAGTAATCCGAAGGGGCCGTGAGTATAAATGTTTCTCTCATTTAATTGTATGTTCAAACCCGCTTTTTCGGTAATTTTGTAATATTTGCCTATCACTTAAGCCTATCAGTAAAACTTTTTTACACTAGACTTTCCGTAATTCGTTGAAGTCTAATCAATGTTATTTAAAATAAAGATAAAATCTCTATATAGATATGAAAGCGTAAAATTTTGGGGGTCCGCGAAATAAAAGAATGAACAGAATCGGGTATTTAGCCTACTAAAGATTAGGAACTGCTGACGTACAGCGAAAAACGCCAATTTAGAGTAATAATGTGACAGGTACAACAACAAAATAAAAATGTTGAGAGGAAAAATAAAACAAGAGATTGAAAAAATAGTGGCAGCATCTACAATGATCTAGTGCGAATTAAACCTAATTTTATAAATATCTCTTCATGTAGCGGAAAAGGATCAATAGAAGAAAGAAAGAAGTTCAAGGGAGTAAATTCAAGGGTTCAAGTAAAAAGGGAGGCGAAAGAGATGGGAACGTTTGATAAGGGATATTCTCGGTGTAGAATAATGAAGCGAATATCACAAACCAGTATATCTGTCGGGATAATTTATAAGAAATTCGGAAAGTTCAGGAAGGGAATTTAGCCAACATAAAAAGATAATTCATGACAGTATTACCCAATAAAGCTGTTTTTATTATAGTAAGTATATATCCCTTAATTTAACCAATACAAATTTAAGCTCTCTAATTCAATTGTAAGAAAAAGAGAAGGTACACGGCTGTATATGAATTAGAGGTATAAAAACACTTCGTAAGCCGTCTTTCGGCAAGCGGAACTCGCGCACAGAGACAAACGGGAAGCTCCGGATTACCGATTTCTGGGAATCCCAATGCTCATTATGGAAGCCTTGCTTCCGAATTAGATAGCTTCCAATATTAGAGGTACACCTCTAATATCTAATTCAATTTAACCCACATTCCGCGCCACAAAGTAACAGTAATAATGTAAGTGACTATTGCAATCTTAATATTGTTTTATAATTAAGAAAGCAGATGAGATATTCATCAATAATGCAGAACTTTAAACGTATTGAGTATAAAACTATAGAGTGAATTTCTTTGTTGCAAAATACTTAATTTATCGGAAAAAGCCGATATTATGGAAATGCCGGTCGAAAAAAAAACTCAGTAACTTTTAGTTTCAGCGTCAGATAAGGACTATCATAGAGTTGACACTGGTAGTGCCTACGACAGCATTAAAAAATATGAAGTCAGGACCATAAGAAGAGAAACCTTCGACCAAGCCACGTGGGAAAAAATTGTTACTATATTATCAAGGCTAAAGAAACACCCAACTCCAAACAATTAGAGAGGCTAGTTTATTTCCTTCAATATGATCTCCTCTCTCACTAAGTTAAAATACTAATTTTTTATTGCAAGAGGCACGGTCATGCTAGAGTGTGTAACTGATACGGCTATCATTTCAGAAGCACTCAGCACATGATTGATGGCATTGGTTCCCCTTCATCTTAGGCTTTACCAGGGACTAGGATAACTGTTGGCAAGAGGTTTCAAATTAGGGCTCGGTCAAATATTTTCCTTACTTTACTGACATGAACACATCAATGGCAATTCTTTATTTTGAACATACATTCCTGTATTTTTGCTACTTTTTCTGCTCGAGTCAATTTTAGGTTTATAGTTTACGTGACCCTGGCCCTGACTCCGACGTTATAAACCAACGATATTTACATGCTTTCGCTGCTATAACTTGAGCATTACCAGTATCCTAAGAAGATAAATTCTTAGATATTCGAAAATCGTCAAGTAGTCGAAAAGAATTTATTCGGGACATTTACAGTATCTGAATTCACTGGAGATTTCCGTTTATCGAAACTCTTGCTGCATACTTTGATGAAAAAAATTACTGTTAATTCGTTTTTTTTCTTTGTATATTTTTAGTAAAATGTTTTTGACGCAATTGGATGCCTAACGAATTAAAATACTTCGTAGTTAGTTAAAGTACTTCGTAAAATAGATGATGATCTCATTAAACAATTTATTCTTTTATCGATATTATGGACAATTATTTTATCATATTTATGGACAAGCTCCTTTTCGGCGTGTTGCAGGGGATGAATTCCTGGCACAGTCTTTTTCCACTGTCGATTACTGTCGCATATCGTTAGCGGGAAATGAATTTTTTGGGCGAATAGTCCTACCATCTATTTATATGATAATTGTCGTAGTATCTGGTTGAACCGTGAAGCAGGATGAACAATATCTAATTCGTCTTCTGGGAAAGTATTTATTCCGAATTTAGAGAAAAAATCTTAAATCACTCATAAAATATTTTGAGAATCTTTCAGTGATCCCCAATGGTAGTAATAGTACTTATTCAAGGTGCGTCGACGGCTAAGGTCATTTGGAACTATTTGGTTACTTAGGTTTTAATTTCTCTGATATATCTCATTGGCGTCATTGGAACCTCATATTCACATTAGGTACAGTTGCAACTGTGCATACGGTAAATGTGTTAGAGAATGCTGGGAGGACTTGCGTTTTGAAAAAGTTCGGTAGATGAACTTGGTTAAAATTTAGCATCTAAAATAAGTAGATAAATATTTACACCGAGACTTATGCCAGTGAAAACATGGAGGGGAACTAAAATGCCTTCCTCAGGTACGAGTTCAAAGTTTGATGAATAGCCAAGTTTCCCTAATGATTCCCAAAACACGTCAGTTATTGTGTCCTTCAATGTATGGATGAATCTCCATAATCATATCTCTATGCTATCCTTCTGAGGACTGAAAAATCTAATCCAAATATGTAGCCTTCATAGCATAAAAGTAAAAAATCCTCTGTATTTGAGAACCTTTCACCGCAGCATGGTCTGCGGTAATGCTCGGAGAAATATTTACCACCACTGCAGAGCTAAAAACGGTGGCAATGGTTCGCTCCTCCGAAACCTATACATCTTTGTTCCTTTCGTTTATCGAAATACATCTTTCCCTTTCTTCTGCCGGCGTTCCAAACGTCTGCATCCTCGGTCTTCCTTTTTTCTCGCTTATGTGCAAGACGTCAAAAAAACCCCAATAAATGATGTTTTATCTCTTCCTCTCCATCTTTCGACCTTCTCAGCTACTTCCCCTTTTGCTTTATGTCCCTTTAAAAATAGCGGCGTTCCTTGAGTGCAGACTTTCCACATTTATGTCCCTTAAGAGGCCTCGTGTGCATGTGTTAGAGATGTAAATGTTAGGATGCCTAAGTTATGGACGGTGATAACTCGCGCGACGACGGTTGACATTAAATAGGGCGGATATAAGGAGCAAGTGGAAAAGAATTCGCCAAGCAATTAATAGGGGGTGCCATTTCCCGAAATAGTTACCACTGAGTGGGTGTTTGTAGTGGTTTAGGCGAGGAATGCGGAAGAACCAATTGGGCTCAAGCGAATAAGGTAATTATCAATTTGGAAAATCGGTCTCATTCCAGTTCTTAGTAATGAGACAAATAATACTCTTCATCGTAACGGTCGTTCTCTGAGAGAACTTCCTCTTGCATTCTTTTTACGTAGCCATAGATATGTTCTGATGAAAATGTGTTAAGGATATTGGACTTACGAGTAGACTATTATTTAAAAGGCTTAAATGTAACTGTACAACGCTAATAACTTCATGCACATTTAGGACTGATCTTTATTTAGATTGAGTCAGTAAACATTAATTTCCTGCCAATAGAATGGGACGGACTAGAGATAACTGGCTCTTATAGTAGTCCGATCAAGAAGTCTGAACCTGTATTGAATTCTCTGATGGCCCTTCTGGGCCTGATGATGGCCGTCAATGGCTGAAACCGTTCGCAATAAAAATATCTTGTGGAACTTACTAAATTTAGTTTATCTTTACCAGTTGTCACGGCGTTACACGAAGTACAACCTTCCATATCAATTTCTTTCTGTATCAAATTGCATGTGATTACAGGGAACTATTTTGCTTACTGAGCCGTTCTTCCTGCAGAAAACTAGAAATTATGCCGATACCGACCGATAGGCGTGTCTACACCTATAACTTTTACTTGCATTTGATATAAAAGGGTACAAAAGGGAATCTTATGTTACCCGCAATGTTTTTAAGTTTTTTTGCTCATGACTGTACCTACATAACTGTAGAATGAAGATAATTATGCATGTTATGGATAAATCTTTAGTTACAAGATACTGAATTGATAAGTAAATAGGATAGCCTTCCGTTCATGGCTGCTTTGAGATCTTTTCACTATCCTCCGGGTTAATCTTCCAATCTAAGCGTTTGTTTATGCCAACGGTTGGAGGTTAGGCAATTTTGGGGAGTTTCTTTGTTATTTGGGCTGTAAATAGAAAGGGAAGAAAGAAAGGATAAGAGGTCCAGCAATTGTAACTCGTTCCACCATCACAAGCATGCACACAGATGGCTTTTAAGTTAAATCTTACTCTCTTAGTAAATCAGCCATACCTCCGTTATTCATACCAACTAGTCTATGGCTAGTAAATAACCTTTTTAAAGGCATTATTGAGCTTTTGCAGAATGGAGAGTCCTGGCGTTAATGGCGAGAAACGGTTTGCCCTTACGGAAAACTATGAAAAATGGCAGAACCAATTGCTAGGGGTTTCTATACCAATATAACAGGGAATGTTGCGAGCGATAGTAACCTAATCTACTCTATCATGCTGCTCTGCAAAAGCTTTTATGATTGCCTCGGATGACCATTGCCATGGTGGGCGACAGAGATCAAAAATGGTTGTCCCATCATTAAACGATGTATACCAGGAGAGGGAGGTAAGGAGATGCTTTTCGAGCCAGCGAAACCATTATCGTCTCTACCCCGAAAGTGAGATGTGTGATTGATGATAAATGTGTTATTCGTAATTTCCGAATTCGGGTAGTGTCCGAAATTTTACTCACTTTGCGAAGTGGGTGTTTACATTTTCACAATACCCGAATTAAACTTTCATACTCGGGAACTTCGAATACCATATGAGCTTACTTGTACTTTTATTCCATGGTTTCTTATCTATTTTATTAAAGGTTCTCATTGACTGAAACTTCTTTAGTTTTATTTAAGAGATTCAAATTTATCGTGGGCGAATGTTTAAAAGAAAACGGAACATACGCGCTTGTTTTAGTTAATCTCATGCTCCTGAATGATAAAAAAAAACAAAAATTATTAGGCTTACGTACTGAAACCGTATTCGTAAAGAGCAATTACAGCAGGTCGGATATTATCCAAACCAAAGCCGAAACATTTTCCAAATCGAAGGCAAAGAAATGGTAGACTAATACATAATATAGGTCATAAATTAGTTTTAACAACAATTTAAATGTATTAAGCGTATTATAAAAACTTGTATGAAACACTCCTATTTAACAGACCCAATAGTTCTTCAACTACATGAGTCTCTCTTTTACGATCCTCTGCTGGCTTTTACGATTGTAACATACCATCTCTAAACGTCTTCATTTGCTTTTTGCTCTCTATAATTTTAATGCGTCCATCAAGTAACATTTATAGATCGTTCCCCTCCCAGATATCTGATGCACTAAATTTTCCATTGGGAGAAGATACATAGCGAAGCATTTATCTGAATTTAAAAATCTCATTGCCTCTATCGGACTCCCATTATACCCCTTCATTTATAATTTATGCCTGCCCTGTGACGTCATTGAACCTTTTCCTTCATTCTCCGCGACCTCATTACCAGCTATTTACAGCTTAACTCGTCAATAATTTCTTCAGTGGAGCAATTTGTGAGGAAAAGAAAGTAGGGTTCGACTCGGAAAAGGGACCGATCGATATCAAATACATTTCTTGTGAAAAAATCTTTGATGATAATCTTTGGAATAGTATTAGACAATTTTCTCATGGTAGTTTTGCGATACAATGGAAAAGCAAACTATTTTTGTCATGATCTGATAGCTTAAACTATCATTACCAAATGGAATAGAAATCTTAGAAACCAAAGATATTCATGTACCTTACCAAGAAAATTTGAATTTGATCAAACGAAACTGATTCTAATGATCCACGGAATGCTTATAAGTTATTAAAAGCATCGAAAATATTTATAGAAATCGAAAATATAAACTTTTAGAACGAAAGAAAGTTATTGATTAACTCAGTGTTCAAAGTTTTAATAAAAGCTTTGAATTTTACAAAAACCTTATAATCGCTTGCTATGCATATTCTGAGATGTGACGCTGTTCTTTGCCATCGTAAGTAAAGCTTAAAAACCTCTTAAATTGATTAAAGAAGCTCCCTATTGAGCTAGATGTATTTCGATTTTATAAGAGTAAAAAAGAAACGGAAAAACCTGACATAAACACAGTTTGGCTGAGATTACTAAATGAATGAAAGGTTAAGAGACCAAATCAATTTCATAAACACAGTTTGGCTGAGATTACTAAATCAATGAAAGGTTAAGAGACCAAATCAATTTCATAAATAATAAACGCACGTAGAAATGCTGAAAACACGTTATTATCTTTTGGAATAAGCGAGATAGAGTCCAATTCGGTTATCGAATTTCTTCGTTACTTTTCAACCTAGTACATACCATGCTTCTTCGCTTCCAACACGCTCATAACTTTTCATACTTTCCGTTATATTCTGCTGACTGGGGATGTAATTTCTCATATAGATCTCATCCACCATTACCAACTAGGCTCATTCCGATTTTACCCTCTCAGACATATTTTTCTCAGTCGTCTTTCCATAATACCCCTGCCTTTTGCTTACATCCATCCTTTTCCTTTGTCCAAAACAATCTACTGAACTCTTTCGAACGGGTCATGTGAACTTTTTTCACTTAAAAAATTACTCAGTCACATATCCGTCTCTCCTAAAATTACCTCAAATTCTCTCTTAAAAGTATTTAACTTTTCGATTACGAGAGATTCTTGGATTAGGCCGCAGAATATATTTACCCGTACTTAAGAGTGGGATCAGGGTAAGTGATCCGCCATTCTTCACGTCAGCAATTCGTAAAGATGATCTCGTCAAATAAATTTGCCTCTTGATTGGAACTTCAAGTATCGAAACTTTCGGGATAGGGGATGGATTTACTGAAGATTAGCCCAATCAACCTGAAAATTTCCTCGGCCTAGAAATCAGCTGCTCGGAAGGCGATTTCGGAGTAATTCAGCTAGAATAGATCCTCAAACATCTCGATCCTTCTATATCCTCTCAATACCCTCCTCGTAGTTCACGACGCAGAGATTTTAAGACATTCGAGAATCCGGGTCATTCAGGATACTGAAAGGGAACCACGGCTAGACAAAAGCCACATCCATCATGTTTGAGAAGACGAATGAAAAAACACCCCTCCTAATCATTTCCCTCGATTTTTTCCTCCCCTTTTCCTTTCACTAACGTCAGCTAACATCAATTTTTTCAATCTTTTCGACTGCCCTCCCCTTTTCCGATCACCCTCCCCATAGAGGGCGCTGGTTTTCAAGAGGGAGGGCTCTTCCAAAGAGAACTTCGGAAAAAGACTTTGCGATCGATTTACGTCCTCTCGACAAAAACGAGACTCATTTTAATTCTTGTTCTCCTACTTATCGCTCGATTCAACGCACGCATTCTTCTAATAAGGAGAGAACTTTGCCCTCTTTCGGTATATCCTGGAACCATTCTTAACTCTCTCTCTCTAATGCAGTACTCACGTTTCTTGATTCCTTTTAATTCACTCCCTATCGAAATGATTGATTAAACTAATTTGGGCGATTTTCTGGCGTCAAAAAAATCCTCGGCGATCATGGCATATTTCATGATGTTCGGATAACATTGAAAAATTAGGTAAATCAAAAAATCACCCACATCAGAAATATAGTAATGGTGATGATGATTTTTAATTGTGCCCTAAGGTGAGTCACATAATAATAATAATTATTATTATTAATATTATTATGGAGCAGTGCAAGAATTAATTTACAAGTAATCGTAGAAAGGAAAACTAGAGGTTTTTATGTGTAAGTAATTATTATACGAGAGTGATAGAGAAGGAAGAAATGGGATTTAAAACTAAGAAATTATAAGAGGAAACTTCGTGAAAGAAAACAGTATCGCGGATCGTCAGCGGAACTTGAGGACTACTTGAGGATACTTGAGGATACTTGAGGAATAAATACTCAAAATTACAGTTACAATCACAGAGTTACGATTCTGCTGTCTAAGCATTAAAATACACTTGTAGTACGAACTTGAACGTGCAAAGTAATAAACCTACATATGATGGTTGCCATCAATTCCTACGGTATAAAATTTCAACATTTGGACATCGGTCAGTGCTTATATTTTCCTTTTTAGCCTTTTTCCCATAATTTATGGGGTAGTCTGATGATTTTTTATGATTGATAGTAATGACGAATTTTGTTTGGGGATACATTTTATGGTGGGATTTATCGGAAAACTCTGACACACTCGCACAAAGCCAACGAGAAAAATCCAACTACCCGGGACTCGAACCCGGGATTGTTGTTTTGACAGTTGAAGTTTTGTTGATTTTTGATTGACAGTTGAAGCTGTAGTACGCTACATAACTACTCCGCTGCCGATACCTCTATGGTGGACATTGAAACTATCAAATGTTATTTTATCCTCCTTGTAGCTCAGTTAACGTGTAACACGTTTTTCATTAAATAATGGAAGCGGTAAACTGTTGCCATTTCGTGAAAATTATCTCCTAATTGTCACCGCATGAAACAAAAACTCATATCTGTCCTCAATGGAGAGCAAGTTTAGGATGTAGTATCGATTTAAGCGAATGTGAGAGCGGTTCTTTGTAGTATTCCGTTCAACAATTTTGCTAATTCATTTCAGAGCCTATTCAGGTAACTAATTTATAAGCTAACTTTTTTGGCATCGCTATATATTTTATTTTGAGATAGACCCGGAACTTACTGAACGCACAATGCGAAAATTCAAACCTTCGAGAGAATCATGCACCCCGATTTCTCCCGAACGGAAATATCGAGGGAGTAGAGAGGGATAAATTTCGATCGGATCTCACGATTAAACTCGGAAACCAACCGCAGAAGGGGATTTTTGGGATAGGCCCGTATTTACACACAAAGACGCCGGAATGAATTCGATTAAGCCAAAGTATTTACAGAAGTAACCAAGAGCGAATCTTCTTGACGGACGAGATGATATGAAATGCAAATTTCCCGCTCGAACACGATGGGAACATTAGTAATCCTCGCTTAAATTGTCAGGGAAATTGAATTTATTTTGAGGAATGCGAGGGCGTTCGGATACCACCGCAAGAGGGATGTCCTCAATCGGCGTAAAAAATAAATATTAGCCGAGGAGAGAGAGGGGAATTGGTTCGAGCTGTTTGCATGCTGCGTGGCTATCATTTCTATTTCAGCGGAGAGTGAGTTTCGACCCTCTTCTTATTTATCAGGAAGCATTCTTTCAGTAACTGCCATAAATGCCTCGCAGAGCAATAAAGGATGCAAGCATGCAGAAATAACCCCAATCTTTCAGAGAGAAATTAATATTTGACTTATAAATTGGAAAGCTTTATCTTATCGTTAAACAGCTTGATATTTGAGTCTTGCGTTTTGTTATCTACGGTCAATTTATGCGTTTTCATACTCCACTATACGACGATTTCACTCCTCATTTCAGCTTTTAGTAAAGAGCAATGCTACTAATAGACACTGAAGGACTTTCTTCTGAAATCGATGCATATTAGAGTCAAGAAATTACCAATTGTTATATATANCTTTTTACGCCAGTTATTATGAAGCTTTCAAATTTAAATGGGGTGTGATCTGTATATAAGATAAATTTAATGGTTATTTAATATACAGCTGTATATATCGACAGCTTAAATCAGGAGCAAGCACGGGTGGGCTAAGACAGATGTTCGATATCATTCATACCGCCGAAAAACTCATTTTCGGTGCCTTTGAAACTCGGAGAATGAAAACATCCATTTTAATCACATTTGAATTCCGATTTCCCAAATTCTAATATATTCTTATCCGAATTCAATCTACAAGGAAATAATACGGAATTCAATTATCTCCAAATTACCTTTTATATCGGTTATTCTGTTTAAGTATTATTTTTTTTTCATTTGCAAGCATTTTCATTTAATCAGCTATTTGAACTTAAATTTCACAGTATAATAAAGGAAAGAATGATTTTGATCATGAATTTCTACCTTGATGATTCATTTCTATGGATGATGTCTCTTCGCTGGACAATAATGTTCTCTTTAGCCTCCCTACCCAAAGTAAGTGTTCTGTTTACGCAACCTCCAAGCTGTAATCCATGATCATTTTATTAGTAACGTTTTTTCGTCCGCAATTCTTTTATAAGTCGAATGTATCTTGCTGTTTTGATAGATAAAGTCTATTTTTGCCTATTTTCATGGAATTCATAAAATATGCACTGCGATGGAGTACTGAGAAGCGATCCTGAATTGCATCTTGAAAGTATGTCTTAATATGTAGTACGATCAATGCAATAATAATATTTTTTTTAATGTTCTGTAGAACACATAAGAACAAATTACAAGATGGAGATGTTCGCGAGAGCAAACGACTTTTATTTGAAGCTTACAAACGTAAAAGATATTCGAACTAGGGATTTTACACTTCATTATTGATATTTTTTAACGCCAGTGCTCGAATAAATACCTCTTGAATATTAATCTATAGTTCCTCTGATTTTTTTATCATTGCTATCGCACATAAATGAGATATATTTATGCATTTATAATTATTTTTAAAACTTTACGATTATTTCAGATATTTTTAACAATTAAAATTTATCCTTTGGTATTTTGTTGATGATTTTTAATTTATGGGACAAAATTTAGTTAATAAAATATCGGTTCTCTGCCTCAAATGCCCGTCTTAATGTGTGCAAATAAATTTGCAGAAAGAGTATGATTTCACTATAATCTTAGCATTAACATATGTATGTATCTATACAATTTAAATGAACGATAGAGCTTGAGCACTTTCTTTGACGTGTTAAAAACATGGTTTCCTCTTCGGAAATATCAATATGGATAATCGTTGATTATTTTCACATTATTTTCTTAGTTTCAGAAAAGTTTTGTTCAATATGTTGCAATTTATCGAGTTTGAATGAAGCTAAATTTGCGTAAAAAAAATGAAACATAAGTCCTGATATTTTATGACGTTCAAATATGTCTCAACCCCATCTCATTTCACCCAAAGGATGAAAACTGAAAGGTGCGGACCCAATAACTGCTATCATGAAGTGTTGGCATCATGACTTTATATATAGAAACTTCATTTATCTCTCCACTAACAATTATTTATTTCCCCTCCGTTCTCCGCAGTCTGCAGCATCCTGTTTTTCATCTTTCGCTCCCTCATTCCCCGACATTCTGCTTCCCCTTTTCCTTTCATGCCTGCAATCCAACTTTTTTTTCTTTAGGGGAACCAAGAAACGTTCCAGATACTCTCTTCCAGTCAATCCATCCTTCCACGGCATTATTTCTCACGCTCCGACCCTTAAGGATCTGCAGGAAAAATAGAAGCAGATCTCAATTCCCTGTTTTTCCTCTAGGAGGCAATACTGGCGCCAATATCACTCCCCTTAGCCTCTATCTCTGGCCCCATCTAGTCTCAATTCTATCTACACTTCCTCCACTCCCTATCTTTTCCTAAAAGCCTCTATTTCGCTGGCTACGTTTTTTCCTGGTAACTCAACCTTTCCGTCCTAGGAGAACAGATAGGCCTTTTAATTTCAACCGGAAGAAATAGGGAAATGTTTACAATTGGTTCGTTTATGCGGCAGGAAACTGACTTTTTTAGTTTTTCTATCCAACCAGATGGATACATGATTGCTGAAATAATAAACTACGTCTTTACTATACCTTAGTAAAATTCCTTAAACGACTGGTTTTAGTGGTACGTTAACCATTAGTAAATTAAATAGTAATATCCTATGGAAATCTTAATTCTAAACCAGGTCTCAATCGATCGGAATTTTTTTTTGCAATGAAGTAGGTAGATTAATGAAATTGATTATAAAGTAACCTTGTACAGCCAGTATGTTTACAATTATATATCAGATATAATCTGTTGGCTATCGCGTTTTCCTTCCTCTATTTACTCTCAAGAATACTCAAAATGTAAGACTGGCATACTTATTTTAAAATGTGGAAGAAATTAAAGGTCACCTATGAAAAAATGCGGTACGACTTTATAAAAAAAATTCCCAACATCAGCTTTATAAACAAACAATCAGCATTTTTACCAATAGATTTAAATATAGCGTCACGTGAAAATGGATAAAATTAGAAAAAAAAAAAAACTTCACTTCGTGAGGAAATCTTTAAATTTCTAATTTTGCTAGTGAATTTCGCCAGGAAATTATGAAGCTAACAATACTTTTAAAATCTTACAAAATTTTCCATTTTAATGTGATTATACTTTTAATAATANTAATATAATAATATTTTAATATGATTGACCCAAAAAGAAGCATTCTCGTTTTATTTCCTTTCAAGAAATCAACGTCAGTCAAAGATGTCTAATCTAATCTTTCTATGTCGAAAGCATAAAATTGATTTATTTCTTTTTACGCCAGTTATTATGAAGCTTTCAAATTTAAATGGGGTGTGATCTGTATATAAGATAAATTTAATGGTTATTTAATATACAGCTGTATATATCGACAGCTTAAATCAGGAGCAAGCACGGGTGGGCTAAGACAGATGTTCGATATCATTCATACCGCCGAAAAACTCATTTTCGGTGCCTTTGAAACTCGGAGAATGAAAACATCCATTTTAATCACATTTGAATTCCGATTTCCCAAATTCTAATATATTCTTATCCGAATTCAATCTACAAGGAAATAATACGGAATTCAATTATCTCCAAATTACCTTTTATATCGGTTATTCTGTTTAAGTATTATTTTTTTTTCATTTGCAAGCATTTTCATTTAATCAGCTATTTGAACTTAAATTTCACAGTATAATAAAGGAAAGAATGATTTTGATCATGAATTTCTACCTTGATGATTCATTTCTATGGATGATGTCTCTTCGCTGGACAATAATGTTCTCTTTAGCCTCCCTACCCAAAGTAAGTGTTCTGTTTACGCAACCTCCAAGCTGTAATCCATGATCATTTTATTAGTAACGTTTTTTCGTCCGCAATTCTTTTATAAGTCGAATGTATCTTGCTGTTTTGATAGATAAAGTCTATTTTTGCCTATTTTCATGGAATTCATAAAATATGCACTGCGATGGAGTACTGAGAAGCGATCCTGAATTGCATCTTGAAAGTATGTCTTAATATGTAGTATGATCAATGCAATAATAATATTTTTTTTAATGTTCTGTAGAACACATAAGAACAAATTACAAGATGGAGATGTTCGCGAGAGCAAACGACTTTTATTTGAAGCTTACAAACGTAAAAGATATTCGAACTAGGGATTTTACACTTCATTATTGATATTTTTTAACGCCAGTGCTCGAATAAATACCTCTTGAATATTAAACTCTATGGATGATTTGAGTTGAGATTGGAACTATACCTTCCTTACAAGGATTACGTAATAATACGAACAAGAAAAACTGTTAATTCCAAGTGTTGAAATTTGTAGGATTGAAGATTTTTATACGCAATAATTTAGAAAAAAATATATGTATTGCCCGGGAGAACACTTATTATGAAAAATATTGAAAATATTTAATAGCTGCCACAGTTCACGTAATCCGATCGGTTGACTAACTATTCACGTATCAGCTCTTAAAAATATGTAAAAAAACGATATCTCCAACGATTTCAAAGACTCGGAATAGTTAAAATCGAGCACTACGAACGCGAATGAAGTGCTCTGTTGAAAATGATACGAAGTTGGTAAACTCCGCATTATTCGTAATTAAAATTCTACGAAGTAAAGACCCCCCGGGGAAACCCGCGTGGAAGTTCGACACATTCCATCGATTCGGCAGCGAGGGCCTCGCGAATATAAACCACTTTCCCCCCGAGCCCCGCCTTCCTTTACCCAATTTCCGCATCCTCTGCATACCTCTTCTCTCGTGGAAAACACTCTCATATCTCCACAACTCGTACCAATCCCTCTTTCCTCGCTTCGGCCGATACCAATTCCGAGCGGAGGCTCTCTTATCTCGGCTCTTTCGGCTTCATTCAACCGAACCCTTTCCACCGAATCTATTTCTCCTATCTCGACCATTCCCATTCCGACTCATTCGGCATCCTTTTCTGTTCCTCTCGTTCCGCTTCGGATGCTGATTTTCTGAAAAAAGTCCGACTGTGGAGGAAAGAAAAGGAGTTTCGAGTATGAATGGTTCCGATTTCGAATCCCCTTTTTATTCCGCGGGTGGAGTGGATCGTCCGGTTGCGAAAGAAAAAAATATAAATTGGGAGAAACGGAAATGAAATATCTCCGCGAAGGAATAAAAGAATGTTCTCTCCGCGTTGGATGTCTCCACGCAGGAGGAAGTCATTCGGAAACCTGGTTACTACTCAATCTCGGCCTCGGTAATTGAAATACTTTTCGTGAATATTTCGTCAGTAATAACATCCCAAATGCAATTAATAGTCCTACACCTACATCTAAGAATCTCCTTTTATTGCGAGGACTACGTATTACTACTTGGGTGAATGCTGAGTTTCTATTAGAACAATAAGACATTTTTTAGCATGCCGAAATTCTTTGAAATCTTCAGGCTAAAATCCATATGACGTTTACCTATCCATTCGAGTCTCGTTTTATGAAATTCCAAGTTTTATTTTTAATGGTATTAATCCGCTGTTATTGCGATAACCTCTTCTGACTTCATTAATGAGACTGGACTAATTTTTTCATAACTATTTGGCTCTACTGTACTTAAGTTATCGATTTGTTGACATTTTAAGATTCTATTACATTTAAAGCATGTGTACGGAAATTCTGGCATTGAAATTAATTTAATTGTAAGTAGTGCTGGCACATGTTACGGGCTCTTTCTTGAGTTATAAATAATAATGGGCATCTTGAGTTATAAATAATAATGGGCTTCAATCTGTGCCAACTGTACATAAAACTCCATTATTTTTTAATTTCTCGTCTCGAACGTCTTTACCGAAAGTGCTACAGGATGCTCATATGACTTTTAGTACACACACAAATGCTTCTGTTTGCTCGCAGTTAAACATAATTAGAAAAATTCCGTCGCGTGCATCGAAACAGACTTAAAAATACAATCAAAATATTTACAGACCTTATTTATCTTCGGGGAAGCGATTTAAGGATTTGAGGATGCATAGAACAGGGCGTCAGGCTTATATTACCAAATTACATGTGATATGATGGTCGTTTCCGCAACACGATATTTCGCTCCCACGGTAATAGGCGTAACGCTCATTTATGGTCATGATCATAGACTTTCAGCTATCACATATGGCCACGCAATGATATTTTGTGAAAAATAATAATGGTAATTCTTCATTTGGTGCAGAATTGAGAAAAATCTGTCTTTCAATTACTTTCAACCTTATTATTTTGTCGTGATTCTGGCTGTGAACGTGTAACGTGTAAGCTGCTGTGGTGAGTGATGCTAAATAATGGCATTTATTTTCGTTCATCTTAACTGAATACTATGAAAAGTGTAACTAATTAACTCATTGTGCTGCACTTACGTGGAACCTTTTCTCTGATGGCATTCAGGCTGAGGAAATTAAGGGAAAACTACCTCACTCCACATCTTGCCTAGTCGCCTCATTACCTCTCAAAAGCCTTTCTTCATTCATTTCTATAATGGAAAAGGAAGGCTCCAAATATATCCATTATAATAATTAATATTTACCAACACAAAGAGCCATTCCCTAACCGGTAAATTCAGACTAGCCGGGACTCGAACCCGGGACCTTGGGGTCGGAGCGCTAGCACGCTAACCACTCCGCGACCGCAGCCGGTAAAACAGCATTTGGTAGCTAATAACGTAGGGGCCCAACACGCATAAAATATCCGCAGTGGATAGATTGCGACATTCCAAGGAAGAGTCCAACCGACCGAAAAAAAATATTAACGTAAGAGCAATTGTTCACCGGTCTCAGGGATAAATACTTAATGACATAATCCTAGAAAAGTTGCTTATTTTTCCTTATCACTTCTAATGTAAGTGCGACCTCTTGGTACCTAATACCACTCTGTACCTTGATAAATCCCAAACCGTATTTCGGCCGCCATTCTATTAATCGTTCAGACTAACGCCTGCGGAGTAATATTTTAGATAAGAAGCAGAGGTTTGTATGGTACCCTCAATTCCAATTCCCTCTCTTATCTACCGTTCCTCGTTTGAGTCACTCGCTCCGTCCAATTCCCCTCTTCGGTATTAAACCGAATTCTCTTTGATTTAATTGGGAATTCGAGAGACGTGGAGGAAAATGAGAATTAATCCCCCAGAGGATTCTCCGCTAGCCAGTAATTTGGCATCGAAAGAAAAAAGGTTTTTTCACTTTATGGCGGTGCCTTTCCAACGAATGTCCTTTCCCTAAAAAATGCGCGCACAGGATAGGGATGGGAATAATTGAGGTCAGCGGAAATAGAAATTCTAAGGGATTATCTGCGAAATTAAACGGCCAAACTTTCTTTTTTAAATTTTGAAATCAACGTAAATTTTGACTTCTGGGTTCTATGCTGGTGCTAAAGGTAATAATTATAATTTAAGAGGAAGATAAACGGGGTATTTGAGCATTTTCGGAATTGCAAGATCGTTCCTATTCTCGGTTAATACAGTTTTGATATGTCTGGTGCAAATTATTAACATTTAGCCATCCATGAGAAGTTAAGCACGATCAATACGATGGCTAGGAATCGTTCGACCGTACGAGACTTGAATTCATACGGAAAATATTTTATAAAAATTAAAACGTAAAATTACTTATCGATTGGACGCAACAGTAGATTTCTTATAATACGATACATTTATTAATTTTCTGAAAGAGTATTTCTTATTCTAAGTTAGCAGATTTATGTAAGGACGTGATTTTTTTGTCAATATCTACGTATTACGCGCTATAAGTTTAAAGCTATAAGACGCTATCATGATTATTCAGATTTTATTATTTATCTACTGAACCTCATAAACTTCATCTTAACAAAAATATTTAATTCCACATGGTTAACTTTTATGGAAGTCGTTATAAGAGAGTTTGTACGCAGTTTTAGGTGCATTATATCACCATTCACGGAACTTCAAACTCAACTATTAGACTTTCACTATAGCTCATTTTCCTGTATGCAACATTTGTCACTTAAAGGGCCTAGGGCCTCTTGAGTCAAAAACGTGTAATAATAATCACTTAATGGCAATTTACCCCGATATTTTAGATTTTATTTCACGCATTTACGCAACAGTTTTACGATATTTGAAATTCATAGGGAATTCACGAAAAAAATATATGCAATAAGCATAACCTCAATGTGTATGGTATTTCCTACAATGGCTTAGAAAATGAACGATTTATCCCCTCACAATCGTCTTGAATCAATATACTTCAATATTCAATTTTGTAGATTTTGTTCAGTATTCGATTGTATAGAAACTCACAAAATCAAAGAGTGCGCTTTCCTCCTCTCCTACAAATAAACCACAAAGTAACAAGTTGACTCCTCCATTCCCTAAAATCACAACCTGATCACTTCAGGCAAGAAATTTTCCTCGATTTATCATCTCATTCGTCAAATTTGTAAATCCCTATGTATAAAATATTCAAAATCTCGCATTTTTTCCGCGAGTTTAATTTTAAAATTTATTTCCAGCTCTACAACAACTTCGGATAAAGCCATCCAGATACACCCATTTTCGCGACATCCTCCCCAATCCTCCTCAGATACCGAAAAGGATGGAAAATGGAAATCCCCAGATACCCCCTTATTCCTCCGTTTCCGATTTAAAAATACCTCGAACCCTAACATCCTCGGAATTTCCTCGCGGTGGCCACATTTCACGGATTCTCCAGAGAAGAAAATAGGCCTTTTCCTTATAGTCCAGCGGATGATTTCGTCGCCAACGTCTTTGTGAAAGAAACTTCCGCATTTTTCCGATCCTCCCATTTTCCTTCCCCGAGATAAAAAAGGGATCCCCTAGCAACAATTCCATTCCCTTATTCCACGAGATATCCGCATGTACCCTAGGGATGAGAAACGGAAGGGAAAACGGCAGAAAGGGAAACTTTTCTCTTCTTCTGCTGACCGCCGCGGACTATCTTCTTGCTGAAGAAGGTTAGGAATTCGAAGGGAGCGTTCCGAGGCGTAGCCAAAAATAGTTGGCAAATCTGGCGCTCTCTGGTGGTAGAAAATGGAAAGGAAGGGATTCCGATGGCAGGGAAAGATGGAAGAAAGGGTGGAGATCAAAAGGGAAGAAGGGAAAGAAGAATGGGAAAGATTGGGGAACGGGTTATGAGGTTCGAATAACGGAGAGAAAGGGAGGAGGTTCCAAAATTAGTTTCGTCGATAGAAGTATTGAAAGAAGGGAGAGAATGGAAAGGGGACAGCTTCGGATGATTTCCTAAGGAACATATTGCGTACTTTGAAACGCACAGCATCCATCGCTCTTGTAGATTAACTCAATGAATCCAAACTTCAAAAACTAAAATTTAGGGGCGAGATAATTTTATCTATCAGAGTGGGAATTTTTTGATAGCAAATAATATCCTCTTCACTTCAATGATTGGGGTCGTTGAGAGCATTTATTAGACAATTTCTTACCTTTAACTGAGCATCAAATTAAAGAGAAAGCTTAAACTAACTGCTAATAGGGAGGGTTTAAGGGCCTTTACGTATAAATATTCCCTTCTTTATGCGTAAATATTATTTACGAGCTCTGTAAGATTTCTCTTTTAAATTTCTTACAAGTCTATCAGCATGAAAATTGGAGTTCGTGTTGGAACAAATGTTTCAAAGGCTATGAATATTTTTCTGGACGGCTGCTGCAATTTAATAAAACTTATCAATCGAGTAAAATCTAAAATAAATGATTCTGAAAACAGAAGTTGAAAATAATTAATCACTTCTGGTAATATTTGGTAGAACCTATCTATAATTATTTCAAAGAAAACACAATTTTCTTTGTGAAAGATTCAGATTCCTGTAGATGCAGATTCCTGTTTCTGAGAAGTAAAAGAAGCTGTATAGGAATTGATAAGATTGATTTTTGTAATTACATGAGAGGTTTATATGACGTGTTTATAGATGTGTCTCTATATATTCTGGCCCAGGGGAAGAGGGCCACTCGGCTTCATATGGCCCAGCATAAATAAACAACAAGTCAAGTCTATAGAATCAACTGATTGCTAAAAGAGGTATAATTGAACGAATATCTTTCGCTTCCAACCGACTTCCGAAATTTCTGCAAAGCTCTCGATTTAAATAGCCTTTGCTAAATCTAAAATAGGATAGGAAAGTTACGAGGAATGCTATGAATACAAGACATACACCACACTTTCCCTTAAAAGAAACAGTGTGATTGTTTTGGATGGATGGATACTTCGGAATAGATCGAATGTTCTAGGCATAACTCTTAATATGTACAAGGAAAGAATGCAACCATGAAAAGTTACCTAAATATCTACATGTTCTACACAAGTCATATAAAACTCATGCTTTAATCGTATCTCGCTACATATTCCAACATCCAACCAGCTGGATGGATCTAGTGCAAATAATGAATGTAGACATTGAAAGCGTTTTCATTTAAAATCGATTTGGATGTAGAGAGGTGTGGAGTGATATCATGCTCAAAGAAATAACACAATGAATGGGAAGACTCACAGAGAAGAGAGTGCGATGCAAGGAATTTGGCAGTGATTGCGGAAATCCGATGGAAAAGGAATATGCGAAATAGAGCTGGAACAGTGCCGTGAGGAGATTCCGTGAAGGACTCGTTGACCTCGCTAAGGGAGACAGAAGGAAGGGGGTACTGAAAGGGAGGAATGGGAGATGCGGATAGAATTAGAGGATAGTGAAAGGGGTGAGACGTTTATAGGAGAGAACCTGAGACGAACGTAAGTAAAGGGGTAAAAATATGTCAAAAGAAATGCTGGAAAAAGTATACATTTAATGAAGAGATGCATAGTATTTAGGATGGATTAGTGTGCGGAGTATATTATTCTCATTTATCTCATTATTTACTTCCGTTCAGTTAGTTTCTATCACCATTACTTACATGTAATTCTACAATATTGTTTAATTTAACTCTTAAGGAGTTTCTTCGTATAACAGTGTGGTTAGTTAATTTTGGATTCATTTAGCAATTAAAATGGGTATTCAATCGTTAAGAAATGATAAATTATTCATTGCTGAAGTTATTTATCGATGAAAATAACTCAAGTTCTTAGTGTAAAGTGGTAGAAGATAAAAAAATGGAGAGTTAATTTTAACATTTAAATGGTTTAAATCGCAATCTCGAGTAAGGTAAAGCAGCTTTAGCATACTATATATCTATATAAAATAGAGGACATTTCTATAAATAAATCAGAACATTTCTTAAAACAAAACGATATCGATTACGCAACTATATTATTAAACCACACACAAAACAGATTATCCTATAGATACTTCTCAATAGTAAAATTAGTTATTCCCTCCAATCAATTCCCTCTTACGAAAGTTTTATTACAATAAATAATAATCCAACTTTAATATGCAATACTTTATATAGTTTTATAAACGAAATAATTTGTTATTTTAATGGGCAAGAAGCACCCTAACGATATCTTTCGATAATTCAGCGTGAGAAACTTGCATAGTTTGAAACAGGAAGTGAAAGCGAAGCAGGAATGAGAAAAGACGATAAGAAAGTTGAAAAGAGATGAAAATGAAAAGATACAGAGTGGAGAATAGTGGGGATTCGAAGAGAATAGAGAATTTAAATACAAAAGACGTAATTTAAGAGAGGCAGTCGCTGAAAAATCAGAACACGAAGGAAGGGAAAAAGAGGAAGGAGAAGGGAATAAAAGAGCAGAAAAAATCCGAAGGAAAAAGAGTCGAAGGGAGAGAATCCATTCATAAATGTCTCCCCCAACTCCATCTTATTTTCCAGTCGGTCAGCTGGATTTGCAAAGAGAATAAAAGAGAAGAGTGAGTTTGGGAAGTCGTGGGCGACGTAGAAGAAGAAATGATTGGAGGAGAGATAATTTGGATTTGGTTGAGAAGAAACGAAAGGGTAGCTGTGGGGATAAAAAGGCTCGGAGAGGGAACACTTGCCTTTCCCCCTCCTCAGGAACGATCTTTTACATCTTTCTGCACTTTTTGCCGCTCGGTGAATAAAATGCAGACAAAAAGAAAGAAGATGGACGAATTTCCATGGAAACTGACGATGTGGAAGATGAGATATCCTTTGCCTTTCAAAGACGGAGAAACGGAGATAGTTATCGAGCTGTTTAAATTACCTCAAGTAGGAGATGAAGAGGTGCAAATCAGTTACTTCGAAACTACCATTACAACAATTGATAAGGCTGTATAAATACAGCATTCTACTATACATATAATTAATGCTATGTATACCTCTATCCAGATAATATCACGCAGTGTATATCATTGGTGTATTTATGTAGTGTTTACTATTATCATAGTGATATATACATACATATGTATACGTATATGTGTAACACTATTCCGATAATTTCTAATATGTGGTATATAATTTTGAAATGTAAATTTACAGAATACTAGATCCGGAATTGAAATCATTTGTGTGGTTATTTATCATTTCTCAATAGAATTATTTGTTGTTATATTGTGAGAGATTAAGGAAAGTAAAATTTTACATTTGCCTAATTGTTGTATAATGATAACATTAACTGCTAATGACATTACCACTTTTCTACTGGTAGAATAGTTACAAAATGAAAATTTTCCCTAAATTGATGCAAAAATTTTCTTAGATAAGACTTAAATAAATTATCATTTTCCTAGATATTTTGAGGAATTTGCATGTAGCCACTTCATTTTATTACTTAAATAACGCAATCGAACTTAAGAAAGGAATGCTATATTCGCTGAAACAAAACAAGAAGTCACGCTAAATTATCGAATACACAAATGCTACAAGTATACAAAGACATTCTTAGGCTAAAACATTCTGCCTATTACGCGGAGTTAAAGATTCCTGATATTCGACGACAGATATATTGCTTACTACCACTTAGTATACATAGATTGCAAAATTTTAAGCTGCATGAACCTGGCATATGGAAGTTCGAACGTGGCCAATATATATGACAGGGTCCCTAATTCATTAGGAATCTCTTCACTTACAAGAGAACATCTGCCAGGGGCTCGGAGGAGCACCTGCTTGGCTTCGAGTTTAACATGCTGTCGCCACATCCAAGACAGGATCCATTACCAGTCAGATCTTCCTATTACTGATGTTCCCATTCATCACAGTTTAGGGATGAAATCTCGGGAAAATAATGTCCACAATCATGGAATTAATTTTGTCTTTTTGGGTTAGTCTATTCATTGACAGGTTTACGTAATTTTATATAATATCTGATGAGAAATAAAAGAATAACATGATCCTACAATTAGTGTCAGTGAGAGTAGTGGTCTAGTTTAATCATAATTAATACACGAAAAAGTAATTAAAGTAATCTAAAAAAGACAAAAATTAAAACAGGAGTAATGATATAGGATATAGAAAATAATAGGTGAGCTCAAGATGTAATCATTTATATAAATGGATCTAAAGAAAACTTAGTGAACGACGAATTAGAATAATTAGAGTTAAGAATTAATAAGAAACAATATGTGAGAACTAAATAAAGCGTTTTTATTACTATCAATGAGGTAGTTAACATATAATGTTATTGAGACTGTAAAATCGTTGTTAAAATCATAATAAATCAGTATATCATCTATTTAGACAATTTCGATGAACTGATATGTAAACGTACACCCAAAGTGCATTTGAACTTATCATTAACGTATCATATGTTGATTCAAATTCATCATAAGCATTAATCCGGTAGTGTATAGGTAGATTTACTTCTCGTTTTAATCGGAAAAATTAACTATTACGCAACTAATACATGCCTTAAATAGGGGTAACATAGCTCTTGTCGCAGAAACTTTCTGATCGCTCTAAGAGAAGCCTACGATGATTACCATGCTCCAAGTTGTGTGTCACATCATTTTGCAAGCAATATTATTGCGTATTATACTTTCAGAAGGAATATTAGAATACAATGGCAAAAGAGAAAACGCTATCCATTGCATCGGGGAAAGGAAACCAAATTAAAAATTATCGCCAAGATTTTCGAGGCCGTTTCAGTCACGTGATTCGACGGGAAGTGGCAGGCCATACATTTTGCAATAGATAGCGCCAGCTGCCATTTAACAACCCCCTTTATCTATGTATTTCGCTACCACGATAAATGGTCGCCAATTGTAATATGACGTTGATGTGAACAAATCTCTTCATCGCGTGACGGATGTTAAAAGCCCCGCCGATCGAAACTGAAAACGAAGCCTATCCCTCGGAAGATGACGTAATAATCGGGCAAAAAAATGGCGAGATATTTCGACTAGAAGGAAAAAAATCAATTCTGTACTGAAGATAAGATGCGAAAAAATTGCTTCAGCAAAAAAATACGGATGAAGATACGTGTAGTGGAGGACAGGGCGAGATTAATGGGCCTTTCTGAGGGCCATTTGGGCCGCACGCCCTTTATCTTCCGGCAGAGGACCCACGGAAGAAAAAACAGCTGACTTTTCAGTTGGAGAAGGAAGGTTTTCGTTTTCTTTTGGTCTCGGCTCCCATTCATTGGCTGAGGGTTGGTTTCGAGACGAAAGCTTTCCTTTGGATGGACAGAAAGCAAGACGTGCGTGTAGCATCACCTCACAGGATGATTCAGAAAACACTTTATCCGAAAACAACAAGTACTGTTAAGTAGAGGCTTAAATCGCTGCATATGAGGATACCTACACTGTTGTAGGCAATTAGTGATCTTTGGTGTTTGGTCCAAGAATTATGCAGACGCTAAATTCCTATTGAGGGAATTAATTAAATAATTACTCTCATTTAATCGCTTCTGCATTACGATCCTACAAATTGAAGTATCACAGTTCCCTATATTACTTATATCTTGTAGAGGGATGAAAAGCTTAAGTCAAAATCCTCTAGGTCTAGGTCAAGCAAACATTTTTGGAGTAAAGGAACAATATCTTATGCGCAGATGGAGAATTAGATGCATTTAAATTGAAGGAAAAGTAATTCAAATTAAGACTTGTCTCAACGTGATTATAATGAAATCTTCCCCTTTCATAATAGTATGAACGCATAGACCTTTAAGAAAATTTAATTCGAACTTTTAGCGAGAAAATAACGGTCGTGTCCTTCTTGGAAATCTTCTCTCATAAGACTGCACAGATTTGAGCCGGAAAGCTATACATCTTCCATTCATGCAGCTTTTTCTATCAACGAACACCATTCCATTCACACATCATATTCGAGCGTTATAAGCCATTACCATGCCCCTAACCGGATTGGAGCAAATATCAATAATGGAAATCTTCCATGAGACGGAAGGGATCCAATCGAACGAAGGCATTCCATGATGGTTGCCAATCACGAGGTTAGCAATCGGCTTCGAATATCACTAAGCAAACTGAAGTGATACGCCAAAGGCAAAAGTTCTTTACCAAAGCACACCGGTGGAAGAAAGCGTAGTGAGGGTATTGCCTCGCCCAGTCCATCTCTCATCCACTCGCGACAGGTAAAAGGATAATTCCATTGGTCACGCTAACGGGGGATGACCTACGTCCTATCCTTTTGGTAAGAAAAAGGGGAGTTACGCTGAGGATGGGCGGACAAGTGGGTGTGTTCCGCAGATGATTCGGACAGAGAGCTCCAAGTCACGTACGTTCGACAAAGAGGGAGAAAGAAAAGAGAGAATAGGATGTGTGGCGAAAAGCAGAAGCCTTAGGAGAAATGGTATATGGAGAGTAGGTAATAAATGCGAAAGCGTGTGTGGATTAAAGTGGCCCAGGGACCGGAAGTGCAGTTCCGAGGTAATAAAACCATTTATCTTCTTAAGAAGGTACAGGTGTGGTACGGGAGGGGAGAAATGGGTGGGGTCTGCTAAGTATGGTGACGTTACTCTACCTACAGTTAGACACATCTTTCTGACAAGAAGAGTCACTGCGTTTGGTATATGCAGAGGAAACGATCATGCGTTCAAGTTTATGATAGCTTGTTGATCACTAGTCAGAGTCGAAGATAATACAAGGAAGGGAGCATTACAGACAAGGCCGGATTGACAATACAAGCGACCCAAGCGTCGCTTGAGACGGCAGAATTTTTGGGGCGAAGATCCGTATTCGTAAGCATATATCCTTTTCTGTTGCTTACGCAGCTGAAAATCAGGTGTGATAGTATGGTAAGTAGGCAAGGAATAGAATACTTATACATGTATCTTTTGAAGATTTTGGCCCAAAAAGTATAGATATATTATATCTGTAGAACCAACTTCTTAATTCCTTCGACTCGGGATCCAAGCATATGTTTTACAACCAATTAATTTAAAAAGTCATATCCATACAAAGGTTGATAACTTTTATTTATTTAACTTAAAATGTAAGTAAGAAGTAGCCTTCCATGAAAAGAGAGAAGTAAGTAAGTAAAACGATAAAAATCGTTATAATGTAGACAATTTAAACTTTATTAACCTTATTGTTTCTCCTTGAGCATTACGCCCAATATTCTATCCCAACAGGTGCGAATCTTGCACTAAACAATAAAATTCTGCTGATCGTTAACTTTCCCCTTTGTTACTATTGAGAAATTTTCCGTCCTCTTTAACCCGCCTGATAACTTGAGCTACGCGTTTTTAGATTGAAAACGAAATCCGGAGAGAGAGAGAAGGACAGAAAATGTTATTGGAAACTTACGCAGGAATCTATAACAAACGCGGAGATAAAGAGTGAGCTTTCAAAAAACGATTGATTGCAGAATTAAACTTAAAATGATTTAAATGATTAAAAACAAATGTTACGCCATAACTGGAAATAGATGCGAATAAGGTAAGGTCTAATTTCAGAGCATATTCAGTTAAATTGCAACCTCAACTATACATCAAATACAAGAAAATTCCTCATAAAAATACTCCTTAGAAGGGATTCGATCTCTCATATCTTAACCTAACCAATTTCCTCAACATGATATCTTTCGATGGAAATACTAATGCTAAATCGTAAGCAACAAGAGATGATGGGGCTCTCCAAGGCCGATTACTTAATTATTTTTAAAATTACGTAGTACAGGTTTCATCTTTGACTTCCATTTTTGCTATTCCATTTTCCATACTTCTCGGCTGATACTTGGTTCGCAATCGTTTTCGCAATTTGTTTCTTTTCCGTACTGCGTCAGTATACGAGTACATTAACAGAGCACTTTTAAAGAGGTCACGTAGTTTTTTGAGGCCCTTCCAGCTCATTCTTTTGGTGCTTTCATGATAGTATAATAGCGTATTTAATACTTGGTCTGCCAATCTAGAATACACTAATAGTGAGAGAAACGCCGAGAATCACTGGCGTAGTTTAATCGGTTTCCACAGCGAAGAAGTTTCAAACAGAAATGAAAACCCACAACTATGTACAGGCCCATATCGATCGTATCATTCGTAATATAACGATGAAAGCAAAACTGCTGTGAAAATTACCAATTACCAGCTGAAGCGAGTTACTCCCTTTTTAGTAGCCGCTCGTTCGCTGAGATCAAAAGAAATAGTTACGAAATAATTCTGATTAAATTGCTAATTTATCGAAGAATAGAAAAATGTATGCTATTTTATCAGCAAATAAGGGAAAATGCTGAATATTAAAGACTTCGGTTGAAAGTTAATTAGACATTAAAAATTATAGAAAAATATAGTATTATGGTATTCACTCATGTTCATTGACAGTAATTATTCATATCTATAGCACTGCGTCAACTCTCCGTTACTGAGGCGGATTTAAGCTGTACGCCTGAGTCCTTTGGAACAAAACTATGTTTACTTTGATTTCTATTTCAATTTGAACTAAATAATAGATTTGTTGTTAATACCTGTATTTATTATATTTGCACCATATTAACACAAAGAAAGGAGCACATATATTTATTTATTTAAACGCAAAATAAGGGTAAGGAAATATATCAGGTATTTATATATGAAATATTGTGCTTTGATGAAGAAAGTACAGGGCCCTGAAATTCAAAATAAATTAGTGTTCTTATTGTAAGTGATATCATCTTTTATAGTCAAATACGAAAAATTAATTGTTCCGACTACACTGAAGTTAAAGTTACACTTGAAATGCACGAAGAATGTGACGATTATTTTTATGACGCTGTTTTAGAGCAAAGACATCAGATCTCTAGAATCTAATGATACTGTAAATTGATAACACATAATCTAAGATGTCCCACTAACCGAAGACTAAAACTACGCCGTAGCGCTCGCGATAACGGCGCCGGTACGTGCATAATCCTTAAAAATGTGATAAAAGAGTAAATTTCTAAATACTAATAATACTTCCACTCGTAAGTACTTTCTAAAAAGTTAACTTCTAAGAAAAGTAGATTTCTAAAAGAGAGTAAATTCTTAGGAGACCAATTCGGAAATTTGCAATAGGAAACCGACTTTCGTACATACTTATAATATCGTTGACTATAAGGAGACAGATTAGGAATCACGGCAGATTACCGTAAGGGCAAATCGTATTCTTCTTAGAGCAGACGAATAAGCTTTCGTAAAGAAAGTTCCTTCGTAGAAGTGTACGATCGCGTGATGAGCGCAAAGACACGGTAGTTACGGGGTGAACGACACGCTCGAAGGAAATTCATCAAGTCCTCTTTCCTTATCTTCTTCGGTATTCACTCTTAGTCCATTAGAAAGGTAAAAGACCAACGGATGGAAAATACTGGAGAATCTCGGTGGTGGGATCATGGTCTCAATAAAATTAGAGATTACTCAATTTTGGAGATAAGTTTCCGCGATGGTAGTCTCAATAACTCAGTGTTGTATTAGGTCGTTCATCTTTAGTGATAACGAGTTCACAGATACGATAAATTATTCGATATTTCGCGCTGGTTCATCGTCCGTTTCAGGTTATCGTAAACATGTTTTTATCAGATAATTTTTACCTTCGTATCAGTTATTTACTTTCCTTGTTCTTCTAAAATCAAAATTAATAGAAAAAAACGATTTAGTAATTAATTTGACATCCTATATCTTCTGCTATATGATCCAATGTAAGCTAAAGCAATAAAAAATTCTTTCCAGGAAGACCTCATCTCCTTTATAATTAGCTTCCAATAAATTTGGAAGGGACCGAGGCTTCGCATTCGAGATGAGGCGAGATATATCGTAGTTTAACTTTCTCGCTGATTGTGAGCCAGAGTTTTGCTGTCGGAAAATTTCCATGAAAGTTCAGCACGATGACCAGCTAATGAACGCTATTTATAGCAGTCAGAAGAAGGAAGAAAATGAATGTCATTTCAATTCACATATAATTCAATCGGCATAGATTAACTTACACCTCAGAAACTTTGATATCATCACAACCATAGTACGCTGGGACTAAAGCAAATGAGAAATAATTTGTCTCTTAATATTTTACCCAAAGCAAATAAAGAATATGTTATTCAATATGATGTGGCAGTAACAATCCGAATTGAGGCATAGCAAGCTATCAGACACTAACTAAAGTGTTAATAAATTACTCATCATACGATATTCTCCCATGCTAAATTATCAATGTACCCTGTAAGTCCCGAAACTATTATAAGATTTCACAACAAATCAATAATGGACAGCAACAACCATCGGACATAAATCCACGCTTATCCGCTAAAGCATTTTCCGGTCGAAATATTTGCAAGTAGCAGGTAACTGTGCCATCCGAACTATTAATAAGTATGAATCTTTGCTACCCAACAATGGCTCTGAAGGCTGGAAACTATCCTCCGCCGCTGAATTTTGATTTTCATTCTATCGTATAGACTAGATTCCTTTACCTGCATGAACGTGACTATGATTTACATAATTTCAGTGTCCGCTATTTTTGAAAAATTACGACAATTATATAATTACCAACGAAGTACAGACTAAGACAAATTTTTTAGCCCTGACACCACAATTAATAATGATTCCATCAAAATAGTCAGCGGAACAGGCTTCTGGGAAATTGTCGTTCTCAGACAGTCTCATTACAAATTTTATTCGTTATTAATGTCATTTTAACTCTAATAATAATTGGGTCAATTTATATCCATAAACGTCATTCTTACGTCTCCAAATGATAACATTTTGTAGCAAGTCAATTTATATTTATATCTTTCTATCGGGGTTTCTGTGAAATAAGTCATCCACAGAATTTGAGATAATTCAACGATAGAGAAACGCATTATTTAAAGCGTATCTTTTTGCAAATATGAAACGACCAATTTCGTACGAATAAGATATTAGGGATTTTAAAACATTCATCGTGAATCTTTAAAAAAGAGAATAATTATTCTCAATCAGTACACAGCTATACCTCATTTGTAATTCTGATTAAGGTTTATTATTGCCGACCCTTCGACTACTTCGCCCGGAGGTGTCAATCGATTCTCTCGCTTGCTGTCTGCAGCCCTGATCTTCAGATGGATAAATTTGCTTCAAGTCCTCCAACACATTTCCGAGGAGTATTTTCCATGCGTCTTATTATAGCTATGGATCGCTATTGTCGCTCTCGAAGCCTTTTGTTTACTCAGAAAGATACCGATCCGAAGTTGAAACACCTCCCGTACGAATGGATATTAATTTCGCCTCGGAATCAGGGCGCCTGATAACGCTCGCGAGATAAATCTTCTGCGCCTAAAACTAGGAAAACGTAATGAAGCTCTCGGCTGGCGTTCCCTTGGCAACGATAGCTGCGCCTCCGCCCATGGGTTCATCAAACTCACCAAGAGTCCAATTAGTGGTTAAAGCAGCTCGCCCGCGATACACTGCCAACTTCCTTTAAATGCCAACTTGTAAAAGAGACATGTAATGTCACTGGCCTTCAAAGGCGAATCAATACGAGCGACTATTGTCAATTCTATTGTCCCGCCGCTCGTACGGAGGTCGGAAACGTCGTTCCATTTTACGACTTGCACTCGAAGTGAGATATGTTTTTATTTCTGACGAATACCACAAATGCTATGCAAAGGGCAAAACCACTTCCTTATTGGGTCAGGTTTTATGTGCCACAAGCCATCTTGCTGGGCAATTAAAGCAGTGGATGATAAAATACATCGGAAACAAATCGGCAATGCGGGGAAGCTATAACAATTACTTAGAAACCACGGCATTGCTCGGGTGAGATGTGGCATTGAAGACTGCGCGATACTTAAATGAAATGATCGAGGCCCCAAAGTTGTAAACAAAGAAGTGACTCACTCTTGTTCGTCTATTCCTTTGCCAAGAATTCCTTAGAGTCCTTGTCATTTCTTTCGTCTCTTATAATGTAAACAATCAATATGACTATCCCGTTTTAGAGATCAGCTTCAGGTACATAAGCTCAAGGATCTTATACTAGCGCACAAACATAAATAACAGTTGAAAACGAAGATATTTAATAAAAATGAATTTAAAACTAATATGTCGATAGACTATCAGCAGAATATTTACGTAATTTCAGAATCCAAAGATATTCCGAACAAAGGCAAGCAGTCATAGACTATAATATATTTCAATCACTTACGTTTTGGTATTCGTTTACAGAGAATCGGTAAGTAGCCGTACTGATACTTTAATTTTGAATATTTCCTCCTCAGATTTAAATATTGTGAGTCTATGGAACGTAATGGAGTCTATGAAACAATACCAGCTGAGTAAATAATAATGAAAAAAAAATTTACTTACTTTTCATAACATTACACTTTTATCTTATGAATATAACATTTGGAGTAAAAACATTGTTAACCTGAAGAAAGTAAAATAAATATTTTGCGATTAATATTCATTTCTATCATAAAAGAACCAATCTATCGCTGCTTTCTTTGGGTTCATTGGAGACATCGTATTCTATTATTCTCAGCATCATATTGTGCTAATGTTCCCTTAACCGATATGCATTTTTTAAATATAAGCACTTCTATAGCTACCAGCAATATCATACCTTAAATCTTTAATAAATTAATTTGAAGATTAACGTAATCACAAGGATAAAGGAAAGGAAGGTAACTTAGTAGGTTGTAAAACCTACGAAAATCCCAAAGGAATAACAAGTGTGAAAAATAGCGTCACGACTGGGACTCGAACCCAGGTCTCCCACTTTCCGGGCAGGTATTCTAACCACTGAACTACCGTGCCGCGTCTCTCTCACACTGTTTCCTTTGATTAACGTAATATTCCTTTGATTAACGTAATGTTTCATTCTACATGGAAATTGAAGAACCACATTGACTGGAAACTGTCATCACAGGGAAGGTATATGAGAAGCATATTACAATTACAAAAAATCATTCGATTATGTAGAGAATCATTGTACGGATAAGAAAATATACATATTCGAGTTAATAAAATCGAAATTTAAAATAGTAAAAAATTGGCAAATTAAGTTCAATCTCATAAAGGATAATGTAGTTTTTTATTGGTTTATTCTCCTATGAGTTATTTACGTTATCTAAACGTAAAGTGCAACCTTTAACACGTAGCAACTGCAGAATCGATGACTAAATGAAAAGAACAGGAAAAATGCCAAACTGTGCCGAAACCTTTATTTTAGTGAATGAAAGATCAGTTGGAGGCTTTGGCTCGATCGAAACAAAAAGGACCGAAACGGAAGTAAACAGAAATTCGCCAGCCCGAAATAAAAGCACTTTTGGTCAAACGCCAAATTTCAGTGGCATAAAAATGTATGCGAAAACTCTCAGGCACGTGGAGACCATTATCTGACAATGAGATGGATTTGGCACAGAGGACGTTTCGGCCCATCGACGCCATGTTGGAAAAAATCCGAACGAAAATGACCGCGCGCGAATGACTAACGCAAAACGAGGGCGAGAGTGAATCACGGCGCAGTCCTTGCGCGAAAATAAAGAAGTTCCCATTAATTGTACCCGTGCTCTCAATCGCTTTCTCCTTCGAGTCGTCCATAAACAACACCGGAAAAAATGACGATCGCAATGCGCTAAGTAGACGAGCAATTTGAGAGAGAAGAATTCGCGGGTCGGAAATAGGGAGACCTCGGACGCGTTCCGCTTTTTCCGTCGCGCATTTTATTTCGGCGAGAACGATTCGCTCGTTTACGAGAGAGTGATGGAGAAAATGGCCTTCGAGCGAAAAAGTGTAAACAAGTGAGAGTGGAAAATTATAAGCAGCCCGTCTCTGAAGCGAAATTAGCATACCTGTAAGAATAAGAAAAGAAATGGCATTTGGGAGAAAAAGGAATTGGGTTGAGGACGAAATTTAAAACGTTTGTGAAAACGGAAGAAGGATTAAGGCGGGGAATCCATTGGAACGATTTGAAGGGAGACAAAGGAAAACAAAAGAGAGAGAAATGATAAGGAGAAGATAAATACTTATTCTCAAAGGAAACCTTCGANATATATATATATATATATATATTTGGAAAAAGAGATGATTTTATAAGTTGGAAGGAATGGGAGATAAATTTATTCTCTGGAGATCAAAAGATACGGTATATATTACATAGGAACAGAGGAAGAATTGAGATATAAAATGGAAAGAATTAATGACTCAAAAGAATAATGTGGAAATGAAAAAAATGAAAGAGAGTGTGTGCACAAAATAATCCATTTAGAAGATTGGATCGCGAAGAGAAATCGTAAATTGTTAGAAAGAAATATAAAATCATGAGGAGGATAGAAAGTTGTAGACGCTAAATTGTAGGCTTCATTGCGTGGGAAATTGATAGCGAAAAGTTTAGTAGCTATGGAAATCTGGTTGACGCAGTAAAAGAAATGAAACAAAATTTTTGCAAACTTGAAAATACTATGAAAAGTAAAAATCTATTGGCAAAGAGAAATTATTTAAAACTGACAATCCAAAGTTTGAGTAAAAGATAATTGTTTAAGTGACGTGATTTCAATATTTGTTATCGAGAAAATGATAGGATTGACCTCTAAACTTTACAGTACAGTTTGACGTTGTTATTTACTATTTCCTTGCCTACACCTAACTTATCTAGGAGGCTCAAAAAATGAAATATCAGATTGGGATGGAAAACATTAGGAAGTGAATTTTAGCCACACGACTATTAGAAAAGTAATATAATTAATAATGTTAAACACTGGTGAAGATGTTTAGAGAAAACAACGAAAAGAATCTGTGACCCTCTGCTGTAGTGATGCAGATACATTTTGGTAATTCTTTTTCTTGGCTTATTTCCCCTGTCTAAATGCAACACGCATTGCTTCCTCTTTGCATAAGTAATGGAGATGGCTCATTTTAATTGTAACATTACCAACAGTAGTTAATATAACGGTTCATCGTGAACTTTACCCTCCTTTCCTGCAGTGGTATTTATAAATGTTTATCAATCAAAGGGAATCAAGCAGCGTTTTAGCCTCGAAGCACATCTTTATTTATTAACAAATTAAGCCAACACCGCATTGCAGCGTTTACTGAATATATCATAAGACGCGATTTGCAGCATTAGTGGAGGCAATCACCGAGAATATAATCATCAAAGAGAGGATATTCATGTCCTGAATTCTAAAGCGGGGTCAGAGGTAATGAATTACCAGTAGAATGGCGATATTACACCTATATATATATACACGATATATTACACTTACTATATACACGATATACATACGGATAATCTGCTTGCTTTAGTTTTACAATGATAACCTTCTATTCGTTTTGTTTTCAGCGCTGAGGACACATCATTAACATTAATTATGTCTATTCATCATATGTTTTCTATTCTGTCTCATGAACCGCCTTTAAGCATCTCGAGGCCTCTAGGCTCAGTAATATCAAATATGAGTTAATTATTATATAGCCTTATAGCAAATATAACTTTATATACACATAATACGTCAATATCATTTTCATTTAACTCTTTCATCCTTGGGTAATAAGTCCTTTGTCCTCGTTTAAGTTGGAGGTAATAACTGCCGACTTGTGAAGACCTTCGTTAGTATATCCAGTACGTGCTCAAAATACGACAAGAAATGCAATTTTGAATGAATCGATAAATGACACGTAAATAATTTAAAGAAAATCGGGATTAAAAAAATTCAATACTCAGGAAAATATGTACCAAGTTGGGTAACAATGTTTTACTCTCTCGACATTTTAATGTTAGACCGCAACATTAACTCACTTTACAAACCAATGAAAATCAATTCACAAAGAGTATTTTAAAAACTTACTCAACTCCTTACAGAAATTACGTCAAGCACAAAACAAGTTAAGGCAAACAATGATGAAAAGATATTTTTTGTTTATATTACTATTTTCTTATTTCCTATTCATACAGTCATGCTGTGATGACAACCAATGCCTAAATTTATACGCTGTTTATAGTATCGAGCCAAGTAAAATCCACAATATCCGAATATAAAGCCATGTTTTGCACACGTGCCGCAGAAAATCGAAACCTTCATTTACCCTACGGAGAGGGCGCTAGGAGGCCTTGGGGATTAAAATGAAGTGAAAGGATATTTGGGCGTTGCCAAGGGTGACGGAAGGGAGTAAGGGAGAGATATGGTGAGAGAAAGGGAAAATAGGCAAAGGTCATACGAGAACAAACGAAGATGAGAAGATGGAAAAAGGGAGAATAAGCATCCAAAGAAAGAAAGGAAATAGGCAAAATGGAAAAATAGGACGGGGAAAAAATCAAAACTGCTGGGAAAATGTATTAAAAACATTTGAAGGTCTTGTTTCGATTTAGAAGACTGGCGGAAGGAGGGAATTAAATGCACATTTTGCCGACGAAATACGTTAAACATATTCAAGCGCACTTGTGTAGTTCTAACAATGAGAGTGTATAGTGTCGCCAGCGATTTGGACAATGAAACTTGGTAGTTAGATAGATTTCGAGTCATGAATGACGAAATACCCCCAACTAGGGTTTTACGGGCAATAGTTTTCACGGAAAAAACTTAAAGTTTCAGCCAAATATACCCTACGGTTATGATGCTAACCATTGGGGTACTGCTCAGCGCACAAGATAGTGGTAAGGAGTCAGCTACCGAAAATGTTGCACAGGGTTGTAAGATCAAGTACATAGGCAATCAAAAAGGGGAACATTGTAGAATTTACAGCGATAAATTTCACCCTCAAAGCCAATAGCAACACAACGTATCTCTTACTACATGCGCAAAATCTAGTTAAAAGCAATTCAAAATATCTAAAATTATTATATATGCTTATCTTGAATACGAAGGCGATGAAGCATTGGTCCAATGGAATGTACTTCAAAAATGACTGGAGAAAGGTTCGCTGTCAATAATTATGGGACTAAAGCTTTATAAAATAAGTTTCAGAACTTACATATCAAAAACTTCATGGTAAGCAATAAGCGGTCCTTGTGGATTGAGCCTATAAAAACTATCTATATCTAACTATCCACTTCAATTCTATTTTTAACTTAAATATATAACGCAGAGATTTCCAACTTACAGCACACTGAATGTTTAAAACGTTTTTTTAATTTCTTAATCAGAACATTGAATGATTAGGTAAAATAAGGTAACTTAACGAATGCTATGTATGCTATGTACACTCATCCATTGAATTTAATCTTGTCTGATTAAAAAATGACGTTTTTTGGCGCAATGAAGAGCTTGTTTAAAGATTTGAGAGTATAATTTTACAATCCATTTAGGTATTGGCTTCTTGGTGTAAAATTATGGCATAACAATCTGTAAAGGAATGGTAACGGATTAAAAAAGAAGGGTCGTTGGGCTGCTGATTTAATTTCAAAAAGGGCCCTCCGGGGCGTCTCTTCGTAGCCATGTGGATAACGCTTTCGACCGACGAAAGCGGTTCCGGGTTCGATTCTCAGTAGGGGCCCATGTAGTGAACTGTCTAAGCTGTCGAAGCACTTACAGTTACTATTACTAGGACTATCCGGCTAAAAAGGTTGGATTATTCTGCTGTTGGTAACACCTGTAGCAAAGGGTTTTCTTAATACCTTTTGAAAATGAATTAGATTATAATTGAACGAGGCTAAGTATTTAAAGGTTTATATATCTAAGAAGTTAAATCCCATCTATTTCCTCAATTCTCATTACTCACCGAAAGAGAACTTACAAACGGATAAGCTGAGAGTGTTTGTTTTGTCTTACAAGAGAAAGGCGTGACAGATCGACTATCTAAGCAATGTGGTGCTGATGAAACTTTTTATCTCAACGAATCATTCGATTTGTATTTACATGCCCTAGAAATTAATCGATAGGGGTAAATAGAAGCATCTGTGATTCGAAAGGCGACTCAATATCATACATTCTCGAAGGAAAGAGAATGTATTTCTAGTTTTGCAAATCCGAATTCGCCTCAAAAATTCAATGTCCTCAGAGCTAAGAAGCGCGAGGTAAACAGGCTTTCATTAAATACTCATAAGCTTCCTTAGAGACGATCACTGATGGCCAACCTCTGTTTATCCAAAGGAAAGACATTCGAGGATTCTTTTTAGTGGTAACGTAATGAAATTACGAGAAGGGCCTTGAAAATGACTCGTGAAAATGTGAAAATAATAAAATTCAACTGAGGAGTGGCACGGAAGGTGAACAAATGTACCGGAAGACCCTTAACATTTTCCTCATGGTCAAGGCCATAGGTATATCAGCAGAGTTGTCCCAGAAAATTAATTCATGGCCGAATGAATCTCGTAGTGTATGTATAGATAGGTGTTTCCTAATATTTTTGAATGCATTTCTAGGATATATATAAGCAATCTTTGCAATAGGAAACAGAAGGTTTTCTAGTTTTGCAAATTCGAATTCACCTCAAAAATTCAATGTCCTCAGGGCTAAGAAACGCTAGGTAAACGGTAAAAAATGAAATTGTCAAGAAAATTCCTAAATTTGTGAATCAGCCTCTTATTCCCATTGATTCCGATGTACATTTTGTTGACTATTAACTAGGAGTGCTTGGACTGTTTTAAACAACACACAGGAATAAGGGGAGAAAATTTATCTTTATCAAATTACCCCTAAAACTTATATCATGTAACTTGGCGTATAGTAAAATGAATCAGCAATCAGCAACTTCACACTGTAGACGAAAATAAAAATACTGCAGGGTAGACGTGCAAAGAATACAGAAACTGGGATGAAGGGAAAATACGTAAGTGCTAGGTAGAGTAAGATAAAGTGGGGGGTGGTGTAAGAAACAGCGGGTGGAGGTAAAGAGGGTGGAAGAGAGGCGTGGAGGAAATATCTCAAAAGCCCTTATGGCCGTAAGACTCCATTGAAGAAGTTTAGAGCAAAAAGGGACCCATGGCAGAGGGAAGGAGATGGATACTCCAATGGCCATTTAGTGCGAATCTGTAAGAGCCTCGGTAATGGAGGAGGGAATGACAAAGGACAGAGACAACGTGCGTAGAGAGAGAGAGAGAGAAAGAGATGACAGGCCTAGAGAGGGAAATCACAGAGGAGGGTGTGAAGAAAATTAACTTATTACAGATTGGTGAAGTTTTCAAAAAATAATTTTAAAAACTTTAAGAAGATAAAACCTTGTAGATGTTTGCAGAGAAACACTACCACGTAATATTTATTCAAAATAGGATTGAAAGTCGTAGACTGCGTCCACTATTCATTGTAATGCATACTAAAATATCAAATAGTAAACGGAATGTTTTCTTTCACTAATTTGATTCTTTTAATTGTTTGCTTCATGCTAATAGAATCCGATTTCAGCTAACTTCTCTCTTATATTAGTAATTATTCCAAATTCGACGAACTGTTCATGTGCATATAAAAAAATTATCGTGTTATCTGGTAATGATTTTGGAAATTGTTGGGATATAATGCTACACAAAAATCTTAGTGAAGTGTTGTTAGTTGTTTTATATTCTATAGAACAATACTTCACAAGCGATTATTATTTAAATATTAGAATTACGCCTGATTACACACCAACATAATTATTGGTTTCTAACATTAAATAGTATCCTTTGAACATTTTGATGTAATAATTTTTTAGACTAAAATATATAAATGCACATGGAATTTAAGTAAATAAATTTTAGAATATATTAGATCAGTCGCGTAACTTCGTTAAATATTTTAAGGGAATTTTGTGTTTAATGCATAAATCACGCCCTCGGATGATTTAAAAGATAGAGCTATGAAGGTTGGGAATGATTCATGAAAACTTCAGAACATAAAATGGCTTACGCCCAAGGACTAAATTTGCGAAAACGCCAACAATTTATCAAATCTAACTTGAATTAACGACAGAAGCACATGTTATTGCTCAGCTGCATATCCTATTGATGCTGTCAGGGGAATGGAATTGTCTTGAACCATTTTTCCAGATTTTCAGGGTCTCCAACCGCTACACCCTTGACCCACCCTATTCCCAAACCAGTGGTAGGAAGTGATATTGGAATGCTAAACGAGACGAAAAAAAAATCTCGAGCAGACTGGCGCACAGATGTCTGAGATGCTAAAATTCTGCAAATCATCTTTGCGCTTGGGCGAGCTACATCATTTTTTCTTCTGTCATTGAGACTGTGGTCGGTATGAGTTGCTAAAATTAACACCGCATTTGGTCGTGCCGCTGTCAAGGTTAAGCCCGTCTTTATTAGGATTATCGAATCAAAATAGTAATGTGCTCTCAAGATAATTTGGGCCCGTCAGTTAAGTGGTGATAGATGCCTCTCAGAAAAAGAAGAAATGCGACGCGATGCCACTAAGGCAATTTTTAACTTCAAGCTGAAGGGGACATTGCGTCATGCTCTGTCATTCATTTGCATAGCCAATGCAGACCGTTGGCCGTGAGTTATGAGGACCTGACTCCCAATAAGAAATTGGCCCTGCATTAAGACGTAAAAACATGGGAGATTGATGTTGATTACATGCCTTGCTCTATGGAAGTCGTTGAATTGTAACAGGAAGATAATGAAATATTATTACCACGCCTTAGAAGGTCACTTTTCAAAATTTGAAAGTAATTGCTGCATAAATGATTGATTGTAGTTAAATAAATCTATCAATTTTAAGCTTATATAATATCCTCACATAATCTGTCGAAGCTGGTTATGATAGAATGAGCAGAATATTCTTCATATATTTTTTCCATTAAAAAGGAATCGAGTCCCTTTCTATCTATAGATGATACAAATTACTCTCTTAAAGTTTAGTTTAACAGAAAATTAATACGGTGTAGAATGTAACCACCAAATTTGACTAATAGAAATCGATATCTTACATGAAATTCGCGAAATAAGCAACACATTGGGTTTGTATTCACTTGAATTTAACAACTTGTAATGGTTAATTATAATGAATTGAATATGGAGGAATTCCCCAATTTCTATTAAGTTCATTTTAAATGAATTAATGTGAGTGAATAAAAAGAATGTATCAATGTTTCAAAACGAATATTATAAAAAATCATATTTAAGATTTCTCTATGGTTCTATTTTGTCGAAGGAAACAAATCCGTTACTTTCCGTTATATATCCATCAATCCTGTACTGTGCTGTACGAAAGATGCAGAATTATACAAATATACAATAAAAACAAATGCAATCTAAATATTTCGTGGACAGACTCATTATAACTTATATATATCATCATCATCAGCCATTTTCAATCCGACGTCGGATGTAGGCCTCTACAAGCGCTTTCCAATTCTCTCTATTCTGAGCTTCTCGTTGCCATGTTACCCCTAAATACTGAATGATGTCTCTGTTCCATCGGTCCCTNTATGTATGTATGTATATTTTTTTTTACGTCTTAGTTTGAATATATGCTTTGAATGCATTTCTTGAAATGCAACATTCCAAGCAGCACATTTTCACATATATTTTCCCTTGGGATTTTTCCGAGGCACCTTTTCGAGCAAAATCACCTTTCACCTTATCCTTGAAATGTGTCTTTTTAATTAACTTTCTTAAAGCTTGCTATGATGCTTTTTAAACCGCCGCGGAAGATTGCATATAACTTGAAACCTCTATTTGCCAAATAAAGAATTCGGTTGTATAAATATCCTTGAATAAGTCAGTGGCCTTCATTTACGATCAAAGGCAGCATCTTTCATCTCCCTTACCTCTAAAGTCAATACCCACACCATAGAGGGAGCAAAATCGGACCGTAAAGCGAACTTTTGGGCCTCTCAAGACTTTTCGGGAGATTTAATTTGTTTACCTGCAAGTCAACATAAATACCTCGTCTTAAAGAGTTCCAAGCGGAAAAACGCTGCCCTCACGGTTGAGGAAAAGCCCCTTGATGTTCAGAAACGCGTAGACTAGAAAGAGCGTGGAAAGATTTATCAAAAAAGGAGGAATAAGGCGAGAGAAAAATGAAGCCGGCCTTGGATAAACAAGGGAGTAAGATAGGGAGGGGAGAGGAAGGGTAAGCCAAGGGTTAAATTTAGTGAGAGGCGAGAAAGATAACTAAATGTGGGGGAAAAGGGATGGCAGGCAGAGAAAGTTATAAAAGACATAGAAGTGGGGTTATGGAAGGAACATTTTGAGATTCTCTGGGGAAAAGGGTGGGGAAAGGAGCAGGGTTACCAATTCAGCGACTTTTCTCAAAGATAGGAGATTTTTTCAGCATCCATGTCGTGATATGCAATAACTTTCCACCATTTTTCATAAGAGAATTCCCAAAATGGGTAATAAAGAGAGCCTGCTTTTAATATTATTCTGGATCTATAAATCTTTTTCATAGAAGTTTATTAATATCATGCTCCTAGAAGTGAAAGTAAGCTTTAGAAAACCTTCCCACGCAGTGGTTAAAAGTTTCGGCGGGAATTTTTTGTAGTATATCGCAAAGTTTTTCACGTAGCAATTTTTATCTATTCCAGCCAACTTAAGCGGAAGAGAGAAAAGTTAAAGATCTGAGTGGTCTATTTTTTTGGAATCCTAATTGCAAGATTACTCTCGGTGTGTTAACGTTGTAGCACTTTCTATCAAGCTATTACAAGTCATCTCTTGTTATCTCGTGATAAAGTCATGCAGGATATGGATAACCTAAGTAAAATGTGAGTTGTATGATTTGAATAACTAAATTAGTCACTGTCCATATAGTGGATGTATAATTGTATTACCATTAAAATTAGAGGAGGTTTAAAGAAAACCAAACTCAAGGGAAAGTTTTTTTTTCGGGAATTATGTGTTTCAAGACGTAAGCCTATTTCCGACAGAAAACTCGGCTACATTATTATGAACGAAAATAAATTTTAATTTCCTCAAGAAAATTCTCCTACGCAACGGCTGATTCAACATATCGATGCCACAGTGTCCTGGCAATATTTCTACTAAAATCATAAAGCGGAATAATGGAAATAATACCTCTAGTACACTTCCTATCAACTATTGGAAACTACTACTTACGCTATTTCACGCTAATCAATTCTCATTAAAATACAGTCATGAGACTTAGTTGGCATTGGTAGGTATCTTAACTATCTAGCTTCCAATCCTAGATCTTATTTGTCTGTCACGGCTTGGTCAACTGGTTAACCATAGATCGTTAGAGAGTATTCGGTCAATTGTGAAGAATCATTTAAATATATAATTTAATTTTTCAAGATACATGGAGGATCAGACTAGAGACTTCAGTAGATTTATAAGAGCTATAATATAAAACATAAAACTAAATTTATAACTCATTTTCATAACAGTAAATATGTAATGATTTTCGTGTAGATTTCGTATAAGTAAATTTCAAGGTTAGTCACATGAGCCGATTGCGGTTGAAACATTAATATTGAAGTCAACAGTAGCGGGAAATAAGTTGGCCAGACTTCTATCATCGTATTTTGAGCATTTTATTTTGATTTTGAACGGTATCGTGCCTAAAATGCAGTGGAACTTCCTGGAACTGTGGATTTATCACAAATTACTGTTTCTTGTCTTTGGATTGATCAAATTTTGCGAATAATTAGAGATGACAAGCATTGTAGCTGCTTAATTATGCAATGACAGGACACAATTTCAGTGATGTACCTCAAAACTGCGACCAGCAATTAATTTGCTGTATATGAGTATGCGATTTAAAGATATATATTTCTATACTTTCCTGACATCCTATTGAGATGACAGCCTCATGACATATTTCATTACTAGATCTTTTCTTCTCCTTCAGAAGAAGTTCCCTTCACAGATTTTTGTATTCTTAAAACAAGGATTACAAGTCTATGTTGCCATTAGCCCTAGTTCCGAAGTTCCTTTATGTTCCCTTTTACGTAAGGATCACGGTTAATTGAATTACGGATAATAGAGGTTCGACTGCACCGCAATCTCGAGTGATACTACTACGATGATACGTAATTTAGGATAATTTACCTTTAGTTTTACCTAACCCCACCTTTCCTTTTGATATATACAACGCACTTGTTATAATGTATGTACTCGTTACATGTGGCCTGACGATGGCCGAAACCGGTCGCCAATAAACAATTTCAGTTAAACTTTAGGATAGTTATAACCATTAATGCAATTTAGCTTTGCTAATGAGTACTTTAATGGGATTTCAGCAGGGGGACGGCTCATAGACAGTATTTTCACCACCTCTTGGCAACACTGCTTCGTAAAGGTAGAAAGGAGTGGAGAGTTAGGGAACGAGAGTTGAGAAGATAGTTCGCGGGAAATCTATGTATAATGGAGGCAGTGGGGGTCGCTAAGACAACAAAACAGGGGAAAAGGAGTTTTTGGATGAGGAGATACGGGTGGGTGGAGAGGCGGAGTGAGGGGAATGTGAGGAGAAAGGCTTCCTCAAATGCTTTCCGAGTAAAGAGGGAGGGTGACAAATGAAAGGGAGTGGAAGAGGGAAAAATGGGGTGGAGAAAAACAGAATGGGGGAATGAAAGAGGAGAGGGTGGAAGGAGGAGTCTCCAGGGGTCTTCGGAAGGGGGAGGGGGAATACGTAATGGGGGAGAATTAACTAGGGGTTAAGCGAAAAGATTAACGAAGTCTTTGCGTGCAGGGGCGAGTCCCTTCTAGCGCAGGGTTCTTATTTCCTCTCTCTTGGAGGAACCCAATTTGTCTCCCTTACCGAATCACAGCATATTTGTTTTATTTTTATCGGACGATAATCCGAATCCTAGGGTGTAGGGAAAAGACGCTATCGCGAATCATTATTCAGCTGTTTTTAATTTATAAGGGAACGTTGTGAAAGCCAAATTAAGGTAGTGACGACCAAGCCACTGCTCCCGTGACCAGCTTCTTTCATCCAGGGCATCGAACCGTAAGAATTTTCTTTCAGTTTTCGCTCCGATTCAACGAGAAAAACAAATTTCCGTTCAGTTTCGGTTTCGCTCCTTCTGCGAACTTCGAACCGGTTTGAACGGTTTTTCGCTCCCCCAAATTGTAATATAATAACACTAAGAGTATTTTCATTAATTTAACTTTTTTCATACACACGAAATTACCCTACTTTTAAATAAAACAAACAAATTGTTTGTTGTAATTCGCAGTCAAACGTGTATAGTAAACCTTCCTCCAATAACACTAAAGTAAAATGAAAATTAGTTTTCATTTTTCAGTTCCGATCGGTTCCGGTTAGACGCCTTGCTTTCAACTCAGACTGATGTTATTGCTACTTATGCCTCAGTCTCCACAAGTATTGTTGATAGCGATTTCATTATGCAAAATAATCACATCAATGAAACATTTCGTCCATTCCTTCTTTTGTAAGTTTCATACATATCTAAGAGAGGAACGTATTCAGTATTAAATCGGTAGAAGACTGTTTCTTTGACGAAGTTAACAATATCTTTCAGTCTTCGAATTAATATTACATCTCGGGATCACAGATTGAGCATCTCACCAACGCTCCACTATTCGCCCAAAAATTCTAAGCAGTAATTAACTAAGCAGTATAATCTTCATACGATCCGTTTGCTTAAGCATGCAACCCGCTGAACATCCGTGTGACCCGATGTTGGGGCAAAAACAGACACAGGCAGAGACGGATTTACCATTAGCTGGGGGCCCCGCAAGCGTCAAGAAAGGTGGGTTATTTTATGATGAATAATCTCTTGTTGGGGCTCCAAAATGGGCCTTACGTCTAGGGTCCCCGATTGCTAAAATTCGCCAGTGGACAGAGGAGATGATAAAATCACGCTATAAATATACAATTCACTAGAGGTAAGAATTTTTTTATTTCACTAGAGGTAAGAATTTTTTATTTTATTTATTTCAGAAATTTCACTCCTTTCCTTCATATGACATGAAAAAACTACGCTTCTCTCATCCAAATGTTCCTGTATCATACCATTATTCGAAATTATGAAACAAAAACGTAGCACGATATATGCTGGAATTGTAAGGAAAAAATTATCGACAGTGTAATTTGTGAAATAGTATAATCTTTTGGTTTTGGCTTAATTAATTTTCTTTTATCCTAGCTACTTTTACAATTTGTTTCGGAAGTAATTTTTAGCAATCAGGTAACTTGTTTTCCATAATTAGCTGTAATATTTATTCGAAAAATACTGATAGAAACTATAACAAAATATCGCATTATTTACTGTTTAAGCTGTTTCTATTCTACAGAATTTCTATGGAGTCAATCCTTCATCAATCAAATTTTCCAACCTAAATTAATGCAATTTAAATTAGGTTTGATTAAACGTTACTTGAGAACGTTATTACGTCCCGCAATAAGTGGAATGAGCTTGAAAAATTAGGGAAAAATCAAGAGATTTTCCCTTTCAAATGAATCAGATGTTTCCAAAACAATCATCCGGGGTTTCAGTTTCTTCTCCTCACTTTGCTTGATTGTAAACAGAAACCCTTGTTTGGCTGCTCAATCAGCCTCAGCACTGCGCATCCACGGTAAAGGACAGCTAATAATTTGGAGATGTTGGGAAATTGCCCCTACAAATCGAAAGGGGGATGTGGTGGAGGAAGTTTAATTAGTTTCTGTCCTTTTATAAGTCATTGTCAACAGAAACCAATTGATTATAACATCAACGTCGAATCAGAACAAATTAAAGCGATTTTAAAAATTATTACCTCACTTTTCATAGGTCCAGGGGCGGATTTAAGCTATCAGAGGCCCTGGGTGCAAAATCAGATTGGGGCCCCCACTAACAATTAGAAGTTCGAATATTTTGATAATATACACAATTATACAATTCTCATAAAATACATTCCATAGAAATCTCAGTCACTCCACTGCAGAAAGAATAAATAAACAAGACTCGTGGAAGTTGATATTTAATTTTACTCGTTTTGACTTTTTGCAATGTATCTCAATTTGAATCTTCCGATAGTTTCACTGGTACTTATCTACAAACTAACCATTCGTAAGATGTTAAATTACATCAATCAGTAAAAATGACTCATTGCCCATTCGTAGGAAATGGTTGTCATGAGTACATGGAAAGTGGGACTTGATACCATAACGTTTGAACACATTGCCTTAAAGTGTACAGGTTGGGCCTCTCTTAAGGGCAAGTCTTTAGTACGTACGTACTACTCCAACACTAAGGTACCGGGTTCGAATCCCGGCTAACCGGATTTTTCCGTTAAGGGAATGGTTGTGTGTGTTTGTGAATAGTAATAATTATTAAAATTGATGTAATTGGGGTTAACCTGTTTCCATTAGAGAAATTATTATTATTATTAAATGTTTTTGTATGATATGACCTTTCAGTCAGAACATAACTAAGGTTTAGGTTGAATGACAGTTCTTTACCAAGTATCCTACATTGCAGTAACTATGCAAATAGTAAAATGAAGCATTAAGTTGTTGTTATCTTTTGTATTCATTACTTAACTATGTGTGTAGATTTACTGAGGAAGTTGAGATGAAGGAGTATTGTACTTTAAAAGATCTGGTGCTTTCCCGGTGAACAATGTGAACTTTACTTTTTAAAATAGCGGTTTATTACAAAGCTAATGACGTGAAGCCATCAGTTTACTATCAGACGTTTCCAAAATTACTTCTTTGATGTGAATGTGACGAAAGAGAAATAAATTGATGATAACCAGGTTGGCTTAAGGAAAGAGAAGCAGATACGATATGAAGCTTTTTGGAAGGTTGGAAACATTAATAGGAATGCGATATCGAATTTTTGGAAGACGCTTCTACTTCATTAAGGGTTTTCAAAGAAGCTTTTGACCGGGTCCGTCGACCCCAATTAATTGGAATATCGGAAGATACAGGAACAGAATGTAGACGTTAAAGCTTGACACATTTTTATCATCAATCAAACCGTTCTTTGAAAAGAGTATGAAAGCCTTAATGATTTTCTTGGAAAAAATAAAAGATCCTTTTAAAATGGACAGTCGAGTAAAATTGAAAAGAGAGTCTGAAAGGGAATTCATGTTCATGAAGAACATATTTAAGAGAATGGAAGGAAGTGTATGTAGAAATAAATAGGTGACATGTTGTAGATGGGAGAAGGTTCAGGTCTCCAGAGTGGGGAATGTGAGAAAATTTACCTGGATGCGAATTTGGTATTTATAATCGATTATAAGTTCATTAACTCCAGGGACTGAATTTGACTTTGCTTCGTCAAAAAATTTCGGCCATGAATTAGAATGGAATGAACTGCATCAATGTTGGACCAGTGGTAAAGTATTTGCAGTTTTTCATATAGCATGATGTACTTGATATAAACGATGTAGCCGCTGCGTAGCACTTTTTAGGGAACATACCACATTTTTATACATTTTTCTGTTCTTCTGATAGTTTTAGGCAAAGGGAAAAATTCGAGCGTGCGACTCTGCTAAAAACCTATAGCAAAATAGTTCCGAATAATTAACGATCCGCCATACAAATAAGTAGAAATCTAAGAAATTCCTTTAACGAGAAAAACTTTCTTTAGACGTTAAATCTATATCTACAATAAAATACACGCCCGACGAAATATATTAGTTGAATCACCGCAAAAATTGTTTACAGATTTAGTCTGAAAGATGTCTTCCAATCGCCCCTTATTGGCAGAGAGGCAAACAGTCGTGCTTAACAATCACAACTTTAAGCAAACCAAATGTTGGGCGTTTTGAAGAAGCCGATGGAATGGGAGGGACATCAATCGAACGCCGACGTCCTGGCTTTCCTCTCTCGCTACAGCAAACACCTCGAGGGCAAAAGTAAATAAGAAACCATTGCCAAAGCGAGATATATAAGGCACGTTTCCTTTTCTCCTTTTCCATCATCAGGTCTTCCAAACTACCGCTTTTGAATTTCGTTAAATGAAAGAAAAATAACAGAAAATTACTGAGGAAAACTTGGCGAGGCGCAAACATCTATCTAGAAATTTATTAATTATTTCGCTAAAGTTTCTCAATAAAGAAATATCACGATCAGAAATACTCGTAAATGGTATTAACTAGTACTTTCTTACAATCTCAATTCGATAATTTATATCTAAATAAATAATGTCGTTGGTTACTTAGCAACGATTTTTGTCTATCCATAGCTAGTCCCCTCATTTTCAAATTCAAATAATAATTTTAAGAAATTGCATTTATAAAATGCTGCAGAATGGAAACTCACCTTCCCTCGCGTTTTATTCTTTCAGGACTTCCATTAATTAATCACATGTTTCAAGATTGTTCCAAGTGGGTCTAATCAAATCACCAGCGAGCTTTCCCTTCCGAATGATTCTAGTAAGATTTATACGCTTGAAGGAAGATAAGACTACCGAATGATTCTAATTAGGCCCTCATTGCTGCAGACTATAATGCATGCGAATGAGAATCTCTAAGTGTAAGCCTTTTTATTATAATGATGCATTTAAGACGACACCGAGTTATATTTACATTGTTTCTCATTTAACATTGATAATCCTCATAGACATTGTCCGAAAGTATACATCTTAAAGCCGAGAAATTAGAGAAAAAGCGTAAAAATGACGGAAGCTATTATAAAGGAATTTTATTCGCAACTTGCTGGATATCATTTGTTGCAAGTGTTAATGAATTTAAAAAAACCTCCAGTCCGATTCGTGTTTGACGTTTGTTAAATGTCAAAGGTCGTGGTTTCGAAAACTACACATGGTGCTCACATATCTTAGGTGTCATATGAAAAGGAAGGAAGTTGCATAACACGATTTTGTAACCTATGTACGACTTCAGGAGACATGAAAATTTAAAGGCTGTCGTTAATAACCTCGCTAAGTTTGTGTGGATAAAAATAAGGTATTCAAAGCTACCAAAAGAAGACAACGAATAGCCATCCTACAATTTGGAAAACTCGCATGTTGGGGGATACAGAGATCTCTTACGCAAAATATCTGCGGACCATTTTATTTATTTTTTTTATAAGTACCTGAATGTAGATTATTGGTGTCTGGTGTCAAAATCTGATTGTAATGATCTGACCTCTATATAATTTCTTTCATGGTGCATAAGGTGATGCAGGGTTAAGATAACGCGAATGTAACCGAATCAATCACATCGGCATTCACTTCCTGGAATTTCATCTTAAAACACAAGATTAAGGGCATAATCGTCTTTATTCCTTAAATTGATAACTGGCACGATCGGTTTCGACTTATTCACGACATTCTCAGGTTTTTTTCCTTAATCTTGATTTTCAAAATCAACTGATATACCTCTATATTAATAAAATAAACCTATTTTTCCCATATTTTCGTAATAATTTTTCCTATAAATAAGAATATTTACACATTTAGTATAAACTTCCTATTGCCATGCCTTGTCGTGGTACATACGACGTGTATTTACAATTAAAAAACACTTTGATGTAAAAACTTTGAATAAAATGAAAAATTTCTCTTTTCCTGCATAGTATAAACTCCAATAGTCTAGATGCAGTTCTCACTTCTTTGCTCAGATTATCTCCAGATTATCATGCCGATGTTTACTTTTCTATGCTGAGATGGCATGGAGCAATTACAGCAAAAGTATTTTAAGCAGTGTGCCGGTACGTTTAAATTTAAATCAAAAAGGAAAGGCACAAAAGTCCCTCGGTTAATCGGAACTTTACTGTATCCTATTTCAGTTTTTTTTTTAATACAGCGAGATGGATTCTTCGTATCAGGCAGTTCCTTCCGATACGTGGAAAATTCAAAGAGAAGGAAAACAAGAGTGAAATAAAAGAGACGAATTTCGGGAAGCGCACACGAACAAAGCACCCCTTTCTCAGCGAGGTGAGCATTTCAACACCCTACCCTCAAAAACCCTTATTTTCCTTTCCAACCCTAGGATGCCTCCCAAGCCTCAAAAGCCGACGGAGCGTAAAAATAACAAACCCTTCGTTTATGTTTTTTGGGTACCAATTTCACCCCGAGCATTTCCTCTCTCGCAAGTCCCCGCCAAAGGAAAATGAAAAGAAAATCGAAGAGGAATCCTTCCTTTCGTTGAATGTATCAAAAACCTCTCCACTTCCTTTCCTCCGGGGGTGCTGCTGAGGGGGTGTGTGAAAAGCAGATAAGTGATTCGGAACTTCGGTGGGATTCACGGCTGGAAGTCGGTGAATGTTGATAGAGAGAAAAAGGATTTATCAAAGGGATGCGGCAAATACAAGCTCCTTTTTTTCGATTCTGCTTTTCAGGATGTGCTTTCGACAGAAAGCCGAACTATCCTCCCGACTATTGTTGGCGTGTTTGGAGGATTCTTAGACCCTCCACATGTATTGATCCGTCTCCCTCGTGCGGCAGCGAGGAAAGAAAGCGAAAAGCACGGGAGGCACTTTCCTAAACGATGTTTCATTCTATTGAAAACACTTCACCACTCGGCGAGGAATGTTTCCATCTAGTTGGATGATCGGAATTTCGAAGGATTCCTAGGTGATATCTACTCGCTCTGTAGGGATACGCCTTTCTACATTTGGATTGAATCCTCAAAGAATGTGGATTATTTTTATAAATTCTTCGTACTCGGACCTAACTTTTTAGAGCGTCATCACAAGGAATGCAAAAATATAAAAACGTAAATGTATTTTGTTAAGAATTTCGGCAACCTCCCCGGAATGTGGTTGAAACTTGTAAAGAATAGGGTTTTTGGAAACTACGAAGTACTTCTTTATCACTTTCGTACAATTTTTACGATGAAGACAAATGACACTTGAAGGATCTCTGATATTGTGGATGATACAACCAATGCCCCATAAAACAAGGTGGATTCTATATTTTCCGATCAGGTTTGTGCATAAAATTCTTCAGGCTATCGATTCTCCAGGTTACTCAGAATAATTCGAAAATACATCCGAAATAAAATTCCGGATTATACGATACTCAGGAAGGCATCTGTGTTCATAGAGATGTATAGCTTAAACAAACTTTTAATATACTACTTCACGTCGTTCTGTCAAACCGAGAATTCGTTGATATAATAGTTGTTGATTCCAAAACGTTGATAAATGATGGAATAATCCGATTTTCTTCATATATACGTTGCATATTTTGCACAACCGTATTTCTGTTACCAAAATATTTAATTATTTGAATACAGCTTACCCATCAATTCAATCTTTTGCGGGCCCCTTTCAATCCAACTAACGATAATTTTCTTCCTTGTAAATTAAATTAGGTTAGACAATAAAGAAGAAAATATAAAAATTATATAGTGAGCATATAGTGAAAGGTGAAAAAATAGCCCTACGAGGAGGTATTATTATAAGTTAAAATTGTATTGAAGATCCCTTGACTTCGTATATGATACTAAATTAGATTAGCATTAGTAGCCTAGCGAACTACAGGATACAGTTACTGCCATTTCTGATCGTTAGTGTTATCTTCTGCACTGAACAAACACATAACACTAAGTCTGTACGTTTATAAACCATGAAAATAGAATTTGAAGAGCTATATTCGACATTATTAATAATATAGAACGTCTCAAAAGTATTTAAAGTACACAATTTTTCCAGTACAGACAGTTTGTGGTGAGACGAAACTGGTTACAGCTTACTCTCTCCCTTACCCTACCGATTAAATTTCAAGAATTATTCTCCACTTGTAAAAAGATGGGAATTTTAAGCATAATTGCTTAATGCCGCTAATTCAGCAATAGGTTTGATTAGCAAACAACGTGACAACGCTCTCCATCACCCGATCTCTCTTAGATCGCTATGTTAGTCAACATGAGCCTGTTTACGCAATGAGAAAAAACCTGCGAAATTTCCGAAAAAAATAACACCCGTTTGCAATTACAATCAAATACGCAGCGTACTAAATTTCCAAGTATTTCTCAACATGTTTGCCATTCTAATTCAAAACACGAGCGTAGCGCCGAATATTTCCTATATTTGAGCTTCGAATAATCGTATTTGCTTTATCTGTTACGTTAGCAGTTCGAATCTCTCGGTGAGAGATTTTACATATTCCTTGTTCCACTTACATTACAGCCATCGAAGGCAGGATGTCACGTGGGTGAGAATTGGTAGTCGAAAACGTAGCGGAACCCCAAAAAACAACCACGTCTTTTGTGAAAACAGGCGCTTTCAAAAACAGTTTTCTCAGTTTGGAAACTCTTGTCAACGGGTCGATTTACGAAAGCCTTTGCGGAGAGTTGTAATGATGTAAGCCTTCTATTTTTATGAATAAGGTGATATTTGACGTATTACTTCGTAACACCAGGAAGGTTTGAGGAATTTACGATTGGAAATGTTTTGAATGGGATCAAAGGCGAGTAGTACTGAACTAGCAAACGAAATTACCTCGTTTCGTTGTAACGTTTATTGTTTGCTTTCTTTTTTGTTAATTTTAATATTAATGATTCATTGTAAAAGATAATAATTTATTTATTGTAATAATACGTATTTACGAACCCTTTGGTTTATCTACCATTTAGCATTTGTAATTAGCAATTTATTCCATGCATATCTATAAATCATCGCAACTTCGCATATAAAATTCGCATCTAACGAATATCTTTAATTTCCAATAGATTCACACAGAATTAGACATGTTCTAATCATCCGTGCGAATTATTAAGCTTCCAAACTTTTAAATACAATGTTATTTGGTTGCTCCTGTATTCCTTAAAAATACTTTGTAGATTTTAGTAAAATAGAGATAGTAGCCCTATCATAGAATTTTTAAGAGTCTAAAAGTAGATCGATTACTCCAAGTGTTATTCATGTAATGAAAATGAAGACTTATTATCTTAATTATTCGCAAAGTACGTAAGAGGAAGCATTATAGTGAACCATATCTCAAGAAAGTAGCAATATAGTATCTTTTCTTCACGTTACGTTATTCGTTTCAGCCTCTTAACCTTTAACTGAAAATTATACCGCATTTTCGTTTCCATTTAATTTCCAAGTTTTCCGAGATCGTGCATCAGAGTCGCAATATCTTAAATTACCTCCCAACATATATTAATGAATGCTTATCAACAAATACGTGTTTTCTGCTAGTAATTGAGGTCCGTTAAATAATAACTTATTATGAAGAATAGATTTATTTGTCTCTGTGTTTTCCATTATTGCGCGACTCCCACTCCAACATTGAGACAATTCTGTAAACCCAAAAACAACGCACACTCTCGAGCCGCACATCTTTGCATTAACTTTAAATTGGCTACGACAACAAGAAACCAATAGGATTCGTTGGTTGATAAATGAAGACCAATTAACTTTCCAAAAATCCCTCTAAATCTTTCGTACGAACTCCGGATTTTACTTTCCAAAATCTCTTACTCTTCCGCCCTATAATTCTCTTCAATTATTTCTCCGGGAAAACTCGTCATAATGTTCGCCAATTTTATCAATTGTACCCGTATGAAATCTCATTCAATGGAAAACTTTCCATGCCTTTGGAGCAGAGAAAACTTATGAAAGCCGCTCTTACAATTTCGCTCAGTTATTCTCATGGCGAATTTAAAATGCACACCAATGATCGAAATCCCTTTATTTCAGTGAGATCCTTATTGGGGCCGAAAAAACATAGCCAAGTTTCTGAAGAGAAAAGGTAAATAATGATCAAGAAGTAAGGACGTGTGTGTAGGTTCATTAAACTGCGCAATGCTGTGAGACTCCTGAGATTTAGAAGCCCCAAGTGAACCTTTATTCCCACATTATTTTCTGAGGGATTACAAAGAGGCGTAAACACTATAAAACGACAATTCTCATGGAAAAGAATTGCTGTACCTCTTTAGTTAAAACACGCCAATTACTTTAATCTAAAACGTGAATCCATTAATCCACGACCGAAAGTTGGGATTAGAAGTGACGAAAATATGGATGATTATACTTTATAACCGGCCTTCAGCGCGTGTATTCCAAAAGTTAAAAAGAACGTATCTACTAATTATTACACGATCTCAGATTTCAAATTATTAAAATGTCCTTCAGATCCCACAAGGTTAGCGTCAGAAACTTTGTGAATAGCTGGAAACTGTCCAAGGTCAGAGTTTTAGCTAAATATGTCACGATTCCAAATCCCTACAATTCAACGGTAGTCCTCCAACTGAAATATAAATGAGTTGAAGTTTCACATCGTTAAACACATTTTTAAAACTTATGACATAACATATCGATATCTCTTCACAAATGTTTTAGAAATACTTTGGTGGTTTATTTGAACCGCGTTCTTACGAAGGAAAAGAATGACATTCTCACTCTTCATTTATAAAGTTATTGGTATTTTCAACGGTATTTTCAGAAATCGTTTTATCGTTAGAATTCTTCCCTAGGAAAATCACTATAGATATTTAACTTAGAGAGTATCAGTAAACTAAACAATTTTCCGTTCAATCTTGCAAAGTTTGACCGTCACTCTGTATCCAAAAACATTTTTGCTTATGTAAGTTACTAGCCTGATATAGCAGAGCAATCTCACTATAGTGATATAGTGCGACAGAAATACTATATTAGAAGCTTGTATACTACACGCCAGTGAAATAACTCGATTCTATTCCTGCAAATAAGGATAAGAATAATTTATCATCACGAGCCAAAACTCAAGCGTAATTGGAGAAGAAATATTCATTCAGTTATCATTCTCAATTTCCCTACAGCGGAAAAGAGGAAAGAAAGTTAAATGTGAAAGTAGATTTTTTTAAAAGAACAACATTTTAATTAATTTCATTTAGTTTAGACTACAAACTCTCCTCTTTCATTTAATCCTTCAAATACGTTTGAAGAGATTTAAACATGAAATTAAAATGATAAAATACTCTTTCTTATCCAAAGAAGAGAAGTAACTCGATAATATATTTTACAGAATTTCTTGGTCTTGATTAATCCCATTTTCAGTGTCTACTAAAAATTGAAAGTATACCTTATGCTTAGAAAATCCGTCTGTTTTTCGTTATCATCAAATCTTTGGAATCACCGCAGATTTGCAAAACTTAACATAAAATTATCCGGAGACATCCATTTTTATCATTCCCAATTTCCCTTCATTCTTAGGGATATTTCCTCTTTGCTGAAATTTTATTTCGTTGTCATACTCGAGGCTTTACTTTCACTCAACTCTCTTTCTTATTGATTCATTATTTTCGAATTTGAAGTAACACAGTAAGCGAAGTCTTGTAGCTTCTCTCAAAAAATAATTTTTCCCTTAATTATCTTCTAACATATTACGCTTCAGGGATACATCTTTTTGCAAAAAGGGAACGTAAAGGAAAGCATTCAAATCAAGGAAGGAAGTGAAAATCAATGACGTAATTATGAATAAACACAATATTAAAAGGCGTTTCCTAGTTGAGGCTATGATAATAGGAATACATATTAATTCAGGGAATATAATTATCGTTTCTTCATAGAAAATACCTTTTCATAAATTGATTATAGATACCAGTTCGCAAGGAGAAATTGTTTAATAAAATGTAAGAGCAGGTCTACTAAAACGTAATTTTCTGTTTATCCTGTAGATAATGAATTCTTGGAGAAGCAGAAGATGAAAAGTGAACTGGAACTAGAATGGAGGTTAGGGTAGGTTTAGTGATCAGGAAGTAAAAGAAAGGCTTTAAATATGGAAATAAAAGGAGCATGAACCTACTGAGAGCTAGATGACTGATATAGGCTTGCAAGTTTCTTCAATAATACACAATCTACTCGGGAATGGACTATCGTAAAATTTAAATCCATTGCAATACAAAACGTCTTTACTGGGCGAAATTGGGACTAGAAAGTCCCATTTTCCATTGTCAAAACGTAATACATAAATGGATTTAGATTTTAAACAAAAAAATATAAAGGAATAACAGGGGTGAAAAAATTCCTTGGGTTTCAGCGGCTCTTCCGTGCCAACTAATTTACCTTTCTTTAGTCCTTAAAAAATATAAAAATAGATTCTGATCCTTTAGCAAGCACGGTATCAACAGTGAGAAAATATCGATAGAAGAATGGTTTTGTGGTGAAAAAACCATAACTTATTCGGAAAGTCGTACATAAAGGAAAATTCTTAATTTCGTTCATAGTTCGAACGTTAGATTCTCAGTCGGATGCATACGACACTGCTGTAACAAATAAATAAATCTTAAAATTACAAAGGTCTTAATTTCGTTGGAATATAAAATTGTTGTAATGCAGTATTATTTACACACACCTTCGGAAATTTTATCTTAAATAACGTAGTTTTGACACTTTCGAATAACCAACATTATTACATAGATTGTTTAGGAACGAAAAATCCGGTTATCAAATACCCTTCGAATGATTCCGAAGAGAGGTCGTGGTTCGACGATCACGATCCTATACATCAATATTTTTTTCTTGACGGCAATTGATGGCATGTTCGTACAAGTTATTCATAACAGAGGATAAAGGGTGACGATATCAGTGAGACGGAAATGAAACAGAAGAGCAGCATGGGGTGTAGGAATGGGTGATAGGGTGGGACTCTCTCATCGCCTATAATAAACGTGACGTAAGCCCAGAGCCCCTCTCTTTCTCGACCTCAGCCGTTTCTACAATTCAAATAAGCAGGCAATTGAGATAAGACAAGTATTGAGAAAAAGCAGAAATTAAAAGTAATGGTGTGACCTCGGTCTCTTGTTGCCCAGCTGTTTGGTGAGAGTACAATCAAATATCAAAATTATAACTTCGACGTTTGATTGAAGCAAATGGGGAGCAACGTTAGGTTCATTCACCGTTCACTGATAACTTAGCAATAGATTGAAGTGTCAGATGGGTTTGTTTCGGCATGATAAGTTGCACTGCAGGAGATGCAACTGCGCTTCCTACGCTATGTTACGCAGTGCTGTAGCAATTTTGTTCGATTAAAATGTAAGGGTTGGAGTTAGTTACAGCAGTAGAAGTAACACGCCAAATGTAGCTATTTTTGTAGTTAATTTTTCCTTAACAACCATGTTAACCTTTAATAATTTATAATCACACTTGGTTCGTTACACAAAGTGCAACATTTAACTCATGAAGAGTGTTACTATTCTGAAATTGCAATCATGACATTTTCAATTGTTATAAATATTAATGACTGATTTTAGAAGATGCAGAGAAATTACTTGCGCACAATGAGACACAATGAGTTATATATTAATGCTATTGCTATTTATTTTTATATATTAGTTACAATTTATTATTATAATTACATTCATCCTATTAAGATAACGGCGAAATTTGTGCATTTCGATAAATAAACTAAACTTGCGTAATTACCTTATATTATTGGCACTAAAAGTCATTGTAAGTATCTGCAAACGGCAATCAATTTTAGCGAAGCAATCAGCTAAAGAGTGACATTGAATTTGTAAGGACTTGCTGAGCTCTCGGCCTATTTTCATAAATAGCATACTTCCTGAAATAGTTTAAAACACCAGAAGAACAAAATAGAATACTCGTTATGATAAGATGAGGTTAAGTAACAAAAGCTTTCTGATAGGAGAGTAATTTGAAAATTAGCTGCAGTTTTTCCAATAGCCTGAGGAATAGGTAAGGTTTAGTTTCCATCATTTATATGTAATATCTTTTCCTCGATTTTGTATGTACGCTCTATGGTGTCTTCGACCACGTAATCACATTTATATTAGTATTTAATTAATATAATTTCAATTCATAACCTGAAAACGCTGATGTAAATCTATGGAAATATTCGTTATCCGAGTGTTGGGCGCCTCAATTTCCTTGATCTTGAGACCCAAAAAAACCGCAGAGGACATGCCCTGTTCCGCACCCATCAATGTGACGAAGTGCGGCAGAAAACGCAGGTGCAGGTAAACCGGAAGGTCGTTTTTTTGGCGAGAGCAACCCACGGAGGAGACGGTATGTGCATTAGCTCACCCTTTTGATGAAAAAAGCACGGAGACGCACGAAGTCAATATCTCATCGTCAAGACCACCTCCGTCCGACATTACTTTCTGACGCGCAGCTTTAATTTACGGTCGTGAAGAGAACGTACACGAAAGGGAGGACGTAATTAAAAAGGAAGAGATATACTCAGATGATAGCGAGATAGGCGCGTTTCGAAATACCGCCGTAATGGAATTATCCCTAGTTTCGCTGATGCATCGAAGGAAGGGGCGAAAGGGAATCGAAGCATTTTCCCCGGGACGAGGATACGGGAAAATGAGTGGCAAATGCCCGTGCAGACGACTAATTGGAGTAATTGATACGACGGGAAGTTTGCGACTTGCGTAAGGTGGGGTTTGGAGGAAAAAGTAGGGTTCCATTTAACCAATGGTTCGTAACGGAGGCCATACTCTGTTGGATTTCTTTCGATCGAAAAGCGCTCACTTTCGAACGGGGGTGGAGAAGTTTAACTGTCGGTTTCATGACGAAGTGGAGCACTATTAACTGTCGCCGGAGCGTATTAGCCTGCCAGATTAATGAGCCGCAGCCCGGAGAGAAATAGCCTCGGTTATACCCGGAGGCTCTGAGGTGAACCACGAACAGAAAATTCGCGCTCGTGATATATAGGCATGTGCGATTATCGAAGCAATTATTCTGAATTGGAGTGCACCGAAATTCTTCTCATTTTAGTGCTTGAATAGAGACGCCTGAAATATTCGATTCCTTCCATGATAAAATATTGAGGCTTCACATGGTTATTGTAAAGTCCAGAGAATTTCTCGCACATATTTATAATGAAAGCGTATTGATATCATCGCAATAGTCAATTTGTATTCACGTTATACTCCTCGGTTTGGATTTCGGATGAATGAAAAAATGCTAGAAAACCAAATCCAAACTTTGACAAACTAAACGCATCGCTATAATTTTTCTCTATGAAAAGGTTTGCGGTTCCTTGCATTCATTTGTTCTTCGATCATTTATTCTCCTTTTCCGGATATATTTCAATTGTATCGCTATTGAAGTTAAAAATTACCGAAACAGAAGACCTTTTGCCTGGACTTCATTTGGATATGCATTTTTGTCGCAGTGAACTATTCACTTAATATAAGTATTCTTAGAAACCCTGAACAATGTCCTTTTGGTGCTCATACATTCTTGCTGAAGGTAATTTCAGATTACCGTAAATTTCCAGCTCCTTATAAAGCCCTTCCTCTACCACCTGACAACTGACACCATTTATTTAATGCATTCCTTATTCATTCGATTCTTAAATTTTGTGAAGGGAAGTTTCAATAAAGGCTATAAAATACACGCATTTCTTTTACAGGCTTGAAGCTTATAAAAATGGCATTCTGCACGAAAGAAAAGTTTTCTTCGACGTGGAAGATGTTTGTCCGAAACGTCTTCCACGTCGAAAGTTAACGTTTGTAAAGAAATAAGTTTGCGTCTTGCTTATTTTCCATATTAAAGCTGAGTTCTGAGATATACCATATTTTTATCTACGGTTTTCCTACACGAAGCTACAACATACAGAACTTTTTCCATAAAAAGCTGGGAAGTTCCTAAAGGCACACTCTGCATAACCATTGTTTCATTCATGAGGTGGAAACTTTTCCTGTAGACATAACTCCTCCCTTAGCAAGTTTTAAAGGCTTTCTATCGAAGTAGCTGCAATAACTTTTTAAAAATATTTTTTGAAGCTTTTCCTACGGTTTTGCCTACTTTCTGAGATTGAACCATGAAAGATTAAAATCTCAGAATATATGAGAATAAGATAGGATAAAAATATGCCTAAATTGATTCAGAAAATTTATTTTAATAATTCTTTGACTTTAATGTAATTATTAAAACCATGAAAGATTAAAATCTCAGAATATATGAGAATAAGATAGAATAAAAATATGCCTAAATTGATTCAGAAAATTTATTTTAATAATTCTTTGACTTTAATGTAATTATTAAAAAGATTCAACCCCACACGTAAATTTGCATCAAAGTATATCCGATATTAATATCAATTACATAGTACAAGTAAGATAGACACTGAGAGAATCACGAGCATGATGTTTTTCCTTTAAAACGAGATAAATTTCTTAGGTGATGGTAGTAACTGTAATGGTGAAAGAAGGCTACGGAAGAAACGACTTCATAAATGTAATTGAGCTCAAGGTGTGGACTTTATGTAAATACTTCGAGAAGACCTTCAATCAATACAAGCACAAGATTCCCTGCACTTGAGAAGAAAAAAGCATTCTCATTTTTTCGCCATGGAAGTTTTCTATTAATATTACAGGCTAAAAACGTAGAAGTTAGCTCATTCGATTAATCTTGAAAACACTGCACTTGGGCGACGCTGAGATAGAGATTTTAAGGACCTCTTGGTAAGTTGGAAAGCTGGGATCAAAATGGGATAGGGAGCCTTTCTTCTTATCCCTAGCCTATATAGAGCTTTCATGGTTTTGGTGCAAATAAATAAATCGGATTGATCAATCGAGAGCCTGAGTGTGGGAAGGGAAAGCTTCCCAAGTTCGATTAAAGGATTATTTTTGATCCCCAAGGCAGTGCTGCATCTTGATATAGACAGCTAAATTTAAAATAGGGAGACGCTCTAAAATCAGAATCGTAAATAAACGAATTGCATCGCTACGACGCATTCACCAAGCGAAATAACTTTATACTGTTCCGTCCAATGAAAAACACGTGCCAAAAACAGCACTTTTATATTTAGAGAGGCTGTATAAAGCGGAGAGAAGTCGCTATATCTATTATGTTCTTCCTTGGAGATATTTTATTTATGCATTCCTTGGGAAATGGCGTCTCCTTGGAGATGGATTTGGGCGTCAAGACGATGGGCGCCTAAGTTTATTGTTCGAGGAGAAAAGCGAATACATTGCATACGTTTATTATTCTAACCGAATTCCTTCCTTCCGAAAAAATCTATACGAAGGACATTTTAGGGAAAAGATTGAGACCTAAAAGTGTGGAATCATATCGATTTCCATTCTTTTTATGAAATTCAACAATGACTCTGGTAGCGCATAAGTATTTAGTAAAATTGAGTGACGATTAGAATGCAACGTACGTTTCTGCTTAATATCTGCACCTCTGCTTCTTCTCACTTCAATGAAATCACTACGCCATGATATCTTTTTCTAAAATTCCAAAATTTACAGATATTTTATAAATTCAGAAGAAATTAATGATGAAACGTACGTTGCATTCTAATCGTAATTCAATTTTACTAAATATTTAACCCTAATATGTTTAATTTTCAAACCCACCGATTGCGGAGTATGGATGGCTTTGGATGCATTAGCGATATAAAGTTGGAATAGAAAGAGTTGTTGAAAAATGTAGTATATTCTTGAAATAATCTTACAAAACTTTGACTCACAGTTCCCCGAATAATGTTATTTGACCTGACAGATAAACAATTGGAGCACTAGTATTTTAAATGGAATTTTCTACGTTATTTTAGATCTAGCAAGTTTCATTCTGAGACTGACTGATCAATTTTGGTATAATTATTGGCCAAGTCTTTTAAATGTATATAATTTTATCCTCACAATTACTTTCGCTTATCTTTTGATTAACCTTACTTGGTACATAAATGGGAGTGGGTTCGGAATTGAGGCCTTTTCTTTACTCCACCCACTGGCCTATCTGATAAAAGGAAGAGAGCTTTAAAACGTTATTAACCTCGAATACTTGAGTATCTGAGCTATTTTCAGTGTGAGGCTCAACTAAAATGGGAGATACTCATTTTCTAAGCTACGTAAACAATATTTTCCGGGGATGCAAGAAATTAGTCGCACAGTTTTCTCTTTATGCTCATTAACACGCCTAGTATCTGCGAACAGACGTTAAATATTTATTCATTTTCACAATACATTTTCAGGAATATTAAAACTACCCATTGCTAGTCCTTCATTTAAACTTCCTGTACAAGAGTTGAGCGGATTACAGCGAGGCACTCCCGTAAATCTTACCATATACAACGTATAAACCACCTACGCATTCTTATTTACGAAAAACAATAAAGATAAAATCTGAAAATTTATGGCGGCCCAATAACAAAAGAAAAGCGTTACGCGCTGTTGGTCTCACTATTATGGAAATGCCTTGGCGGAAGAGGACTTAGATGGAAAGAACGTGGTAACCACCGGGGCTTAACCATTCCAGATCTCTAATACTCATCGACTCAAACTCTTTACCGTTACTCGCTTAAATAAACCATAAAAAAACAAAAAGAAGGTGGCAAGGAACATATCCTGTCCATCGCAAATAACCTCGCTTTTTATTAAGCCCAACAATCAGGGATAAAACATTAATTTTATCTCGATAACGTTGTTTGAAAACTGCTGAATAATAGCAGATGTCAATCGAATCGGAACGGGTACACGAAAAACGGAAGGAAGAAAGCGTAATAACAACGTTTTCAAAATCCATCTTGATAGAAGTCGCCTCGGATTCGACGAAAAGCGAAAAAGTGTTAATTCCGTTTTAATGAGAGGGAAAACGAACGAAATGGATGACGTGCAGACACCTGAAATTACGCCCTCGTGCTCTGGTTTCCCAGATGGTTGTTGCAGAATCGCAAAATCATTTCCTAATTACTTTTTAATGTTCGTTCTCGGATAAGTAACAGATAATCAGCTCCTCCTACGCGCCATAGGAGGGCTGCAAGTTGGAGGGCTCGCGAATTTGCGAGTAAATGCAGGATGGAAGGCAAAATAATCATGAAAATCTAATATTATAGTGCACTATGTTTACAGGGGCAGAAACAAACGAAAACCCAGCGCGGAAAAATCTAAAGCGTAACCTGGTTAATCTGTATTGGATAGTACAAAATATGGTCTCATTGGAAGACACTACTTTGCTTCTTACCATGGCCAACTTCAAAACTACGGTTATATTAAAATAAATTCCGTAGCTACAACTAGAAGAACTTACTTCCGTAGTTCAATTTATAAGGGGAAAATTGTATATAGTTTATTGAAGGAAGGTATGATAGCTTAAGTGGTAAGCTATTTCGATAGAATACAGATGAAACTTTCATATTCATCATAACCGTGTTAAAGACGCTTAATTTCGTTAACATAGATATTCAACTTTCGAACTGAAGCATTGTAAGTTCGTCGTAAAACCTGAATAGCTGACGTTCATTGCACGTTAAACGTAACGCGATAAAAATGGGAGATATTTGCACAATAAATTTAAAGGAAAGCAGCTACTGATGTTGAAACCGCACTATTTCAAAATATCTCGTTGAACATAGCAGATGAGTTATTGCTCATGATAACTGCCACGGTAATTGAAACGCTTTTCTGGTTCTCCCTTGTCTTAGCGGAGATCGAGGACAGAGTTTACTGAGCTTTTAATTCCTAATGTCTGATAAGGATAATTAATTACTCTCACTAAGTCTCAGACAGTTTTACTCTCTGCCTATCCTGGGTTTTGAATCTACTATAGCTCGCTTTGATACAAAGTTCAAGGAAATTAAATAAGAAATATATCGGAGTACAACTAATCACGTGGTATAAATTGTCTTTCCATTTAGGCCACCAACGAAGCAAATTCACCCAAAATCTGAATAATTGGGATCATGGAAAGAAGAAACTGAAAATTATTCTATATTAAATAATCGTACAACATTTTTAAAATACATACATCCCTTGCTAGGATTTATACAGTAGGTTGTATCTTCAAGATTTGTAGCAATTGATACTCTAACGAAGATTAGTTAATCATCAACCCCATTCTTTTTCCTTCCTAAATGGAGATACACAGAGGAAGGCTCAAATCTATTCGCAAATAACTCCCAGCATCCTAAAAAACTAGCTAGATTATCTATTCTACCCAATCATAAAGTGAGGCAAGCTAGTTTTGTATGTACATACGACGTTTCACGTCCCCCATGCACGGGTAACGAGCATTCAACATTAAGGATTCTAATTATGGTCTCACGGTTTGTTGCGAAAATTCTTAATGACACACAGTGACTTTCATTTTAGTGATAACGAAAACAAGAATAATCTCAGTAATTCAATTTTGTCAGAATTCAGCGTGCAAAGAATCTTTTAAGATTAATCAGTATGAATTAAAAAAAATATATACAGAGATGAACTTAAGGATATAGAATTAAATAATAAATTCTCTATTACCCACAATATTAGGTTTATCTAAGCTATCTATAGTTCATTCCATGCGAAGCTGAGAGTTATAATAAGTCATAATTAAAATAGCTGAATAAAAAATCTCTCAAATCACCGCGTTTTCGCCTGTCTCTCTCTCTCTCTTCTCCTAACACAGCTATCTTCGTCACTTTTGGAAGCGAATATTGCGAATAGTGAAATAATACTAAAACTTCTGAAGAATAACATATCTATAGAAGTAGTGATAACTATCATTCAGTTGCTGAATGGGCTGTAACTTGCGACTCCTTTCCAGGTGTTAACTACCCCACTCTCACCCGTCGTTAAACAAATACGTATGGGGTAATTTAAAGCAGGTTCTACTTACACATTTCCGTTATTTTGAAAGTAAAGACAAAAAATTATCGATTCTTTCTGATAAGATAAATCCATCCGGAAAAATTGCTGCATTTCCTGCGCTGCGCGATTTCTCCCGAAAATAACGAAATGCATCTCGTAATTTGAGGCTAAGAACTGCAATTTGATGGATAATACCTCCCTCTCTCATCCCACCTCCATTCATATAATGCCAACAATAAAAGGAGTCCTTTTGTTCCCAATTCTAACCACCTGTACTCGAGGCTGCCTCACGGAAATAAAACGAAATTCGCTTTCCAGCTAGGCGGGCTCAATTCCCGAACATTAAAACTTGGTACTCCTCCCTGTCCTTCGAGCACCAGCACCTGCACTGGTGCATAGCTCCTTAGTAACAACTCATCCTACTGCAGCTAACGAAAGAAAAGAAAAATTCGTGAGAAAGTTTAATGCACCCCAACTTCCCACACTTCCCTTCAACGTTGCCGTTTCTTCGCCGTAATCAGATACGAATTTGCCGGAAGGCAAATGCCGGAGGATAGAAATGAGTGGGATTTAGGAAATGCCGTCTTGAATTGAAAGCCGTAGGTATAAAATATGCTAACGAGGAAGAAAAACATGAAATCGAAATTTGTGAAATTTATTCTGTCATTGTACTCGTTCTCTGGAGGCGGGGAGAGAATAAACGTTGCTTCACCTACGAATACAATGAGCTACTGTAAAACTAATTCACGCACTTTCTAAAATCTTGCGTATCTTACATAAGCTTACAGAATAAATGTTATTTAGTATTACTGCAGAGTAGTAGTATTACATGCTGCAATGTTCATGAGCAGTTTTCTGCAGATACATTTAGAAACAATGCGGTCATATATTACCTTGTTTAACTAGAAACTAAGCTATTTTTCTAAGAATGTCCCGCAATAACAATAAGAAAGGAATATAAAAGTTAAAAGAATTTTCACCAACTTTTTCTAAAATATCTTAAAATGTTTCGTTCTTATTCTCTTTCATTTACTTTCCTAACTAACAAACTTTGCTGTAATGGTATTCGCGACTGTTCCAAGTAAGGAGTGAAAGTTGCATTTCTAAAACAATTCAATAGATTGTTTTAAATTTAAGGAATTAATAATGATCTACATTTCCACTTCCACTGCATTTAGTAAAAATGTATAGAATCGCAAATGCTTCTTAAGACATTTCTAAATCAAATACTCTGGTAAATAAGGAGTAAAACAAAATTCGTGTTAAATGAAATTCTCAACGTAGAAACTTAGAAGAGGTTTGAGCTTCCTACCCTGCTGATGCAGTTAGTTAAAAATTAAAAGTTAGTCGCTCTCACCATTCATCTAACACAGTGCCTCAAGGTACGTATTTAAAAAATACAACTAATAGTGAGCATCCGCTCTCCTTAATTTATAGCGAGTCCAATTCTGAATGAGAAGTTATTGGCGGACCCAGGTTCGATTCGATTGAGAGCTACTTTATCTTGTTACGTGTAGGCGACTGGAGGGGCATCCAGCCGTCAAAATTAGGTTCTCAAAAAGCAGACTATCCGATGGCTGTAAACTGCTGATAGCCGAAACTGCTCCGATGGACTTGGAAAGGAAAAATAAACATTTTACTGAATTTTATAGAATTCTACTAATATTTTAGCAAAACGGAATCTAATACAATCACTTTTGACTTGTAATCATCCGAACGATTTACCGGCCGTGGTGGCGGAGTGGTCTGTATAGTTGTTACCGGGTTTGTATGTACCGGCGAGTCGGATTTTTTTCAGTTTAGGGAATGGTTCGTAAGTAATTATTGAAATGAATATAATGTGGGTCTTTCTATTTTCGTTATTGAAATAAGAATAGTAATCTTACAGTACGGTCGCCTATTTTTGACCAAGATTCACGAATGTGGGTTTTGTACATGAAACATAACTACGATTTAATGACTGAAATTATAATTTGGCAAATTTATTCGTGGCATTTAATTTGAAAAACCGATAAATTTTATGGGATTTAGTAAAAGTTTACGAAAATGCGTTATTCATTCAAACCAAACGAAGTGAAACGCTCTAGGAATTTAGCAGGTAATGTTAGGGGCCAGGGAGCATTCCGGGAGGGTAGAGGTTTGTCTTATCTGGGAGAGAGTTTTTCCCGGAATTTTTATTTTCTTCGATTATCTGTTATGGATTTCCACATACTAAGCCTTCAGCAATTGATTATATGAGTATCCAGTTATGAATATCTAGTTATGCATTGTCTAAGAAAAAAGATAAGTAATTTTTTTGTTTTTCTGTCTTTGCCTTTATATATTCGACATCGGAAATATTTTAAAACCCGCCTGTGATACAGCCATACTTGCAAAACGTTTACTGAAAGTGGAAAACAATAAATTGAAGAGACAATCGTATCTAATCAACTGTAAATGCCTCGTAGCTCTCTGCCTCTGACAGTAAAGATTTGATATTATAGACGAAGAAAAACACACCGCTATTTAAAAATGTCGTAGTGCCAAGCACCCGGGAGACCTTACTTGGGGGTCTCAGTTAGCCAACTAATTTACTAGTTTGCCTTTAGTGAAGTCAGTCCCGGGTTCGAGTGGGAGCCCATACGTGTTAAATGACCTCAGCTGTCGAAGCGCTTCTAACAATGCTAATACTACTAGACCATACTCAGTGGATAAATCAATAAACCCCTTAGGTCGGACAGTAAATAATCGTTTGCATTCGTACACATTTTTGGCGCTCAACCGCTTTTCCGATTCCTCAGCAGATTCGGCAACTTTCTTAGGCCCCCAAAAGCGGAGATAATTTAAAATACCCTTCGGCAACACCGCCCTCCTCCCATACCGCCTCGCAAATTATTTCCTCTTGGTTCGCTGGCGCAGAAAGTCCTTCGAAACGCCTCAGAGGTTCTCTAGTTTTCTGGGTCACTGTTACGAACCCCAGCACGCGGCGTGCAAGGTTGGGTGCAATGACACCGTCGAAGGGAAAATAAAAAAGAGCATATGGCCGCTCTTTATCGGGGTTATCGCACTCCATAATCGCAGCCCACTCCTTCCAAAAAGCGGAGGCGGAAAATAATAGAATTGCGGAAACAATGCGGTGAGGCGAAGGTTTCGAAAAAGCGATGTGCGAAGTTTGCGAGCGTGTTTTGTTTCGGGGAAAACTTGGAAGGGTGGAGAATCGCACTTACAACTCTTCGTTCGTAATGACGAGAAGGGGATGAAGATGAAGGGGATGCTAAGCAGTGGGATGAAGACGGACGGCTTTATCAGGGCGTAAAAGAGAGAAGATTTCCTTCTCGAATCAAAAACGAGCGTTGAAGGTAGACAGAAGAGTAAATGCGATATTGTTTATGGCTTTTGGTCAGCATAATGGTTCACTTTCATGAGCTCAAAGAAAGATGCACGTGAACGTGAAACTGCATTGAAATCAGGAAGCTTTGAGATAGCATTAAGGGATATGACTCACCAAGGATGGAAAATTAAGTGACCACGAAACAACAATTTATCTTCACAGAGAATGAATTTATGTCAAACTAACCTCGCTTTACCAAATAGCAGTTTTATATAATAAACTGTAACGTTCAAAGGACCTATATTTTGAATATTACCCACCACAACTCGGAGTTCTATGATACTAGCTTACTCGTAGCTTTTACTTGAGATTAATAAAAAGCCATATGAAAGTCAAATAAAACTTTCTGAAGAGACAATTCGTCATTGGTTTCGAATCACTTAAACGTTTTAACATTTTATTTCAGAGTGAATTACCGATTTCGGCCATGCATCTGAATCTATCGAATATACACAGTCATTCTCATATTTAACGCAGAAGTGAGAAGAAATAAAGTTACGAGGACTGAAAATGCACGTTATCACCCTAGTTGTTGTCATGCATGAATTTCGGCACGTAACTATTAATGGTATTCGCGACTGTTCCAAGTAAGGAGTGAAAGTTGCATTTCTAAAACAATTCAATAGAACCAAATTCCACTCCAATTTGTTAACGATAGCCATCACCATATACCTGTGGCCTTAATTCCCTTGATACTTATAACTTCAGAAACAAGAAAAAGTCAAAGCTATTATCAACGATAATATTCACTGGAAACTACCATGGTTTCGACTCATCAGGAATCCATGAGTCTAAACCATGGTTGTCTTCCTATAAACATTATGGTTTGTAAAAGTTTAGACTTTTTCTTGTTCCATCGTGGAGTCTTACCACGAAGTCACGGCCCAAACAGCTGATTAAATTTATGTTTTTAGAAATTTCAGAGGGGTAATTAGTTTGTA